>JARQAB010000002.1:5414330-5940937 GCA_036172955.1 Meloidogyne arenaria
TGGAATTAATAGAGGGTGGGGAATTATTCGAGGGTGGGGAATTAATCGAGCAAATAGGTAATTCCAATTTACTAAGGTGTTAAATTTATTTTTGGGAATATCGAAATTCAAGGGGAAAAACGTTTTCATAGAAGAGTTGAACGTGTGCTTAAGAGGATCAATGTGTTTATTTACATTTATTTATGGTTTAACATTTAACATTAAATTTTTTGGATTTTCAGAATGATACAAGGGTTGAACTGTTTATTTGTTTACACAGAAGAATAAAAGAATTTGAGAATTTGACTGAAATCCGACTGTTGGAGTAATGAAATGAAAAAAAATTAGGGTGTCTTATCATTTCTTAACACATTGATACTCTCTATTATATGTTTTTATTATTTATTTGTTTAATAAAATTTAAAAATTTTGAATTTTTTTTAAATTCTATTTTGCTTTGAATTTTTCTTCTTTTTTTAAATTTCTCTGTTAATTCAAATTATCACTTTGTTAGACTTTTGATATCTGCCCAAATATTATTAAGGAGGACAACACCAAGAGGAGCCCCTCCCATTCACAATAATATGTTTGCATCTTGTGTATTTTACAAATCTCCCACCAACTCTGTCAGGGCCAATATAGTCTCTACACTCTGGCGGATTGTTACCACCAAGTCCTCTACAGGCTGAAATCAAAAATTGATCAAAATTTTTTTAGAATTAAAATTATCAATTTAATTTTTTTAAATGGATTAGTAAAATTATCAAACCTTTCGCCGTGTTATAACCACCGGGACATCTGGCAGCATCAGCTAAAAATTTAAAAAAATTTTGTTTAAAATTAATTTTAAATTTAAAAACCTGTCTCAAACAACAGTTGGTTAATTAGAAAGATACACAAACACAAAGAAAATAATCCACGCATTATTTTATTTTAATTAATATCGGGTAGGATTAGTTAAACTTGAGGAAATGAAAATGTTTTAAACTCTTAAATATCAAGCTTGTTTAAATACTTAAAATTTTGTCATGTTGGAATGAATTTTTGATTTTTTTTAAGCTTCAAAAAAAATTTTTATGACGAACGTGGATAAATAACATCGAGAAAAGTTTAAAAAATAATTAAAATTTTATCAATAACAATTTTTTGTATGAATTTATTGTTCAAAAAGAGTGATTATTCAGTTTTTATAAACTTCGTTTTTAAAATTTATCATTATATTTCCTTCTATCATACACAAACAGTTATATATTTAAGCGTAAATAACTTACTAATCACATAAATAAGCATTAAAAACATTAGTAAGAATAAATAAATATTATTTAATATTTACTAAAGTTTTAATTTTAAGAATTAAAATTAAATTACTTAATTATAATTATTATTTAAAATTAAATTACTAATAATTTAATTTTTAATTTTTTTAAAATTAGAAACAAAATATATAAAACAATTGTTAGAGGAACTTAACCTACAAAATTAATATTCCCCATTTCTACTTTTGTGCTTCATATTTATTGGTAGGTAGGTCTTGTCTCCAAACAGGTCTATTTTCCATGAAGTCCAAGCTGCTCGAACCATACAACCTACTAAACATTTTTTCGGTTGACAATCGGTCTCTTCTGGGTTGCGGACATATCGGGTCGGACATATAGGGATTGGGGTGACGAAAATAATTTCTTGCGTGGTTACGTTTGTTCGAAAACATAAAAACTCTATTCCTCAATCCAAGCCCAGTGGCCGTAGGTCTCGAAATCAGTAGGGTAACTGTTCGTACATTGAAATATCCCGATATGTCCGCATGCCCTCTTCGGACCTGTATGTCAAGGTAAAGCTAAATCTGATCTCTGAAAGTTGCTAAACCCACTGAAAATACTCTTAAAAATTAATTTTTATTCTCACAATCAGACAAATTTTTATCGTTAATTTAAACTAAAAATTTTTGGAAGATTTTTTTAAAAAAATATACAAATTTTAAATTCCCTTTGGATTAACACTAATCCGCAAATCCGCATTTTTAAAAATAATCCTCATTGACATATCAAAAAACCGCAAAATGAGGAAAAATCCGCAGAAATCAGAGCCCTGAGGAAGAGGGATTGACCCTCATTCCGACAGATATTAATTAAAGTTACATAAAATAAAAAGAAAATTAAGAAAACTTAAATAAAACAACTGAGCAATATTAATCTAAATCAAATTTGCTTCTATTATGTTAATAATTAATGAGAAACTAATAATCATAAATAACTTTCAATATAAAAAATAAATATAATAAATAGTATTTTAAATAAATCTTGAAAATTTATAATGAAAATAATAAATAAATTATGAAATTACTGAATGCAACAATTCAAAGTTAATTACTTCAATTAAAAAATAAAAAAGTGTGATAGAACTTACATTTCTTTATCTATATTTTAAATAAATATTTACAAACAAGATTTTACTTGATAATCTACTTATATAATTTGTAGTTTATCTAAATCAGGAAATTTAATATTCTTAAAAAGATTTTTTGCTTCTTCCTTTTTATTTTCATCAATTCCAATTGAAGTAACAGTTTCCTTAGGGTTAAAAAGATTTAATACATTTTCTTTTCCTTGTTTCAATACTTCAGCTCTTGTAAGTTTCATAATAAATACGCATAAATCCCTATAAAAATAAATATTGTAATCAAAAAATTGTTTTATATATCCATTTCATAAATATATTATTATCAAAGCTAAGTTAATATGTAGAAAATAAATGGTATAATATAATTTGTAATTTATCTTAGTTCATTCCATTTACATTTATTTAGACAAAATTTTGTTAAGTACTAATTTATCTTAAACTTTTGTAGCTTTAAATTTTGTAGCTTTAAATTTTATACCTTATGAAATTAGCATTATTAGTTCTAATTATTCCAAGTAGAGACGAAATAGCAGCTAATCGGCTAGTTTTTTGTTCATCAAGCAATTTTTTTACTAGGATTGAAACAGCACCATTAAATAGCGTATCATCTAAGTTACCAGAAAGTACTGACTTCTTAAGTTCAAGATTTTAATATTAAAAATACAAATATAAATTAGCATTATGAATGTTTTATTTTTAATTTAAAAATTTAAATTCAAATTACGTTTTAATTATCTAAGATATTAGACACCTAGAACTATATTACCAATTATTATTTCAATGTTTCATTGTTAAAATCATAATTTATTTTAAAATTTTGTCAAAATCATAATTTATTTTTAATTTATTTTAAATTTGACATAATTTATTTTGAAATTTTAAAAATTTTTATTTAATTTTTTAAATAGGTATTTCCGACATTTGGAGTTAATTTAAATTTTTAATTGTTTAAAACTTACAACTATTTCACTGGTAATTCTATAAGCAGCTGTGAGGTTAGAACAATTTATTTCGAGTTGAACTAAACTTTTGTCAGGCAAAACAGACAAATAGACACTATAAGCATATCCACCACCCCTAATTGCTTTCCATAATGGACCAGAATTTTGAGATAGATATTCGCATAGAACCATTGCCGAAATTGTTTGTATTGCTTTCCAATCATTCAACAATTTGGTACTGATATGAAGATATGAACTGCCAATAGGTCCTACAGTAATACCAAAAACTTCGCCAGCATTTTTCCAACAATGACCATATTTTGAATCGTACTAAAATAAAATAAAAATTTAAATATGATTACAAATTTTTTGTTTTGTTTTTCATTAAATTATCAATTGATTTCAATTGACCGCAATAAATAATAGAATATGTATAGAGCAATCTAAAGCTGTAATTTGGCAAAATAAATTTAAAAGTTAATTAATAAATATAACATGATATTTAAAAATAAACAGATGTTTACATTGTGTTTTTCTGGAGCTCTTTTATTTTTTAAAAATTCCCAATCTTGTCCGTGAAGATTCTCTATGTTGCCAACAAAATGTAAATTAATTAATTCACTGCGGATTACATCGGCAACAGAATTTAATTGATGAATTACAAAATTATGATTGCCATTTTTGATTTTATCAACAATGTTTTTGTGAAATTTTTCCATCACAACAATATTATAAAGATATTCATTTGAACCTATGATTTTAATTATAAATTAATAAAACAGGCGACGGCAAATTCGTTAAACTTTTTCTTAACGACACGACTCTTCAAAATAAATATTATATTGATGTGTTATAAGAATAAGGACTAATAGGAATATTTATTTTAGATGAGTTTTTGAGTTTTTTTCGAGTTTTCTTGAAAAATTAAGTTCATCGAAGTTCACATACTTGAATACTCAATTTATCGAAAAATACACAATTAATCTAAAAAATATAAACTTACTTAAATCATAAATCATATAACGATTTAATAAATTTGTCATAAATCTTCTATAACTTTTTAATTTTGACGACTTTTTAGCTAAATTTATTGAACAATTTTTTATTTGAATAGGATCATAATTTCCATTCATATAGTAAATATTGTTCAAATCATATAAATTATTATATTGGCTTTTTTCTACTTTCATGTGAAGAGTTATAAATCTGTTGAAATTTCCTTCTATTCCCGGGGAAATACTATCTTTAACAATCTGCCGCTTGCGCATATATTCTTCATTTTCATAATCATTAAAATTAGCTCCAGAAATAAATACAAGTTCAGACCAAAGCAAAAGATATTTTCGAAGTGCAGGCGATATATTTATAGTATCAATTATAATGAGTGACTTTAAAATAAAAAATTATAAAGAAATGATTAATTAAATAAATTATTTCCTTAATAAGTTTTTGTATCTAATTAAGTCTGAATAATATCTATTAATATAAAATAATATATCTAATAATATAAAATAATATAATATAAAATAATATATCTAATAATATATACTGAATAATATCTAAGAAATAATAACTTTAAGATCAACTACAGTCAAATTATTTAGCTTAAATTAATCTGTTGAAATTTCCTTCTATTCCCGGGGAAATACTATCTTTAACAATCTGCCGCTTGCGCATATATTCTTCATTTTCATAATCATTAAAATTAGCTCCAGAAATAAATACAAGTTCAGACCAAAGCAAAAGATATTTTCGAAGTGCAGGCGATATATTTATAGTATCAATTATAATGAGTGACTTTAAAATAAAAAATTATAAAGAAATGATTAATTAAATAAATTATTTCCTTAATAAGTTTTTGTATCTAATTAAGTCTGAATAATATCTATTAATATAAAATAATATATCTAATAATATAAAATAATATAATATAAAATAATATATCTAATAATATATACTGAATAATATCTAAGAAATAATAACTTTAAGATCAACTAATAACTTTAAGATCATAATAATAACTTTAAGATCATAATAACTTAAGATCAACAAATTACGTTTTAATTATCTAAGATATTAGACACCTAGAACTATATTACCAATTATTATTTCAATGTTTCATTGTTAAAATCATAATTTATTTTAAAATTTTGTCAAAATCATAATTTATTTTTAATTTATTTTAAATTTGACATAATTTATTTTGAAATTTTAAAAATTTTTATTTAATTTTTTAAATAGGTATTTCCGACATTTGGAGTTAATTTAAATTTTTAATTGTTTAAAACTTACAACTATTTCACTGGTAATTCTATAAGCAGCTGTGAGGTTAGAACAATTTATTTCGAGTTGAACTAAACTTTTGTCAGGCAAAACAGACAAATAGACACTATAAGCATATCCACCACCCCTAATTGCTTTCCATAATGGACCAGAATTTTGAGATAGATATTCGCATAGAACCATTGCCGAAATTGTTTGTATTGCTTTCCAATCATTCAACAATTTGGTACTGATATGAAGATATGAACTGCCAATAGGTCCTACAGTAATACCAAAAACTTCGCCAGCATTTTTCCAACAATGACCATATTTTGAATCGTACTAAAATAAAATAAAAATTTAAATATGATTACAAATTTTTTGTTTTGTTTTTCATTAAATTATCAATTGATTTCAATTGACCGCAATAAATAATAGAATATGTATAGAGCAATCTAAAGCTGTAATTTGGCAAAATAAATTTAAAAGTTAATTAATAAATATAACATGATATTTAAAAATAAACAGATGTTTACATTGTGTTTTTCTGGAGCTCTTTTATTTTTTAAAAATTCCCAATCTTGTCCGTGAAGATTCTCTATGTTGCCAACAAAATGTAAATTAATTAATTCACTGCGGATTACATCGGCAACAGAATTTAATTGATGAATTACAAAATTATGATTGCCATTTTTGATTTTATCAACAATGTTTTTGTGAAATTTTTCCATCACAACAATATTATAAAGATATTCATTTGAACCTATGATTTTAATTATAAATTAATAAAACAGGCGACGGCAAATTCGTTAAACTTTTTCTTAACGACACGACTCTTCAAAATAAATATTATATTGATGTGTTATAAGAATAAGGACTAATAGGAATATTTATTTTAGATGAGTTTTTGAGTTTTTTTCGAGTTTTCTTGAAAAATTAAGTTCATCGAAGTTCACATACTTGAATACTCAATTTATCGAAAAATACACAATTAATCTAAAAAATATAAACTTACTTAAATCATAAATCATATAACGATTTAATAAATTTGTCATAAATCTTCTATAACTTTTTAATTTTGACGACTTTTTAGCTAAATTTATTGAACAATTTTTTATTTGAATAGGATCATAATTTCCATTCATATAGTAAATATTGTTCAAATCATATAAATTATTATATTGGCTTTTTTCTACTTTCATGTGAAGAGTTATAAATCTGTTGAAATTTCCTTCTATTCCCGGGGAAATACTATCTTTAACAATCTGCCGCTTGCGCATATATTCTTCATTTTCATAATCATTAAAATTAGCTCCAGAAATAAATACAAGTTCAGACCAAAGCAAAAGATATTTTCGAAGTGCAGGCGATATATTTATAGTATCAATTATAATGAGTGACTTTAAAATAAAAAATTATAAAGAAATGATTAATTAAATAAATTATTTCCTTAATAAGTTTTTGTATCTAATTAAGTCTGAATAATATCTATTAATATAAAATAATATATCTAATAATATAAAATAATATAATATAAAATAATATATCTAATAATATATACTGAATAATATCTAAGAAATAATAACTTTAAGATCAACTACAGTCAAATTATTTAGCTTAAATTAATCTGTTGAAATTTCCTTCTATTCCCGGGAAATACTATCTTTAACAATCTGCCGCTTGCGCATATATTCTTCATTTTCATAATCATTAAAATTAGCTCCAGAAATAAATACAAGTTCAGACCAAAGCAAAAGATATTTTCGAAGTGCAGGCGATATATTTATAGTATCAATTATAATGAGTGACTTTAAAATAAAAAATTATAAAGAAATGATTAATTAAATAAATTATTTCCTTAATAAGTTTTTGTATCTAATTAAGTCTGAATAATATCTATTAATATAAAATAATATATCTAATAATATAAAATAATATAATATAAAATAATATATCTAATAATATATACTGAATAATATCTAAGAAATAATAACTTTAAGATCAACTACAGTCAAATTATTTAGCTTAAATTAAGACAATGAAATTATCAAAATAAATTTTGATAATTTCGTTTAGAAATATTTTTAAGTCGTTGTTTAATAACTTACTTCAATATAATTACTTTCATTGTTGAAAATGCTTGCATATACTGGCCAATTATGTAATATATTTATTTTAACATCAAAAAGATGAATATTATTTAAATTCCGACTAAAAAAGTTTTCGTAACTTTTAGTTTGTTGATTTAACTGAAATATATGAAATAAATTACATTGATATTAATTACACTTGGGTAAAAATAATCTAAAGTTAAGAGTTGTATAATTTAATATTATAAACACCATTGGTATCTTATAAGTGAAATATGAATCTATTTAACAGATATGCTGTATTATTTTAAAAATAATAATAACATAATTTAGATCCTATAATTTTTTCTGGTGCTTCCAAATAATAATGATATAAAATACACATATTTTTGACACTCAAGGATCCCTTAATTATTAAACAAATTATCAAATAAATTTACAGAATTTTGTTCAATAGCATTTTGTAATTGCATTCTTTTTTGCAACAAGCCATTTACACCAAGTTCATTAAGTCTATTATTAATCCTTATCTTGTCCTTAAATAACTCATTCTATAAAGAAATTCTACGAATTTAACCTCATGATTTATATCGTCAACGTATTTTTCATTTGGTCGTCCCAAGACACAAATGTATTTTTTAGTAAATACTTTAGTAAATAATTGGAACCAAAAATTTTCATTTTCCCCCATCAACCTATTTAATATTCTGATCTGAAAAAAATTAATTTAAGATTTTGTAATTTTAATAATTTAAAATTATATGTATTATGCTACATTTACATAATAATCGCTTTGGGTTTGCGACAGAAAATAACATGCAAAATAAGGTGAGACAAAATCGCGCGCGATTTTATCTCAGCTTTTTCTATTATATTTTCTTTCTCAAATATCGCGAGATTTTTATGTAGGCGAAGCATAAATAATAAATAGTTTAGGTAATTATTAAAATATTTCTATTTTTAAGATTGTTAAATATAAAATCTGTTATCATATAACTTGTTATGTCCGAGGGTATACGAATGTCGACGTGCAATTGATTAACAGTTTATCCAAAAGAGAAATGACAATATGTAGGCGAAGGGATTGAGGTGGAACAGACGAAGGAGATCAGGGACTAGCCGGGCTAGTATGATCCAATTAGACTGACGCTTACAGTGGCTTTTATAGTAGTGTCACCACTACACAACACCTTCCCCTTTGAAAGGTTTAGGTTGATTGTTTAGGCATTACAATTTTCAATTTCACAATTTTCAATGCCTCCTCTTTTGACTAGAGGTTTTAATAACCATTTTCAATATAGCTTAAAGCTATCAATACAATCAACAATTTTAGCCACAGCGTTTCAGTCTCTACTAATACTCACAACAATAAAAACATGTGGGATGACAATTTTGGGGGCAAAAAACAAAATTTAAATTACATTACAAGAATTTTTTAAATAATATCACATTTTTTTGTCATCTTTATCCACAGTTTTGTTTCTTCTTCACTTCTGGTAGCAGAGTTCGACAGCGCACACAAGAATCCAACAGGGCAATCGCACGTCCTGGTTTGATGTTCATCATTTGTTGTTCGCTGTTTCTCCAGAAGTATGTCACGTACACTTTCCATAGTGTTTCGTGACAATTGAATTCTTTCTTGGAATTTTGAAATTGCAATTTTTTGGTCTTACATTCTCTGAACGCCAAATAATTTTTCCTTTTTCAATTTGCAATTTCGAATAATATTCTTTTCTTTGGACTTTTTGAAATTGCAATTTTTTGGTCTTACATTCTTTGAACGCCAAATAATTTTTCCTTTTTCAATTTGCAATTTCGAATAATCTTTTTGTTTGCAATTTTTTGGACTTACATGCATGTGAACGCCAACAATTTTTTCTTTCTTGATTTTTCAATTTCCGAATGCTACAATTTTTTCAATACTATTTTTCTTTCTTCAATAATTTTTTGCAGTTCTTTTTCTTTATCTGAAATTTTAAATTGTTCACTTTCTATAAAAAATTTTTCTATTTTTTGATCAATTTCTTCAACAGTCTTTTCCTTATTTTTGTCGGGTCTGCTTGAAACTATTTCAGGACGTTGCAAACTTCTGCAAGGACAATTTTTATTCGAGGAAATATGACTATTGTAGGTATCAGGTGAGAAACCTTTATTTTTACAATTAGTACAACTTTTTTTAATTATTTCTTTTTCAACGGACTTACTAGTAGATTTTTCCTTCTGAACTATTTCTTTTTCAGCTGAAAGAGATTTGTTGTCATTAGTTGTAACATTATGATGTTCAGAATTTTCGGATTCATATTCAACAGTTACTTCAGAATCAGAGAAATCTGAATTTTCACTTTCTTCACTAAAAGCATTGTCCGATAATTTTATTCCTTTTCCACCCTTTATAACTTTTTGAGGAGCTGGTATTGGTTTAGGTGGCATAATTTTTGAACTAAAAAATTTAAGAAAAAATATTTTCAACATAATTAAAAATAAATATGTTGGTTTACTAAATAAACCTATTTTAATATAAATGTAAAATAAAAACATTGTAGAATAAATGTAAAAATAAAATGAGTAAAAATAATTCAAAATCTTTCTTTTAAACAATTGTGAGGAAAAAAAGTTTATTAATGAATCAATTCCTTTTTCATTTATCCATAGTTTTTCAATATTCTTTCTCACTAACCACAAACATTTTTTACAAAACATCTTTTTTGCTGAGATGTTTATTTGAAATGATTCATAGATTAACATAAAATTTTTATATTTTAAAATTTTATCAATTTGTACTTTATCTATTTTAAACTCTATGTATTGTATGTAAGTGAACATTAATGGAGATATAAAAATTACATTTTTAAACAATGTAATTTCTGAACTTTTTTCCTTCACCATAATTTTCCTTGAAATGTTTATACAAAAAATTTGACTAATTTCTGAATTTTTTTGTAAGAGACTTGTGTTATAGTAACTTGTGATAGAACAACCTCCCCCTTCAAAAAACATGAATATAATAACGAATTTTAATAAATATTTATACAATCGAAAAACGCATTTTAACTTGATGAAAATACAAAATATTAAGCAAAAGAACAGCAAAATTCCAATAAGTATTAAAAAATTTTTTATCTGTAACACAAATTCCATTAAATCCGATTTAATTAAATTTTTTAAAATTTTTTCAAAATAATTCCAAATAGATTGATTACTTGACATGTCATTTACTTTAACATTTGAATTAATTACTTGTCGATTATTTTCAAATTCCATAATATCAATTAAAAATAATTTTCCGTTTATTTTCAAATCAGTAGTTCCACCCAAACATTCAACTTTACAGTCTAGTTTTACATGAGCGTGATCAAAATTTAATCTTTGGATTACGTTTTCGCCTACTTCTGAGCATTTAGTAGTAAACGCAATATCTTTATCACAAAAAATTTCGGCTAAAGCCATTCCATTACTAGTTTTACATGTGAAATTCAAATCGGCTCCGGTGCGACAATTATAACAACCCCCAAATTCTAAAATTTTTACTTCACATTTATTCCAATCATCAACAGTTACAAGTCTTAAATTATTTACTTTAATTACCACATCAAAAGGCATACCGTATATTTCAGAATATACGTTTAAACCATCATAATTCAAATCCAATGTCTGTGTTTTTATCGGCAATATTCTTTGAGTATCTAATATTAAACTATCGAGTTCTAAATTTTTACATTTACAATCTACTTTTTCATTGTCATGATCGGGGAGACATTCTTGACATATCTCTTCTCTTATATCACATTCGAATTTTTCAGCTGCCAAATAATTTTTACAAAAAACATTTGAATAGATATCATTTATTAAAGACACAAATTTTTTATTTCCAATAAATTTTCCATTCATTTCTGGTTCTGGAGGTAACGAAAATTGAGTGACAGAGATAGTAAAATTTTTATCATGTACTATCATACCAGGTTGAACTTCAAATAAAGATTCTTGATTTTCCTTTGTTTCTTCGCTCAAAAAAATTGTTTCACCGCTAAACGTGAATATGGGAATCCACTTACAAGTAAATACTTCATAAATATCTGGATCTGTCGGTTCCACGTAAATTCTATAAAAGAGACAGCTAAAACCGGTACTCATTCCGCATTTACACCAGAGAAAACTACAAGAAGCTGAACAACGATTATAACCGGTGTAATTTTTCCAAGGTTCCAATTCTTTAATATCTTGTTCCCAATTATTATTAACAATAAGACAATTATCATGGTGGCAACTTCCAGTTTCTGGACAAGATTTAACTGTCTGAATTTTAACTTCATAAGATCGCAAATATTTTTCAACAATTGGTTCACATTTCATTTTAAATCCTTCTGGAGTTAAATTTATCTGTCCGAGAATTTTATTTTTATTATCTTTAAGTACTATTGTTTGTCTTTCTTTATTATCTGTCATAGTTAGAGTTTCAACAAAGTTCCATGAACAATCAATTTGGCCATTTTTACGAAAACAAGTTTCAGTTCGAGCAGTCCTTGAAATAATTTCCCCATTAGAAACATTAATAAAAAATATTATTAACACCAATAATCTTTTTCTGAGTGTCCAACGTTTTTTATTTCTTGACAAATTTCGTGGTTTAATTTTTCTCGGAAAACAACAGCTTATTAATTTAAACGTGTTTTTGAGAATACAGCAAAGTAAACAAACAAAAAAGCCAATTGCAATTGTTGAACAGGCTATCAAAAAGAGCGAAATGAATGGAGAACAAGTGTGATTGACCATTCTTTCCAAACAAAAATAATAAGGAATAAGTTTACAAAGATCACTCGGCTCACATTTCACTTCATATTTTAATATATTTTTAGTTTTAGACCAAAAATTCACTTCACAATGATGGTGAGTAACGAGTATTTCCTTATTTATTTCAAATTGAAATTGATCAACTCTAGAATGAGTTGTACATGGTCCATCACTACAACAAATTTCATATTTATCTATTTTTTCCGGTGAACTAATTAAAATTCCTTTATCATTACATTCAACCAAACAATCAATACACTGTGTTTTTGCTGTAATTATGCCAAACATAATTAATATTAAACAAAAGGTAAATAACATAGTTGAAATGTTTACTAAATTTTTTGTTATTTCTTTACTAATAATATTTATTTGATTCACTGTTTTAACTTCCTTTGGTTTTCCTTCTGCTTTTTCTTTAAAATTTTTTTCAATTTCTTTATTTTTAATATTTTCAATTTCTTTATTTTCAATATCTACTTCTAAAGGATATAGTCTATTAATTGGTCGTGAAACAATTGTTCCATTTGGTAGCAAAATTTTTACGTTTTCACACATCGTCCATCTTTTGTATCTAATAATTCTATAATTTTTGCAATTTTCCATAAATTTCTGGGGACAAATTCTTCCTCCAAAATTACTATTTCACCAATATTAGGTTCTCTTTTTGTCTGTGATCGAGGACCTTTCATTGTCCATTGACTTCTATCTCTCAACCAGATTAAATATTCCTTTCTCCAACGTTTCCATAATTCATTTAAAAGAAATTCTGTGAATACAAATGAATCTTTATATTTAATTACAAAATTCATTATCGAATCGTCTGTTTTTGGGATTTCTAATTCTAAACATAAGTTTCGTTTTGGACAGAGAAAGTCTACAGGACGCAAAGGGATTAATCCAGGTACATCAGGATTTTCTTCAATAGTTGTTAAAGGTCTCATATTTAAGATTCCTTCAACTTCAGTAGTGAAAGTTATCATTTCTTCCCATTGTAAGGTTCTTTTTCCTAAAGTTTTTCGAAATGCATCTTTAACTAAAGCGACAATTCTCTCATATACTCCTCCTTGCCATGGGCTTAATTCTTTTATAAATTTCCATTCTAATTCTTTTCCTATTATTTTTAAATGTACTTTACAATTTTTTGCACAAGCTATAAACGTTTTAGAATTATCTGATAAAATTCTTTCTGGACATCCTCTTCGAGCGGCTAATCTTTTTAAAACATTTAAACAAGTATCGGCTTTTAAATTTTTTACAGGTTCCAAATAAACAGCTCGTGTACAAAGACAAGTGACTAAAGTAATCCAGAATTTTTTCTCTATATTATCATGTTCTCTATACAAGGAAGGACCTAAATGGTCTATTCCTATACTTTTAAAAGGTGAAGTACTTTGAATCCTATCATTTGGTAAATTTGGAAACTTCGGAAGCATAAATGGACTTGATTTCATTTTTCTACATTTTAAACATTGTTTAAGTGTTTCTTTTACCTTTCTCCTCGATTGTGGGGTCCAGAATTGACTTAAAAATTCAACAAGTGTACTTTGAACACCAACATGTTTGAATTTTTCATGAATATTATTTATTAACAGTCGCAAAATTTCAGAGTTTTTTGGAATAATTACTGGGTTCTCTAACTCAAAATTTGCATCACTATTTTTAATCCTTGATTTTAATCTTTTAATTCCAATTTCATCCTCAAAGATTTCCCATTTATTAAATTCATCTATTTTTTGTTTTTGTACTATTTTTATTAAAAGATTTTCTGCGGTATGTTCAAATTTATCCTTTGACAAAAACAATAATTTATTTTCCCATTTATCATTTTTCAAAATTAATTTGAATTTTTCTCTTAAAAATTTCAACACAATAATCATGACTTTGATTAGTTTTTGCCAATTACTAAATCTTTCGAATTTTATTAAATTTATTCCTGTATTTTTTATGGACATTGTAATAGGTGTTTCACAAATGTCTAAACTTTTTATTTCAATTTTTATTTCTAAATCGTTTGGCCAATTTTCTTCAACTTTACTTAACCATATCGGTCCATTCCACCAAAGGTCATTTAAACGAAGCTCTTCTGGTGTAGAACCCCGAGTGCAAACGTCAGAAGGATTTTCATTCGTAGATACATATTTAAATATAATATCTGTATTTTTACGTATTTCGGCTAATCTATTCTCTACAAATCTCGGTTGTTTTTCTTTAGTATTCAACCAAAGTAAAACGACTTTTGCATCACTCCAAATAAATTTTTTCTCAATTTCAATTTGAAGTTCCTTTTCTACAAACTTTATTGCGCGAGTTCCTATTAACAATGCCAATAATTCCATCCTAGGAATAGTCAAATTTTGTTTCTTCGATCTTATTCTATTTCGAGAATAAATTAAAGAAACTTTGACATTATCATTCTCTTTACTTCTTAAATAAATAACAGCGGCATAAGTGTCTTTATTAGCATCAACAAACACGTGTAATTGGTATTTACAATTTTTAATTATAACTAACCTTGGAACAGTTATTTTATGATTTTTCCAAGAATTTAAAATATTTATCCACTCGTTTGAATGAGTGATTTCCAATTCTTCATCCCAATTTTTTGGTTTGTCCCATAATTTTTGAAACAGTAATTTAGGATTAACAAGACATGGCGAGACGAGACCTAATGGATCAAATAAAGAAGCCATTATTTCCAACACTTTTCTTCTTGTAAATTTATCTTCAAGATTTGAACACGGAAATTTAATTTCTAAATTATCCATTTTTATATCCCAACTAATTCCTAAAACTTTTTGATTCAAATCCGTTAATTTATCAATTTCAGGAATTTTTTCTAAAGCTTTTCTGGCATTTGTTACAAATTCTCTTAAATTCATTTTTCCTTCAGAAAATACTTTCTTTAAATCAATATATTTTTCAAATACTTCTTCTTCATTACTACAATCGATAAAGACGTTATCGACGTAAATATTTTTAAACAATTTTTCATAACCAGGAAATTTATTCAAATGATGTTCAATAGTCATAGCCAAAAGACTGGGAGAACAAATAATTCCAAAAGCTACTCTTGTAAAACGATAAATTATTAAATTATCAAATTTTAACGGTTTATTTATATCTTTTAACCATAAAAATTTTGTAACTTCTCTGTCAGCTTCTTCTAATTCAATTTGTAAAAATGCTTTTTCTATATCTGCTAATAACGGAAATTTAGACAATCGGAAACGCATAATCATTCCAGCTAAATCTGGTAATTTTAATGGGCCTCGAAATAAACAGTCATTTAAACTTTTATGACCTTTAGATCTGGCAGAAGCATTATAAACTTCTCTGATTTTATCATCCTTGAAAACAGGTCTATGTGGTAAATAATGTTCCAATTCTCCTTTACTTTTGAAAGCTTCTTCAATTATTCCAAGTTTCAATTGGTCTTGTATAGTTTTATCTATTCTTTTTAAATTTTCTAATCCTTGTTCATTTTGTAAACGATTTAACAAGGATTCCAAACATTTATAAGCAATACCATAATTAGTAGGCAAATCGGGAATTTCATCTTTCCACAACCATTTAACTCTATACCTGCCATCAACTTGTCTAATTGATTTATTAAACAGTTCTTGAGCAGTTTCATCTTCACTTTCTTCCGGATTTTCAGTGATACCTATACTTTGTAAATCCCACCAAGATTTAATTTCCGATTCACTAGGCATTTCTTCAAAAGATTTAACGACCACATGAGTCTGTACAGGTATTGTCTTTTCTAGAGAAATTTTTTGATTTTCTCCACAAATTACACTTCCAATTGTCGTGTTAACCAAATAACAACCTTTAGAAATTTCAGTCTTTTTAATGAAAAATCTCCAAAAATCTTTTACACCAATTAATAAATCAGGTTTTCCATAGTTTGTTACTAAATTATTTTTTATATCTTTTAATTTTAAATGTCCACAGATTTCATTTATAGTTACGGAGCGTAATTCATTAGCTATTTTATTAATACTTAACAATTCTATCATTTCATTTTTTCCATCCTTTCTCTCAATTCCAAGCAAATATTTACCAGATTGTTGTTTTTCAGATTTATTTCCTTGAAATGTATATACTTCGAGAAATCCTTCTCCTAACTTTGGTAAATTTAACTTCTTTGTTAATTCATCTGTAATGTAAGAAACTTCACTTCCACTATCAAGAAATACAAAAATTTCAGTTTTCTTATCTTCATTTCTCGGAGAAAATACTTTAACCTTTAAAACCATTAACATAGGATTCCAAGGTTCTAATAAAGTACTGTATGAATTAACGGACATATTCTGAGTTTTAACAAGATTTTCTTCTTTTTTAGTTTCTTTAGGTTTATTTTCGACTGTATTTTTGACTTGACAACAGGAAGTTTTACTTTTCCAACTTTTCCTTTCGAAAACTTTATTTTTGTGCACAGGATTTACTTTTTCGGTCACATAGTTCATTTGTCTATTTTTATTATTATCAAATTGTTTTTCTTGTTCAAAATTCCTTTTGGGACAAATGGCTGAATTATGTGTTCCATTACAATATGAACAATTTCTTCTTACAAGACAGTCTTTGAGAACATGTCCTTGTCGAAGACATCGGAAACATCTATTTTGTTCAATTAAACGCTTCTTGCGTTCCTCCAAGCCCAAAACTTTTAAACAAGAATTTGACCAATGATTTCCATTGCAAAAATAACAAATAATATTTCTTGCATGTGTAAAAACTGGAAAAGATCTTGCTTGATTTACTTTTTGAAATCTTTGAAAATTTTCATTATTTCTATTTTTTTGGTTCATTTCATTCTGGTTACTTGTTTGAGGGACTTGAAAATGTTTTGATGACTGAAACACTGATTCTCTTATATTAACCATTCCAACTAGAGCTTTTCTTAATTCATTAGTGTTCCATTTTCTGCCTGAAGTCTTTTCTTCTTTGGCAATCTCCATTAAAAAATTTTTATTGAGTTTTGATTTTATCATTGAGGTCATGACTGAATTATTTGTATTTTCACCAATACTTTCTAATTGTCTAAATATTTTTTCAACTTTATCAACTGTATATTTTAACGAAATTGATTTTTCTGTACAAGTAGGTAATCGAAATAATTCTGATTCTAATGCTTCGATTAAAATATTTTTATCGCCAAATCTTTCTTTTAATGTATTGACTGCGATCTGGTAATTTTCATTTGTTAACATTAAGTCTGAAACAACATTCCTTGCTTCTCCTTTTAAACAATTAAGCAAAAATTTCATTTTGTCAATTTGGCTAAAGTTATGTCTATCTATAGAACTTTCGAAACTTTGCCAGAAAGAAATCCAATGATGTGGATCTCCATGAAACTCGGGTAACTGAAGTCTGGGTAATTGTACAGTTAATTCCCTTGTTTCTACATTATTTGTCTGTGTTACTACAGAATTATTTTCAGAAGTATCTGGATTTCTCTGAAGAACAAGTTCATCTATTGAATCAACAATTTCTCTTCCTTTTTCGATCCATTCATAGAAATGTCTATTCTCAACTGTATAATTTTCATAAGCTTGAGTTTCTTTTATTCTGTCATCTGGATCTAAATCTTTTAGGAAATCTAACCAAAGTTTGTTCTTTTCATCTAAAGTCTTCAAAATTTTCTGAATGCCTTTTCCGTCATTCAATAATGATTCTTTTTCTTCATCGTCTATTTCATCTTTTATAATAATACTTTCAGCATTTTCAATTCTTACTCTTAAACGTTGTAAAACAGTTCCGATCATTCTTTTATATGGACCGGACATTTTTGGTTTTTAATTTAATTTCTCAACTTTAATTTCGAATAGATTTTTAACTTTAAACTTCAAACTTTAACTTCAAGTAGATTTTTTACTTTAAACTTCTAAGTTTAACTTCAAACTTCTAACTTTAAACTTCAAATAGGTTTTTTACTTTAAACTTCTAAGTTTAACTTCAAATAGATTTTTTTAACTTTAAACTTCTAACTTTAAGCACTTAATCTTTAAAACAATTTCTCTTTAAATTTTTCAAAAGACGACTCTTTTCACAAACAATTTTAAACAGGTTCGTTCAAATGTAGCGGCACCAATTGTTGAGAATTTCTTTCCCAACAAAAGAAAATTAATTTTAAACAAATAAAAATTTTTATTTAAAATTAAAATACTTTAAATTTAAAAACAGAGAATGGAACTTTATTTAAAAACAATTTTAAGAGCTCTGGGTTTTATTTAAAAATCCCAAATTTTTATAGTGGTGAAAAAGAGGCGGGTCCACAAAAAATATATATTTTTAAAAAAAGGGGTTGAACAAAATGATTAAATGATTACGCATGAAAGAATAGACACAAAATATATTTAGACAGAAAGGAACATTAAAGAAGGGAAAAAAATTAAAAGGTCGTATTTCACGACAGGCCCGCAACTTTGGCTTTTTTAAAAATATTATATATTTCGGAAATATTCTAAAAATTGAAGATTAGCATAAAAAAAAAATAAGATTTTTGAAGATCTTACCGGAATTTATGGACGCAATTTTTTCGCCGACACTTACAGTAATTAAGCATTAAAACCTCCTTAATATTATAGAAGGAGGTTTTAAAATTTTTTTAATTTTTAATTTTTTAATATTAAGGAGGTTTTAATGCTTAATTACTGTAAGTGTCGGCGAAAAAATTGCGTCCATAAATTCCGGTAAGATCTTCAAAAATCTTAATTTTTAAAAATCTTAATGTAATTAAGCATTAAAACCTCCTTAATATCTCTATATTAAGGAGGTTTTAATGCTTAATTACTGTAAGTGTCGGCGAAAAAATTGCGTCCATAAATTCCGGTAAGATCTTCAAAAATCTTTCAGGCCCGCAACTTTGGCAACTTGAGATATTAAGGAGGTTTTAATGCTTAATTACTGTATGTGTCGGCGAAAAAATTGCGTCCATAAATTCCGGTAAGATCTTCAAAAATCTTTCAGGCCCGCAACTTTCCAATTTAAATAATGTGTAATCCTGGCCGGTTTCGGCATTAATTTCTGTCATTGCTTTAAACAATTAAAATTATAGAAATGGAAATTTAGATAGCAATAAAAATTTTTATAGCATAAAAATTTCAATTATAAAACAGCCAACATACCTAAGTTTGAATCAATATCAAGAGCTCCGCAAAAAACAAGATGTTCCAAACAATGAGGCACTCCGTCATTGCTATTAGCTTCAGTTGCTAAAATTTTCGAAATATAATCATTAAAAATGGCATAAAATAATCACATTATTGTGTGATTTGTTATTATTATAATATTGAATTGTTAATATAAATCAAATAAAATTATATTTTATAGTTTTGATTTTTAGAACTGGTTAATTATAATTAAATTATGTTGACTATAAATTATAATTGCTATATTCTAGAATTGATAATATAAATCAAATAAAGTATTATGTTTTATAATTTAGATTCTTAGTATTGGTTAATTACAATTAAATTATTTGAATATTAAAATTATAAAATTCAGCAATAGTAATTATAAAAAGTAATATAGCTAATAAATTATATATAAAGTATTTTTGGTTGTTTACTAATAAGTAATTTAAAATATAGTAAAATAAATAATTATTATAATTGCTATATTCTAGAATTGATAATATAAATCAAATAAAGTATTATATTTTATAATTTAGATTTTTAGTATTGGGTTAATTATTATTAAATTATGTTGACTATAAATTATTTGAATATTAAATTATAAAATATTAGGAAAGAATGTTATAAAAAAATAATATAGCTAATAAATTATATATAAAGTATTTTTGGTTGTTTACTAATAAGTAATTTAAAATATATTAAAATATATAATTTTTATAATTTCTATATTCTAGAATTGATAATGTAAATCAAATAAAGTATTATATTTTATAATTTAGATTTTTAGTATTGGTTAATTATTATTAAATTATGTTGACTATAAATTATTTGAATATTAAAATTATAAAATTCAGCAATAGTAATTATAAAAAGTAATATAGCTAATAAATTATATATAAAGTATTTTTGGTTGTTTACTAATAAGTAATTTAAAATATATTAAAATATATAATTTTTATAATTTCTATATTCTAGAATTGATAATATAAATCAAATAAAGTATTATATTTTATAATTTAGATTCTTAGTATTGGTTAATTACAATTAAATTATTTGAATATTAAAATTATAAAATTCAGCAATAGTATAATAATTATAAAAAGTAATATAGCTAATAAATTATATATAAAGTTTTTTTGGTTGTTTACTAATAAGTAATTTAAAATATATTGAAATATATAATTTTTATAATTTCTATATTCTAGAATTGATAATATCTCTCCCACCAGAACAAAACAAAAGAAAAAAAAAGAAAAATTAATTTAAAAAAATTGATTATCGAAAATACTGATTTTTAAAATGTAATAACGACCCCCCTGTAGTGTCCCACAGTCTAAACTTTAACAAAGTGGGGACCACTTTACAGGGAGAGGGAGACTGTTATATTAACGTTAATCTAACAGCTGTCAATTAATTAAAGTTTTGTTTGGGGGAAGAGCCAAAAATCCTTACTTCACTTTAGTTTTATTCCCGATAAATTGAAAAGCTAAGATTTGGCTTTTCCTCTCCCATTATTAAATAAAAATAAAAGAATAAATATTTGTTGAAAGAAAGAGTCTTTAAAAGGAAAATTCCTCGGGAGTCCCGCGTCCCTCCCGGTCCTTCGGGACGGGGAGGGACCCAACGGGACCCCCCAAAAATCACCCCTAATACTGATATCAATTTAAATAGCCCAAACCATTGATATACATTTTGGACCTTAAATCCATCTATCTTCTTACTCCACCAAATTTCACCTTAATCCTTCCACATATCCAAAGCGACTACTTCTAATCTATTAACATCTTTGTTAATCCCAAAATTCTTCTAAATTACTAAGCATATACAAATATGCCTCAATAGTGCGGACTCAAAATAGATAAGTTATCTCGAGAAAATCATCAAACAGATAATTGATCAAATTATCTAATATTTGAAAAAATTGGGAAAATTTGATTTTTAAAATCAAAGCATATACAAATATGATTTTTTTCAAACACATCAAACGAATTTTGATTCAAATTCCACTTTAGACGCCAGTTAAAAAATAAGTAAATATTCAAAACATAAGTTAATTATCAAAAAATAATAAAAAGCTTTCTCGTGAGAGATTTTATTATTTTTTGTATTAAACTTACATAATGAGCATCAAAATTCGATAGCGTTGACCATATGTTCTATAAATTAAAAATTCAGAAAAACTATTACATACATATAAACTAAACTTTTGCTTAAAGAAAGATCGAGTCGGGCATTGAATTTCGGCCCGAAAAAGACTCGGTAGGGCCGGCCCGCAAAAAATGAGGCTCGAAAAGAATGCCTCAAAAAAATGCGGCCTGACTCGAATAAGACTCGATAATATTCTTACCGAAAAATGGGAGAAATCTAGTGACTTGTCCTTCCATATTTTCCAAAATTTCGCCTGCGGCGCAAAAAAAACAAACTACTGCTTGGACTTAAATTCTCAAAATTTTCGCCTACGACGCTTAAACCCCGTTTCTTTGATTTTTGGGGGGGGGGGGGGGGGGGGGTGGGTATTTGGAGAGATATCTGGTGATTTGGAGATATCCCCAGATTACCCTTATACTCCCAAATTGCGTATTGCGTTTGCTTGACTTTAAAGTAGAGTTGGCCGGTATCGGGATCCCGACCTAAAATCGGTATGGCATTTAGGAATGATGATACTGATACCGACCTCGGGATGGTATTGACCGAAACCGGTATCGGGATTTGGGTTAGTGATATCGATACCGGTACCGATACCGATTTGGGATCGGGATTGAATAAACGGTTTCGGTATTTTCTAAAAAAAAATTCTAATATAGCCAAATATAAATAAATTTATTCTCAAATTCAAAGATTTTAATAATATTAAGATGATTAATAAACACCACAAGAGAGATTCGTGACAAAAATAACTCAAGAACCAAGAGAAGACCCTCCAAATCTGCTGATATCACTATAATCCGCCGATATCTTTCCGAATCCCCATTATACAACAAATCCACATTTATCCCTCAAATCATCCGATATTTGGGTTTTGAGATATATCGGAGGATATATCTCAAATCCTCCAATATCTCTCGTTGAAACTGAGGTGGCTGGTATCGAATAAACAATTGGTGGTATCGAATAAACAATTCCACCATTTGAATATATCTCCATCAATAAGCGCCCTATCCGATACTCGTAGGCTTGCTTTAAGGTCAAGAAGCCTAGTTTTTTCCCATTTCAGCGCGCCAGTTGGAATTTTTAAGATTTTTGTAAAGTCAAGAGACTAGAGTTGTTCCTTTTTTAGCGCCGCAGGCGAAAATTTTGAAAATTTTAGAAGGCTGTAGGCCAAAAAATTCACTTTTTTAGCTTTATCGGGCCGGCCCGATAAAAAATGGGCCGAAAAAAGGACCCCCAACCGACTCAAAAACCCCAACGGCTCGAAAACCCCAACCTTAATTATGAAATTATTTTGTTAGTGTATATTGAGAGATAAAAATTCTTACATACTTATATAATGAGAAAATATAATTTACCTTATTTTCCTGGATGGCATCGTTTAATGCAGTAGTGATATTTGCTAATTGTTCATTACCTAATTTTTGTTTTTGTTCTTTAATACGTTTTTCGTCCTTAATTTAAAAAAATATTTAGTATTTTAGTTTTTTCATGATTCTTTTTAAATCAAATATACTTTTTGCATTTCATTCATAAGTTTGTTTATTATTTTTCTACAAGAATATCTTATAAGCTAGTTCCCAATATTATCTTTCATTAATTTTTGGAAGACAATATTTTTTAGTTCTTAGGGGAAAATGAATATAAAATCATTTTCAAACTTATAAAATTTTCAATAAGTCGCAGATAATTTAAAAGAGAGTAATCTCTCTAATAAGTCGCCAAGCGCATTTTGAATTTGAAGCTCTTTATTTTTAGTTTAAGCTCTTTATATTTTCCCCTATATCTTCGGGAGATTGGCGTACTCTTAGCTTAAATAACTAAAATAGGCTACAAATTTTTCCTTTCATATACAAATCGAAGGAGCTCGTCGAGCTGAGTCGACAAAATTAATTTTTAAGTCTCAATTTAAAGGTGATTTATGTTTTCATAACAGTCAAAAATTGAAGGGTACAAATAGTACAAGTGGGTTTAGCTTTGTCAAAACTTATCTCAACAAACTAATTTCTTTCGAAACACCTTATTAAATCATAATATTTTAGCATATTAATAGTCTAGTCTAAGATTGAGCTTACCTCCATATTTTGCCTGTCAATTAAGCTTTCAACTGGTTTTGCAAATATAGTTACATATTTTTTCGAAAATATTTCTTTAAATAAATTATTCCAATAATCTATTGTCTCAGTCTCCAATAAGTCAAACATTTGACGCTTAAATTAAAAATTATAATATTTTCTGAGCAAAATCTAGCTAAGGTAAAAAATCATTTACCGTGAATGCTCTAATACCTAGAATTTTAGCTTTATCTAATAGAAGACAATCTCTAACTGAGGCCAAATAATGGATACTAATGATTTTTTATTTATTTGTGCGGAAAAATCATTAAATAAATAATAGTCTTAAAATAAGAAAAAAATTCAGATAAATTCAGACATTAAACAATCATAATTAGATAAGATAAAAAAGTTAGACAATTTTTGGAGACATTTTTAATAAAAGATTACATATTTTTGACTTGCTTATTAATATATTTATATAAAATATAATTAGGTTTAGGACTAGGGGTGATTTTTTGAGACTTCTTATTTTTGATCATAATCGAGATTTTTGTTCAATATTTCGTCGGTTTGATCTCAGGTCTTATCTATGTGACTTTTTGTGTTATTGTGAAAGTTGTGAGTTAAATTTAAACAATTTAAATGATTCAGGAGTTATACAAACAAAGATATCTTTTCTCTTATGCTACGTACAGTCCATAATGTTCGCTTTTTATGTCAAGCAGTAGACAATATGTAATTTGCGAAATTTTATTAAAAAATCTTGTTAAAATTGTTAAAAGAAAATTTGTTTTCCAGTTCTTAACCCACTACGGGTTTATTAATTTGTAGCATCTTTATCTAATACTAATTCAACGTTTCTTGAGTCAAATTTTTGCATTGGAGGTAAAATTCCAGAAAGCAAATCACAGAAGTAAAATTTGATTGTTATTTCTAATCTTTATTACTTTTTTTAATAAGTCTTACTTAATAACATTTTATGAAATATAAAGCTCAATTAATGTTTTATTTTTTGACGAAGTTTTTAGTGATAAGTGATTCAAATATAAAACAAAAAAACTATGTCTTAATTTAGAGTGTATAAGTTATATAATTATAGTAAAATTTACTTTAGTAAAAATGAATTATGGTTACAAACCTTTTTTTATTTCTTCAAATTTATTTTGATCCTGAGGACCGGGCGCGTTCCATCTGGGCATCATATAGTACTTAGTAGCTAATGATGGAACTCCTTCGAAGGTTAGATACAATGATGGTGACCTCATTTCAATTATTTCAAAATAAGAATTTGTTGCGAAGTTTTCAAAAATGAAATTAGGATCAATGACATTCTCCTCAAGATATTCTGTCAAGATTTGAATCGAAGTCATTCTGTTGGGTTTATTTTCATTTGGATAAGAAAGGGGCAGCCAAGCCATTCTGACTGACCCTGCAAATAATAAGTTTTATATTAAAGATAAATAAGGGCGGAATCTTCTTAAATCAAGTTTATATTGAAAATATAATGCCTAACATCCGCTTTTATACCAAGACAAAGACTTCTGGGGTCTATTTTATAATTAAATTGTACCTAATCTTGAGTCATCGCAAGGTACATCAACAAAAGTTGTTATTTCTTGATTTAAATGATGCATAATAGGTACTGTTCTTTTGAAGTTATGCGGCTTATGGTGAATAAATTTTTCTTCAACCATAGAAATATTCTCAAGAATAATTTTAGAATCCATATCTCCAGAGATAATAACAAACTTTAAAGTTTATTTTACAAAATTAAAAAATTTAAATTATTTATAAAGAATAAAAAACTATCGTTATATCTTCATATATTGTTATATTTTTTAGAATATTTTTATTTGGAAAATTTATAACCCAAAATTTGCTAGTTTTAAAATTCGATTTATCATAGTGGGGATTCTTTGATTGTGAGAATCACAATTCTTTGATTGTGATTCTTTGATTTGATTGTTGACTTCAGGAAAACCTCAATATTTTTAAAAAATAATAATCATTATTATATTAATTTATAAAAAATCCTACCATATTATCTAAATGGTAGAATCGTTTATGGAAACTGATAATCTTTTCCAAATTACATCCACGTCTTATTTCCGACAATAACCCTCCAGTATTGTAGGAGTAAATTGAATTTTCACCATATAATAATTTTTTCGTTTTATTGTTGAGAATTCTATTTACATTTCTCTCTACTCCTGTTATTTCACTATATAACACTCCAATATCGGTTCCTTCGCCATCTATGGAATGTACTTCTGTTTTGTAATTGTTGATCTAAATTATTTCATTATTTATTTATTTCATTATTCAGTTTGCTTAATAATTTTTATAATGCCAATTATTTAATTAATAAAATTATATTTTAATTTATTTCTCCTAAGTAAGATTTATCTATAGTTCTTAAAATTGGTTATAATCCCTGTTACACATGTTTTTATAAGAAAATATTATAGACAAAAACGGTAAAAATCATGAATGAGAATAAACGCTTATTAAATACATACTTGTATCAAATTTGAAAGAGAGTAATATATAATTAAATTTGTATATAATTAAATTGTATATAAACTAATCGCTTAATAAATTTTGGTTATAAAGTCGAGGAATAAATGAAAAATTTTTTAGATTAAATCGATAAATATCATAAATAAATTTAGTTATAATAAACATTATTTAAAGTTATATTGACCATTCCGACATTAATAATATGAAAAGATATAAAAGATTATGACATATTAAATATGTATAATAAAAACCTCAAGCCTCGGTGACATTAGATGTTCAAAAAATAAATTAAAAGCATTTAAAAATCCTTCCAAGTTGGAGCAATCAAAATAATATAACGTGCTATCTTGAGAGGTAGTTGCATTTGTATCAACAACAAAGTCTTTAATAATAAAAATTTTAAATTAGACATTTTTTGTAAAATATTTTAACATCCATGAATATTTTTAATTTAAAACAAACTGAGATTGCAAGCAATGTCTAGGAGACCTCTTCCATTATAAAGTCCACACCCTGAGAAAATGCAATGCTCAACCATATGAGGTATTCCAGAATCGTCTAAAGCCTCGGTTGCTTAAAATTATTATTTAAAATCTATGTAAAAATCAGGATTAAAAAATCGTTCTATAATGTTGTAACATACCAAAATTTAAATTTGCCCTGAATATGGGCCCTTGACACTTGGTTACTGCGACAGTGAGGCCTGACCTGCTCGATTTGTAGATACTTATTTTGTTGTTGTAGACCTCAACAGAAGTAATTTCACGCCACATTTTTATTAATTAATACTTTAATGGTTAGCTGATAAATAGTATAGTCCTTAATGATTATAAAAGTATACTCTAATTTATAAAATATTCTTTAGTTTTATTTACAATAAAAAAATGAACATTTATATCAAATTTTTTAGAATCATTATACGCATAAGTTATAGATTTAATTTATATTATTTGTCAGTTAATGTAAATTTAAACTTTTACCAGTAATTTTTCGTATTTTATGCATTTACTAAAAAGAAACAGAAAATTTAAATCAAATTTTTTAAAAGATTATACTAAACAGTTATAGATTTAATTTATATTAATTGTCTGCAATTTTAAACTTTTAGCAGTAATTTTTAGCATTTTATGCATTTACTAAAAAGAAACAGAAAATTTAAATCAAATTTTTTAAAAGATTATACTAAACAGTTATAGATTTATTTTATATTAATTGTCAGTGCCTGTAATTTTTACCGTTTAGTAGTAATTTTTAGTATTTTATGCATTTACTAAAAAAACAGAAAATTTAAATCAAATTTTTTAAAAGATTATACTAAACAGTTATAGATTTAATTTATATTAATTGACTGCAATTTTTAACGTTTAGCAGTAATTTTTAGTATTTTATGCATTTACCAAAAAGAAACAGAAAATTTAAATAAATTTATAAAATGATTATTCTAAACAGTTATAGATATAATTTATATTAATTGTCAGTGCCTGTAATTTTTACCGTTTAGTAGTTACCGTTAGTTAGTAGTAAAGTAGTAGTTACCGTTAGTAGTAGTTACCGTTAGTAGTAAATAAATAGAAATATATCTATACGTATTTTATGAAAATAATATCTTAGAATAAAAATTGTGCTTGTTAAAATAAATAGAAATATATCTATACGTATTTTATGAAAATAATATCTTAGAATAAAAATTGTGCTTGTTAAAATAAATAGAAATATATCTATACGTATTTTATGAAAATAATATCTTAGAATAAAAATTGTGCTTGTTAAAATAAATAGAAATATATCTATACGTATTTTATGAAAATAATATATTAGAATAAAAATTGTGCTTGTTAAAATAAATAGAAATATATCTATACGTATTTTATGAAAATAATATCTTAGAATAAAAATTGTGCTTGTTAAAATAAATAGAAATATATCTATACGTATTTTATGAAAATAATATCTTAGAATAAAAATTGTGCTTGTTAAAATAAATAGAAATATATCTATACGTATTTTATGAAAATAATATATTAGAATAAAAATTGTGCTTGTTAAAATAAATTGAAATATATCTATACGTATTTTATGAAAATAATATATTAGAATAAAAATTGTGCTTGTTAAAATAAATAGAAATATATCTATACGTATTTTATGAAAATAATATATTAGAATAAAAATTGTGCTTGTTAAAATAAATAGAAATATATCTATACGTATTTTATGAAAATAATATCTTAGAATAAAAATTGTGCTTGTTAAAATAAATAGAAATATATCTATACGTATTTTATGAAAATAATATCTTAGAATAAAAATTGTGCTTGTTAAAATAAATAGAAATATATCTATACGTATTTTATGAAAATAATATCTTAGAATAAAAATTGTGCTTGTTAAAATAAATAGAAATATATCTATACGTATTTTATGAAAATAATATCTTAGAATAAAAATTGTGCTTGTTAAAATAAATAGAAATATATCTATACGTATTTTATGAAAATAATATCTTAGAATAAAAATTGTGCTTGTTAAAATAAATAGAAATATATCTATACGTATTTTATGAAAATAATATCTTAGAATAAAAATTGTGCTTGTTAAAATAAATAGAAATATATCTATACGTATTTTATGAAAATAATATCTTAGAATAAAAATTGTGCTTGTTAAAATAAATAGAAATATATCTATACGTATTTTATGAAAATAATATATTAGAATAAAAATTGTGCTTGTTAAAATAAATAGAAATATATCTATACGTATTTTATGAAAATAATATCTTAGAATAAAAATTGTGCTTGTTAAAATAAATAGAAATATATCTATACGTATTTTATGAAAATAATATCTTAGAATAAAAATTGTGCTTGTTAAAATAAATAGAAATATATCTATACGTATTTTATGAAAATAATATATTAGAATAAAAATTGTGCTTGTTAAAATAAATTGAAATATATCTATACGTATTTTATGAAAATAATATATTAGAATAAAAATTGTGCTTGTTAAAATAAATAGAAATATATCTATACGTATTTTATGAAAATAATATATTAGAATAAAAATTGTGCTTGTTAAAATAAATAGAAATATATCTATACGTATTTTATGAAAATAATATCTTAGAATAAAAATTGTGCTTGTTAAAATAAATAGAAATATATCTATACGTATTTTATGAAAATAATATCTTAGAATAAAAATTGTGCTTGTTAAAATAAATAGAAATATATCTATACGTATTTTATGAAAATAATATCTTAGAATAAAAATTGTGCTTGTTAAAATAAATAGAAATATATCTATACGTATTTTATGAAAATAATATATTAGAATAAAAATTGTGCTTGTTAAAATAAATAGAAATATATCTATACGTATTTTATGAAAATAATATCTTAGAATAAAAATTGTGCTTGTTAAAATAAATAGAAATATATCTATACGTATTTTATGAAAATAATATCTTAGAATAAAAATTGTGCTTGTTAAAATAAATAGAAATATATCTATACGTATTTTATGAAAATAATATATTAGAATAAAAATTGTGCTTGTTAAAATAAATTGAAATATATCTATACGTATTTTATGAAAATAATATATTAGAATAAAAATTGTGCTTGTTAAAATAAATAGAAATATATCTATACGTATTTTATGAAAATAATATATTAGAATAAAAATTGTGCTTGTTAAAATAAATAGAAATATATCTATACGTATTTTATGAAAATAATATCTTAGAATAAAAATTGTGCTTGTTAAAATAAATAGAAATATATCTATACGTATTTTATGAAAATAATATCTTAGAATAAAAATTGTGCTTGTTAAAATAAATAGAAATATATCTATACGTATTTTATGAAAATAATATCTTAGAATAAAAATTGTGTTTGTTAAAATAAATAGAAATATATCTATACGTATTTTATGAAAATAATATCTTAGAATAAAAATTGTGCTTGTTAAAATAAATAGAAATATATCTATACGTATTTTATGAAAATAATATCTTAGAATAAAAATTGTGCTTGTTAAAATAAATAGAAATATATCTATACGTATTTTATGAAAATAATATCTTAGAATAAAAATTGTGCTTGTTAAAATAAATAGAAATATATCTATACGTATTCTATGAAAATAATATCTTAGAATAAAAATTGTGCTTGTTAAAATAAATAGAAATATATCTATACGTATTTTATGAAAATAATATATTAGAATAAAAATTGTGCTTGTTAAAATAAATAGAAATATATCTATACGTATTTTATGAAAATAATATCTTAGAATAAAAATTGTGCTTGTTAAAATAAATAGAAATATATCTATACGTATTTTATGAAAATAATATCTTAGAATAAAAATTGTGCTTGTTAAAATAAATAGAAATATATCTATACGTATTTTATGAAAATAATATATTAGAATAAAAATTGTGCTTGTTAAAATAAATTGAAATATATCTATACGTATTTTATGAAAATAATATATTAGAATAAAAATTGTGCTTGTTAAAATAAATAGAAATATATCTATACGTATTTTATGAAAATAATATATTAGAATAAAAATTGTGCTTGTTAAAATAAATAGAAATATATCTATACGTATTTTATGAAAATAATATCTTAGAATAAAAATTGTGCTTGTTAAAATAAATAGAAATATATCTATACGTATTTTATGAAAATAATATCTTAGAATAAAAATTGTGCTTGTTAAAATAAATAGAAATATATCTATACGTATTTTATGAAAATAATATCTTAGAATAAAAATTGTGCTTGTTAAAATAAATAGAAATATATCTATACGTATTTTATGAAAATAATATCTTAGAATAAAAATTGTGCTTGTTAAAATAAATAGAAATATATCTATACGTATTTTATGAAAATAATATCTTAGAATAAAAATTGTGCTTGTTAAAATAAATAGAAATATATCTATACGTATTTTATGAAAATAATATCTTAGAATAAAAATTGTGCTTGTTAAAATAAATAGAAATATATCTATACGTATTTTATGAAAATAATATCTTAGAATAAAAATTGTGCTTGTTAAAATAAATAGAAATATATCTATACGTATTTTATGAAAATAATATATTAGAATAAAAATTGTGCTTGTTAAAATAAATAGAAATATATCTATACGTATTTTATGAAAATAATATCTTAGAATAAAAATTGTGCTTGTTAAAATAAATAGAAATATATCTATACGTATTTTATGAAAATAATATCTTAGAATAAAAATTGTGCTTGTTAAAATAAATAGAAATATATCTATACGTATTTTATGAAAATAATATCTTAGAATAAAATTGTGCTTGATAAAATAAATAGAAATATATCTATACGTATTTTATGAAAATAATATATTAGAATAAAAATTGTGCTTGTTAAAATAAATAGAAATATATCTATACGTATTTTATGAAAATAATATATTAGAATAAAAATTGTGCTTGTTAAAATAAATAGAAATATATCTATACGTATTTTATGAAAATAATATATTAGAATAAAAATTGTGCTTGTTAAAATAAATAGAAATATATCTATACGTATTTTATGAAAATAATATCTTAGAATAAAAATTGTGCTTGTTAAAATAAATAGAAATATATCTATACGTATTTTATGAAAATAATATCTTAGAATAAAAATTGTGCTTGTTAAAATAAATAGAAATATATCTATACGTATTTTATGAAAATAATATCTTAGAATAAAAATTGTGCTTGTTAAAATAAATAGAAATATATCTATACGTATTTTATGAAAATAATATATTAGAATAAAAATTGTGCTTGTTAAAATAAATAGAAATATATCTATACGTATTTTATGAAAATAATATATTAGAATAAAAATTGTGCTTGTTAAAATAAATAGAAATATATCTATACGTATTTTATGAAAATAATATCTTAGAATAAAAATTGTGCTTGTTAAAATAAATAGAAATATATCTATACGTATTTTATGAAAATAATATCTTAGAATAAAAATTGTGCTTGTTAAAATAAATAGAAATATATCTATACGTATTTTATGAAAATAATATCTTAGAATAAAAATTGTGCTTGTTAAAATAAATAGAAATATATCTATACGTATTTTATGAAAATAATATCTTAGAATAAAAATTGTGCTTGTTAAAATAAATAGAAATATATCTATACGTATTTTATGAAAATAATATCTTAGAATAAAAATTGTGCTTGTTAAAATAAATAGAAATATATCTATACGTATTTTATGAAAATAATATCTTAGAATAAAAATTGTGCTTGTTAAAATAAATAGAAATATATCTATACGTATTTTATGAAAATAATATCTTAGAATAAAAATTGTGCTTGTTAAAATAAATAGAAATATATCTATACGTATTTTATGAAAATAATATCTTAGAATAAAAATTGTGCTTGTTAAAATAAATAGAAATATATCTATACGTATTTTATGAAAATAATATATTAGAATAAAAATTGTGCTTGTTAAAATAAATAGAAATATATCTATACGTATTTTATGAAAATAATATATTAGAATAAAAATTGTGCTTGTTAAAATAAATAGAAATATATCTATACGTATTTTATGAAAATAATATCTTAGAATAAAAATTGTGCTTGTTAAAATAAATAGAAATATATCTATACGTATTTTATGAAAATAATATCTTAGAATAAAAATTGTGCTTGTTAAAATAAATAGAAATATATCTATACGTATTTTATGAAAATAATATCTTAGAATAAAAATTGTGCTTGTTAAAATAAATAGAAATATATCTATACGTATTTTATGAAAATAATATCTTAGAATAAAAATTGTGCTTGTTAAAATAAATAGAAATATATCTATACGTATTTTATGAAAATAATATCTTAGAATAAAAATTGTGCTTGTTAAAATAAATAGAAATATATCTATACGTATTTTATGAAAATAATATCTTAGAATAAAAATTGTGCTTGTTAAAATAAATAGAAATATATCTATACGTATTTTATGAAAATAATATCTTAGAATAAAAATTGTGCTTGTTAAAATAAATAGAAATATATCTATACGTATTTTATGAAAATAATATCTTAGAATAAAAATTGTGCTTGTTAAAATAAATAGAAATATATCTATACGTATTTTATGAAAATAATATCTTAGAATAAAAATTGTGCTTGTTAAAATAAATAGAAATATATCTATACGTATTTTATGAAAATAATATCTTAGAATAAAAATTGTGCTTGTTAAAATAAATAGAAATATATCTATACGTATTTTATGAAAATAATATCTTAGAATAAAAATTGTGCTTGTTAAAATAAATAGAAATATATCTATACGTATTTTATGAAAATAATATCTTAGAATAAAAATTGTGCTTGTTAAAATAAATAGAAATATATCTATACGTATTTTATGAAAATAATATCTTAGAATAAAAATTGTGCTTGTTAAAATAAATAGAAATATATCTATACGTATTTTATGAAAATAATATCTTAGAATAAAAATTGTGCTTGTTAAAATAAATAGAAATATATCTATACGTATTTTATGAAAATAATATCTTAGAATAAAAATTGTGCTTGTTAAAATAAATAGAAATATATCTATACGTATTTTATGAAAATAATATCTTAGAATAAAAATTGTGCTTGTTAAAATAAATAGAAATATATCTATACGTATTTTATGAAAATAATATCTTAGAATAAAAATTGTGCTTGTTAAAATAAATAGAAATATATCTATACGTATTTTATGAAAATAATATCTTAGAATAAAAATTGTGCTTGTTAAAATAAATAGAAATATATCTATACGTATTTTATGAAAATAATATCTTAGAATAAAAATTGTGCTTGTTAAAATAAATAGAAATATATCTATACGTATTTTATGAAAATAATATCTTAGAATAAAAATTGTGCTTGTTAAAATAAATAGAAATATATCTATACGTATTTTATGAAAATAATATCTTAGAATAAAAATTGTGCTTGTTAAAATAAATAGAAATATATCTATACGTATTTTATGAAAATAATATCTTAGAATAAAAATTGTGCTTGTTAAAATAAATAGAAATATATCTATACGTATTTTATGAAAATAATATTAGAATAAAAATTGTGCTTGTTAAAATAAATAGAAATATATCTATACGTATTTTATGAAAATAATATCTTAGAATAAAAATTGTGCTTGTTAAAATAAATAGAAATATATCTATACGTATTTTATGAAAATAATATCTTAGAATAAAAATTGTGCTTGTTAAAATAAATAGAAATATATCTATACGTATTTTATGAAAATAATATCTTAGAATAAAAATTGTGCTTGTTAAAATAAATAGAAATATATCTATACGTATTTTATGAAAATAATATCTTAGAATAAAAATTGTGCTTGTTAAAATAAATAGAAATATATCTATACGTATTTTATGAAAATAATATCTTAGAATAAAAATTGTGCTTGTTAAAATAAATAGAAATATATCTATACGTATTTTATGAAAATAATATCTTAGAATAAAAATTGTGCTTGTTAAAATAAATAGAAATATATCTATACGTATTTTATGAAAATAATATCTTAGAATAAAAATTGTGCTTGTTAAAATAAATAGAAATATATCTATACGTATTTTATGAAAATAATATCTTAGAATAAAAATTGTGCTTGTTAAAATAAATAGAAATATATCTATACGTATTTTATGAAAATAATATCTTAGAATAAAAATTGTGCTTGTTAAAATAAATAGAAATATATCTATACGTATTTTATGAAAATAATATCTTAGAATAAAAATTGTGCTTGTTAAAATAAATAGAAATATATCTATACGTATTTTATGAAAATAATATCTTAGAATAAAAATTGTGCTTGTTAAAATAAATAGAAATATATCTATACGTATTTTATGAAAATAATATCTTAGAATAAAAATTGTGCTTGTTAAAATAAATAGAAATATATCTATACGTATTTTATGAAAATAATATCTTAGAATAAAAATTGTGCTTGTTAAAATAAATAGAAATATATCTATACGTATTTTATGAAAATAATATCTTAGAATAAAAATTGTGCTTGTTAAAATAAATAGAAATATATCTATACGTATTTTATGAAAATAATATCTTAGAATAAAAATTGTGCTTGTTAAAATAAATAGAAATATATCTATACGTATTTTATGAAAATAATATCTTAGAATAAAAATTGTGCTTGTTAAAATAAATAGAAATATATCTATACGTATTTTATGAAAATAATATCTTAGAATAAAAATTGTGCTTGTTAAAATAAATAGAAATATATCTATACGTATTTTATGAAAATAATATCTTAGAATAAAAATTGTGCTTGTTAAAATAAATAGAAATATATCTATACGTATTTTATGAAAATAATATCTTAGAATAAAAATTGTGCTTGTTAAAATAAATAGAAATATATCTATACGTATTTTATGAAAATAATATCTTAGAATAAAAATTGTGCTTGTTAAAATAAATAGAAATATATCTATACGTATTTTATGAAAATAATATCTTAGAATAAAAATTGTGCTTGTTAAAATAAATAGAAATATATCTATACGTATTTTATGAAAATAATATCTTAGAATAAAAATTGTGCTTGTTAAAATAAATAGAAATATATCTATACGTATTTTATGAAAATAATATCTTAGAATAAAAATTGTGCTTGTTAAAATAAATAGAAATATATCTATACGTATTTTATGAAAATAATATCTTAGAATAAAAATTGTGCTTGTTAAAATAAATAGAAATATATCTATACGTATATTATGAAAATAATATCTTAGAATAAAAATTGTGCTTGTTAAAATAAATAGAAATATATCTATACGTATTTTATGAAAATAATATCTTAGAATAAAAATTGTGCTTGTTAAAATAAATAGAAATATATCTATACGTATTTTATGAAAATAATATCTTAGAATAAAAATTGTGCTTGTTAAAATAAATAGAAATATATCTATACGTATTTTATGAAAATAATATCTTAGAATAAAAATTGTGCTTGTTAAAATAAATAGAAATATATCTATACGTATTTTATGAAAATAATATCTTAGAATAAAAATTGTGCTTGTTAAAATAAATAGAAATATATCTATACGTATTTTATGAAAATAATATCTTAGAATAAAAATTGTGCTTGTTAAAATAAATAGAAATATATCTATACGTATTTTATGAAAATAATATCTTAGAATAAAAATTGTGCTTGTTAAAATAAATAGAAATATATCTATACGTATTTTATGAAAATAATATCTTAGAATAAAAATTGTGCTTGTTAAAATAAATAGAAATATATCTATACGTATTTTATGAAAATAATATCTTAGAATAAAAATTGTGCTTGTTAAAATAAATAGAAATATATCTATACGTATTTTATGAAAATAATATCTTAGAATAAAAATTGTGCTTGTTAAAATAAATAGAAATATATCTATACGTATTTTATGAAAATAATATCTTAGAATAAAAATTGTGCTTGTTAAAATAAATAGAAATATATCTATACGTATTTTATGAAAATAATATCTTAGAATAAAAATTGTGCTTGTTAAAATAAATAGAAATATATCTATACGTATTTTATGAAAATAATATCTTAGAATAAAAATTGTGCTTGTTAAAATAAATAGAAATATATCTATACGTATTTTATGAAAATAATATCTTAGAATAAAAATTGTGCTTGTTAAAATAAATAGAAATATATCTATACGTATTTTATGAAAATAATATCTTAGAATAAAAATTGTGCTTGTTAAAATAAATAGAAATATATCTATACGTATTTTATGAAAATAATATCTTAGAATAAAAATTGTGCTTGTTAAAATAAATAGAAATATATCTATACGTATTTTATGAAAATAATATCTTAGAATAAAAATTGTGCTTGTTAAAATAAATAGAAATATATCTATACGTATTTTATGAAAATAATATCTTAGAATAAAAATTGTGCTTGTTAAAATAAATAGAAATATATCTATACGTATTTTATGAAAATAATATCTTAGAATAAAAATTGTGCTTGTTAAAATAAATAGAAATATATCTATACGTATTTTATGAAAATAATATCTTAGAATAAAAATTGTGCTTGTTAAAATAAATAGAAATATATCTATACGTATTTTATGAAAATAATATCTTAGAATAAAAATTGTGCTTGTTAAAATAAATAGAAATATATCTATACGTATTTTATGAAAATAATATCTTAGAATAAAAATTGTGCTTGTTAAAATAAATAGAAATATATCTATACGTATTTTATGAAAATAATATCTTAGAATAAAAATTGTGCTTGTTAAAATAAATAGAAATATATCTATACGTATTTTATGAAAATAATATCTTAGAATAAAAATTGTGCTTGTTAAAATAAATAGAAATATATCTATACGTATTTTATGAAAATAATATCTTAGAATAAAAATTGTGCTTGTTAAAATAAATAGAAATATATCTATACGTATTTTATGAAAATAATATCTTAGAATAAAAATTGTGCTTGTTAAAATAAATAGAAATATATCTATACGTATTTTATGAAAATAATATCTTAGAATAAAAATTGTGCTTGTTAAAATAAATAGAAATATATCTATACGTATTTTATGAAAATAATATCTTAGAATAAAAATTGTGCTTGTTAAAATAAATAGAAATATATCTATACGTATTTTATGAAAATAATATCTTAGAATAAAAATTGTGCTTGTTAAAATAAATAGAAATATATCTATACGTATTTTATGAAAATAATATCTTAGAATAAAAATTGTGCTTGTTAAAATAAATAGAAATATATCTATACGTAGTTATGAAAATAATATCTTAGAATAAAAATTGTGCTTGTTAAAATAAATAGAAATATATCTATACGTATTTTATGAAAATAATATCTTAGAATAAAAATTGTGCTTGTTAAAATAAATAGAAATATATCTATACGTATTTTATGAAAATAATATCTTAGAATAAAAATTGTGCTTGTTAAAATAAATAGAAATATATCTATACGTATTTTATGAAAATAATATCTTAGAATAAAAATTGTGCTTGTTAAAATAAATAGAAATATATCTATACGTATTTTATGAAAATAATATCTTAGAATAAAAATTGTGCTTGTTAAAATAAATAGAAATATATCTATACGTATTTTATGAAAATAATATCTTAGAATAAAAATTGTGCTTGTTAAAATAAATAGAAATATATCTATACGTATTTTATGAAAATAATATCTTAGAATAAAAATTGTGCTTGTTAAAATAAATAGAAATATATCTATACGTATTTTATGAAAATAATATCTTAGAATAAAAATTGTGCTTGTTAAAATAAATAGAAATATATCTATACGTATTTTATGAAAATAATATCTTAGAATAAAAATTGTGCTTGTTAAAATAAATAGAAATATATCTATACGTATTTTATGAAAATAATATCTTAGAATAAAAATTGTGCTTGTTAAAATAAATAGAAATATATCTATACGTATTTTATGAAAATAATATCTTAGAATAAAAATTGTGCTTGTTAAAATAAATAGAAATATATCTATACGTATTTTATGAAAATAATATCTTAGAATAAAAATTGTGCTTGTTAAAATAAATAGAAATATATCTATACGTATTTTATGAAAATAATATCTTAGAATAAAAATTGTGCTTGTTAAAATAAATAGAAATATATCTATACGTATTTTATGAAAATAATATCTTAGAATAAAAATTGTGCTTGTTAAAATAAATAGAAATATATCTATACGTATTTTATGAAAATAATATCTTAGAATAAAAATTGTGCTTGTTAAAATAAATAGAAATATATCTATACGTATTTTATGAAAATAATATCTTAGAATAAAAATTGTGCTTGTTAAAATAAATAGAAATATATCTATACGTATTTTATGAAAATAATATCTTAGAATAAAAATTGTGCTTGTTAAAATAAATAGAAATATATCTATACGTATTTTATGAAAATAATATCTTAGAATAAAAATTGTGCTTGTTAAAATAAATAGAAATATATCTATACGTATTTTATGAAAATAATATCTTAGAATAAAAATTGTGCTTGTTAAAATAAATAGAAATATATCTATACGTATTTTATGAAAATAATATCTTAGAATAAAAATTGTGCTTGTTAAAATAAATAGAAATATATCTATACGTATTTTATGAAAATAATATCTTAGAATAAAAATTGTGCTTGTTAAAATAAATAGAAATATATCTATACGTATTTTATGAAAATAATATCTTAGAATAAAAATTGTGCTTGTTAAAATAAATAGAAATATATCTATACGTATTTTATGAAAATAATATCTTAGAATAAAAATTGTGCTTGTTAAAATAAATAGAAATATATCTATACGTATTTTATGAAAATAATATCTTAGAATAAAAATTGTGCTTGTTAAAATAAATAGAAATATATCTATACGTATTTTATGAAAATAATATCTTAGAATAAAAATTGTGCTTGTTAAAATAAATAGAAATATATCTATACGTATTTTATGAAAATAATATCTTAGAATAAAAATTGTGCTTGTTAAAATAAATAGAAATATATCTATACGTATTTTATGAAAATAATATCTTAGAATAAAAATTGTGCTTGTTAAAATAAATAGAAATATATCTATACGTATTCTATGAAAATAATATCTTAGAATAAAAATTGTGCTTGTTAAAATAAATAGAAATATATCTATACGTATTTTATGAAAATAATATCTTAGAATAAAAATTGTGCTTGTTAAAATAAATAGAAATATATCTATACGTATTTTATGAAAATAATATCTTAGAATAAAAATTGTGCTTGTTAAAATAAATAGAAATATATCTATACGTATTTTATGAAAATAATATCTTAGAATAAAAATTGTGCTTGTTAAAATAAATAGAAATATATCTATACGTATTTTATGAAAATAATATCTTAGAATAAAAATTGTGCTTGTTAAAATAAATAGAAATATATCTATACGTATTTTATGAAAATAATATCTTAGAATAAAAATTGTGCTTGTTAAAATAAATAGAAATATATCTATACGTATTTTATGAAAATAATATCTTAGAATAAAAATTGTGCTTGTTAAAATAAATAGAAATATATCTATACGTATTTTATGAAAATAATATCTTAGAATAAAAATTGTGCTTGTTAAAATAAATAGAAATATATCTATACGTATTTTATGAAAATAATATCTTAGAATAAAAATTGTGCTTGTTAAAATAAATAGAAATATATCTATACGTATTTTATGAAAATAATATCTTAGAATAAAAATTGTGCTTGTTAAAATAAATAGAAATATATCTATACGTATTTTATGAAAATAATATCTTAGAATAAAAATTGTGCTTGTTAAAATAAATAGAAATATATCTATACGTATTTTATGAAAATAATATCTTAGAATAAAAATTGTGCTTGTTAAAATAAATAGAAATATATCTATACGTATTTTATGAAAATAATATCTTAGAATAAAAATTGTGCTTGTTAAAATAAATAGAAATATATCTATACGTATTTTATGAAAATAATATCTTAGAATAAAAATTGTGCTTGTTAAAATAAATAGAAATATATCTATACGTATTTTATGAAAATAATATCTTAGAATAAAAATTGTGCTTGTTAAAATAAATAGAAATATATCTATACGTATTTTATGAAAATAATATCTTGAATAAAAATTGTGCTTGTTAAAATAAATAGAAATATATCTATACGTATTTTATGAAAATAATATCTTAGAATAAAAATTGTGCTTGTTAAAATAAATAGAAATATATCTATACGTATTTTATGAAAATAATATCTTAGAATAAAAATTGTGCTTGTTAAAATAAATAGAAATATATCTATACGTATTTTATGAAAATAATATCTTAGAATAAAAATTGTGCTTGTTAAAATAAATAGAAATATATCTATACGTATTTTATGAAAATAATATCTTAGAATAAAAATTGTGCTTGTTAAAATAAATAGAAATATATCTATACGTATTTTATGAAAATAATATCTTAGAATAAAAATTGTGCTTGTTAAAATAAATAGAAATATATCTATACGTATTTTATGAAAATAATATCTTAGAATAAAAATTGTGCTTGTTAAAATAAATAGAAATATATCTATACGTATTTTATGAAAATAATATCTTAGAATAAAAATTGTGCTTGTTAAAATAAATAGAAATATATCTATACGTATTTTATGAAAATAATATCTTAGAATAAAAATTGTGCTTGTTAAAATAAATAGAAATATATCTATACGTATTTTATGAAAATAATATCTTAGAATAAAAATTGTGCTATTTAAAATAAATAGAAATATATCTATACGTATTTTATGAAAATAATATCTTAGAATATAAATTGTGCTTGTTAAAATAAATAGAAATATATCTATACGTATTTTATGAAAATAATATCTTAGAATAAAAATTGTGCTTGTTAAAATAAATAGAAATATATCTATACGTATTTTATGAAAATAATATCTTAGAATAAAAATTGTGCTTGTTAAAATAAATAGAAATATATCTATACGTATTTTATGAAAATAATATCTTAGAATAAAAATTGTGCTTGTTAAAATAAATAGAAATATATCTATACGTATTTTATGAAAATAATATCTTAGAATAAAAATTGTGCTTGTTAAAATAAATAGAAATATATCTATACGTATTTTATGAAAATAATATCTTAGAATAAAAATTGTGCTTGTTAAAATAAATAGAAATATATCTATACGTATTTTATGAAAATAATATCTTAGAATAAAAATTGTGCTTGTTAAAATAAATAGAAATATATCTATACGTATTTTATGAAAATAATATCTTAGAATAAAAATTGTGCTTGTTAAAATAAATAGAAATATATCTATACGTATTTTATGAAAATAATATCTTAGAATAAAAATTGTGCTTGTTAAAATAAATAGAAATATATCTATACGTATTTTATGAAAATAATATCTTAGAATAAAAATTGTGCTTGTTAAAATAAATAGAAATATATCTATACGTATTTTATGAAAATAATATCTTAGAATAAAAATTGTGCTTGTTAAAATAAATAGAAATATATCTATACGTATTTTATGAAAATAATATCTTAGAATAAAAATTGTGCTTGTTAAAATAAATAGAAATATATCTATACGTATTTTATGAAAATAATATCTTAGAATAAAAATTGTGCTTGTTAAAATAAATAGAAATATATCTATACGTATTTTATGAAAATAATATCTTAGAATAAAAATTGTGCTTGTTAAAATAAATAGAAATATATCTATACGTATTTTATGAAAATAATATCTTAGAATAAAAATTGTGCTTGTTAAAATAAATAGAAATATATCTATACGTATTTTATGAAAATAATATCTTAGAATAAAAATTGTGCTTGTTAAAATAAATAGAAATATATCTATACGTATTTTATGAAAATAATATCTTAGAATAAAAATTGTGCTTGTTAAAATAAATAGAAATATATCTATACGTATTTTATGAAAATAATATCTTAGAATAAAAATTGTGCTTGTTAAAATAAATAGAAATATATCTATACGTATTTTATGAAAATAATATCTTAGAATAAAAATTGTGCTTGTTAAAATAAATAGAAATATATCTATACGTATTTTATGAAAATAATATCTTAGAATAAAAATTGTGCTTGTTAAAATAAATAGAAATATATCTATACGTATTTTATGAAAATAATATCTTAGAATAAAAATTGTGCTTGTTAAAATAAATAGAAATATATCTATACGTATTTTATGAAAATAATATCTTAGAATAAAAATTGTGCTTGTTAAAATAAATAGAAATATATCTATACGTATTTTATGAAAATAATATCTTAGAATAAAAATTGTGCTTGTTAAAATAAATAGAAATATATCTATACGTATTTTATGAAAATAATATCTTAGAATAAAAATTGTGCTTGTTAAAATAAATAGAAATATATCTATACGTATTTTATGAAAATAATATCTTAGAATAAAAATTGTGCTTGTTAAAATAAATAGAAATATATCTATACGTATTTTATGAAAATAATATCTTAGAATAAAAATTGTGCTTGTTAAAATAAATAGAAATATATCTATACGTATTTTATGAAAATAATATCTTAGAATAAAAATTGTGCTTGTTAAAATAAATAGAAATATATCTATACGTATTTTATGAAAATAATATCTTAGAATAAAAATTGTGCTTGTTAAAATAAATAGAAATATATCTATACGTATTTTATGAAAATAATATCTTAGAATAAAAATTGTGCTTGTTAAAATAAATAGAAATATATCTATACGTATTTTATGAAAATAATATCTTAGAATAAAAATTGTGCTTGTTAAAATAAATAGAAATATATCTATACGTATTTTATGAAAATAATATCTTAGAATAAAAATTGTGCTTGTTAAAATAAATAGAAATATATCTATACGTATTTTATGAAAATAATATCTTAGAATAAAAATTGTGCTTGTTAAAATAAATAGAAATATATCTATACGTATTTTATGAAAATAATATCTTAGAATAAAAATTGTGCTTGTTAAAATAAATAGAAATATATCTATACGTATTTTATGAAAATAATATCTTAGAATAAAAATTGTGCTTGTTAAAATAAATAGAAATATATCTATACGTATTTTATGAAAATAATATCTTAGAATAAAAATTGTGCTTGTTAAAATAAATAGAAATATATCTATACGTATTTTATGAAAATAATATCTTAGAATAAAAATTGTGCTTGTTAAAATAAATAGAAATATATCTATACGTATTTTATGAAAATAATATCTTAGAATAAAAATTGTGCTTGTTAAAATAAATAGAAATATATCTATACGTATTTTATGAAAATAATATCTTAGAATAAAAATTGTGCTTGTTAAATAAATAGAAATATATCTATTCGTATTTTATGAAAATAATATCTTAGAATAAAAATTGTGCTTGTTAAAATAAATAGAAATATATCTATACGTATTTTATGAAAATAATATCTTAGAATAAAAATTGTGCTTGTTAAAATAAATAGAAATATATCTATACGTATTTTATGAAAATAATATCTTAGAATAAAAATTGTGCTTGTTAAAATAAATAGAAATATATCTATACGTATTTTATGAAAATAATATCTTAGAATAAAAATTGTGCTTGTTAAAATAAATAGAAATATATCTATACGTATTTTATGAAAATAATATCTTAGAATAAAAATTGTGCTTGTTAAAATAAATAGAAATATATCTATACGTATTTTATGAAAATAATATCTTAGAATAAAAATTGTGCTTGTTAAAATAAATAGAAATATATCTATACGTATTTTATGAAAATAATATCTTAGAATAAAAATTGTGCTTGTTAAAATAAATAGAAATATATCTATACGTATTTTATGAAAATAATATCTTAGAATAAAAATTGTGCTTGTTAAAATAAATAGAAATATATCTATACGTATTTTATGAAAATAATATCTTAGAATAAAAATTGTGCTTGTTAAAATAAATAGAAATATATCTATACGTATTTTATGAAAATAATATCTTAGAATAAAAATTGTGCTTGTTAAAATAAATAGAAATATATCTATACGTATTTTATGAAAATAATATCTTAGAATAAAAATTGTGCTTGTTAAAATAAATAGAAATATATCTATACGTATTTTATGAAAATAATATCTTAGAATAAAAATTGTGCTTGTTAAAATAAATAGAAATATATCTATACGTATTTTATGAAAATAATATCTTAGAATAAAAATTGTGCTTGTTAAAATAAATAGAAATATATCTATACGTATTTTATGAAAATAATATCTTAGAATAAAAATTGTGCTTGTTAAAATAAATAGAAATATATCTATACGTATTTTATGAAAATAATATCTTAGAATAAAAATTGTGCTTGTTAAAATAAATAGAAATATATCTATACGTATTTTATGAAAATAATATCTTAGAATAAAAATTGTGCTTGTTAAAATAAATAGAAATATATCTATACGTATTTTATGAAAATAATATCTTAGAATAAAAATTGTGCTTGTTAAAATAAATAGAAATATATCTATACGTATTTTATGAAAATAATATCTTAGAATAAAAATTGTGCTTGTTAAAATAAATAGAAATATATCTATACGTATTTTATGAAAATAATATCTTAGAATAAAAATTGTGCTTGTTAAAATAAATAGAAATATATCTATACGTATTTTATGAAAATAATATCTTAGAATAAAAATTGTGCTTGTTAAAATAAATAGAAATATATCTATACGTATTTTATGAAAATAATATCTTAGAATAAAAATTGTGCTTGTTAAAATAAATAGAAATATATCTATACGTATTTTATGAAAATAATATCTTAGAATAAAAATTGTGCTTGTTAAAATAAATAGAAATATATCTATACGTATTTTATGAAAATAATATCTTAGAATAAAAATTGTGCTTGTTAAAATAAATAGAAATATATCTATACGTATTTTATGAAAATAATATCTTAGAATAAAAATTGTGCTTGTTAAAATAAATAGAAATATATCTATACGTATTTTATGAAAATAATATCTTAGAATAAAAATTGTGCTTGTTAAAATAAATAGAAATATATCTATACGTATTTTATGAAAATAATATCTTAGAATAAAAATTGTGCTTGTTAAAATAAATAGAAATATATCTATACGTATTTTATGAAAATAATATCTTAGAATAAAAATTGTGCTTGTTAAAATAAATAGAAATATATCTATACGTATTTTATGAAAATAATATCTTAGAATAAAAATTGTGCTTGTTAAAATAAATAGAAATATATCTATACGTATTTTATGAAAATAATATCTTAGAATAAAAATTGTGCTTGTTAAAATAAATAGAAATATATCTATACGTATTTTATGAAAATAATATCTTAGAATAAAAATTGTGCTTGTTAAAATAAATAGAAATATATCTATACGTATTTTATGAAAATAATATCTTAGAATAAAAATTGTGCTTGTTAAAATAAATAGAAATATATCTATACGTATTTTATGAAAATAATATCTTAGAATAAAAATTGTGCTTGTTAAAATAAATAGAAATATATCTATACGTATTTTATGAAAATAATATCTTAGAATAAAAATTGTGCTTGTTAAAATAAATAGAAATATATCTATACGTATTTTATGAAAATAATCTTAGAATAAAAATTGTGCTTGTTAAAATAAATAGAAATATATCTATACGTATTTTATGAAAATAATATCTTAGAATAAAAATTGTGCTTGTTAAAATAAATAGAAAGATATCTATACGTATTTTATGAAAATAATATCTTAGAATAAAAATTGTGCTTGTTAAAATAAATAGAAATATATCTATACGTATTTTATGAAAATAATATCTTAGAATAAAAATTGTGCTTGTTAAAATAAATAGAACTATATCTATACGTATTTTATGAAAATAATATCTTAGAATAAAAATTGTGCTTGTTAAAATAAATAGAAATATATCTATACGTATTTTATGAAAATAATATCTTAGAATAAAAATTGTGCTTGTTAAAATAAATAGAAATATATCTATACGTATTTTATGAAAATAATATCTTAGAATAAAAATTGTGCTTGTTAAAATAAATAGAAATATATCTATACGTATTTTATGAAAATAATATCTTAGAATAAAAATTGTGCTTGTTAAAATAAATAGAAATATATCTATACGTATTTTATGAAAATAATATCTTAGAATAAAAATTGTGCTTGTTAAAATAAATAGAAATATATCTATACGTATTTTATGAAAATAATATCTTAGAATAAAAATTGTGCTTGTTAAAATAAATAGAAATATATCTATACGTATTTTATGAAAATAATATCTTAGAATAAAAATTGTGCTTGTTAAAATAAATAGAAATATATCTATACGTATTTTATGAAAATAATATCTTAGAATAAAAATTGTGCTTGTTAAAATAAATAGAAATATATCTATACGTATTTTATGAAAATAATATCTTAGAATAAAATTGTGCTTGTTAAAATAAATAGAAATATATCTATACGTATTTTATGAAAATAATATCTTAGAATAAAAATTGTGCTTGTTAAAATAAATAGAAATATATCTATACGTATTTTATGAAAATAATATCTTAGAATAAAAATTGTGCTTGTTAAAATAAATAGAAATATATCTATACGTATTTTATGAAAATAATATCTTAGAATAAAAATTGTGCTTGTTAAAATAAATAGAAATATATCTATACGTATTTTATGAAAATAATATCTTAGAATAAAAATTGTGCTTGTTAAAATAAATAGAAATATATCTATACGTATTTTATGAAAATAATATCTTAGAATAAAAATTGTGCTTGTTAAAATAAATAGAAATATATCTATACGTATTTTATGAAAATAATATCTTAGAATAAAAATTGTGCTTGTTAAAATAAATAGAAATATATCTATACGTATTTTATGAAAATAATATCTTAGAATAAAAATTGTGCTTGTTAAAATAAATAGAAATATATCTATACGTATTTTATGAAAATAATATCTTAGAATAAAAATTGTGCTTGTTAAAATAAATAGAAATATATCTATACGTATTTTATGAAAATAATATCTTAGAATAAAAATTGTGCTTGTTAAAATAAATAGAAATATATCTATACGTATTTTATGAAAATAATATCTTAGAATAAAAATTGTGCTTGTTAAAATAAATAGAAATATATCTATACGTATTTTATGAAAATAATATCTTAGAATAAAAATTGTGCTTGTTAAAATAAATAGAAATATATCTATACGTATTTTATGAAAATAATATCTTAGAATAAAAATTGTGCTTGTTAAAATAAATAGAAATATATCTATACGTATTTATGAAAATAATATCTTAGAATAAAAATTGTGCTTGATAAAATCAATAGAAATATCTCTATACGTATTTTATGAAAATAATATCTTAGAATAAAAATTGTGCTTGTTAAAATAAATAGAAATATATCTATACGTATTTTATGAAAATAATATCTTAGAATAAAAATTGTGCTTGTTAAAATAAATAGAAATATATCTATACGTATTTTATGAAAATAATATCTTAGAATAAAAATTGTGCTTGTTAAAATAAATAGAAATATATCTATACGTATTTTATGAAAATAATATCTTAGAATAAAAATTGTGCTTGTTAAAATAAATAGAAATATATCTATACGTATTTTATGAAAATAATATCTTAGAATAAAAATTGTGCTTGTTAAAATAAATAGAAATATATCTATACGTATTTTATGAAAATAATATCTTAGAATAAAAATTGTGCTTGTTAAAATAAATAGAAATATATCTATACGTATTTTATGAAAATAATATCTTAGAATAAAAATTGTGCTTGTTAAAATAAATAGAAATATATCTATACGTATTTTATGAAAATAATATCTTAGAATAAAAATTGTGCTTGTTAAAATAAATAGAAATATATCTATACGTATTTTATGAAAATAATATCTTAGAATAAAAATTGTGCTTGTTAAAATAAATAGAAATATATCTATACGTATTTTATGAAAATAATATCTTAGAATAAAAATTGTGCTTGTTAAAATAAATAGAAATATATCTATACGTATTTTATGAAAATAATATCTTAGAATAAAAATTGTGCTTGTTAAAATAAATAGAAATATATCTATACGTATTTTATGAAAATAATATCTTAGAATAAAAATTGTGCTTGTTAAAATAAATAGAAATATATCTATACGTATTTTATGAAAATAATATCTTAGAATAAAAATTGTGCTTGTTAAAATAAATAGAAATATATCTATACGTATTTTATGAAAATAATATCTTAGAATAAAAATTGTGCTTGTTAAAATAAATAGAAATATATCTATACGTATTTTATGAAAATAATATCTTAGAATAAAAATTGTGCTTGTTAAAATAAATAGAAATATATCTATACGTATTTTATGAAAATAATATCTTAGAATAAAAATTGTGCTTGTTAAAATAAATAGAAATATATCTATACGTATTTTATGAAAATAATATCTTAGAATAAAAATTGTGCTTGTTAAAATAAATAGAAATATATCTATACGTATTTTATTAAATTATTATCTTAGATAAAAATTGTGCTTGTTAAAATAGATATATATATACGTATTTTATGAAAATAATATCTTAGAATAAAATTGTGCTTGTTAAATAAATAGAAATATATCTATACGTATTTTATGAAAATAATATCTTAGAATAAAAATTGTGCTTGTTAAAATAAATAGAAATATATCTATACGTATTTTATGAAAATAATATCTTAGAATAAAAATTGTGCTTGTTAAAATAAATAGAAATATATCTATACGTATTTTATGAAAATAATATCTTAGAATAAAAATTGTGCTTGTTAAAATAAATAGAAATATATCTATACGTATTTTATGAAAATAATATCTTAGAATAAAAATTGTGCTTGTTAAAATAAATAGAAATATATCTATACGTATTTTATGAAAATAATATCTTAGAATAAAAATTGTGCTTGTTAAAATAAATAGAAATATATCTATACGTATTTTATGAAAATAATATCTTAGAATAAAAATTGTGCTTGTTAAAATAAATAGAAATATATCTATACGTATTTTATGAAAATAATATCTTAGAATAAAAATTGTGCTTGTTAAAATAAATAGAAATATATCTATACGTATTTTATGAAAATAATATCTTAGAATAAAAATTGTGCTTGTTAAAATAAATAGAAATATATCTATACGTATTTTATGAAAATAATATCTTAGAATAAAAATTGTGCTTGTTAAAATAAATAGAAATATATCTATACGTATTTTATGAAAATAATATCTTAGAATAAAAATTGTGCTTGTTAAAATAAATAGAAATATATCTATACGTATTTTATGAAAATAATATCTTAGAATAAAAATTGTGCTTGTTAAAATAAATAGAAATATATCTATACGTATTTTATGAAAATAATATCTTAGAATAAAAAGTGTGCTTGTTAAAATAAATAGAAATATATCTATACGTATTTTATGAAAATAATATCTTAGAATAAAAATTGTGCTTGTTAAAATAAATAGAAATATATCTATACGTATTTTATGAAAATAATATCTTAGAATAAAAATTGTGCTTGTTAAAATAAATAGAAATATATCTATACGTATTTTATGAAAATAATATCTTAGAATAAAAATTGTGCTTGTTAAAATAAATAGAAATATATCTATACGTATTTTATGAAAATAATATCTTAGAATAAAAATTGTGCTTGTTAAAATAAATAGAAATATATCTATACGTATTTTATGAAAATAATATCTTAGAATAAAAATTGTGCTTGTTAAAATAAATAGAAATATATCTATACGTATTTTATGAAAATAATATCTTAGAATAAAAATTGTGCTTGTTAAAATAAATAGAAATATATCTATACGTATTTTATGAAAATAATATCTTAGAATAAAAATTGTGCTTGTTAAAATAAATAGAAATATATCTATACGTATTTTATGAAAATATATCTTAGAATAAAAATTGTGCTTGTTAAAATAAATAGAAATATATCTATACGTATTTTAAGAAAATAATAACTTAGAATAAAAATTTTGCTAGATAAAATAAATAGAAATATATCTATACGTATTTTATGAAAATAATATCTTAGAATAAAAATTGTGCTTGTTAAAATAAATAGAAATATATCTATACGTATTTTATGAAAATAATATCTTAGAATAAAAATTGTGCTTGTTAAAATAAATAGAAATATATCTATACGTATTTTATGAAAATAATATCTTAGAATAAAAATTGTGCTTGTTAAAATAAATAGAAATATATCTATACGTATTTTATGAAAATTCTATCGTAGAATTATATTTGTGATTGTTAAAATAAATAGAAATAGTTCTATTCGTAGTTTATGGAAATATATATTAGAATAAAATTGTGCTTGTTAAAATAAATAGAAATATATCTATACGTATTTTATGAAAATAATATCTTAGAATAAAAATTGTGCTTGTTAAAATAAATAGAAATATATCTATACGTATTTTATGAAAATAATATCTTAGAATAAAAATTGTGCTTGTTAAAATAAATAGAAATATATCTATACGTATTTTATGAAAATAATATCTTAGAATAAAAATTGTGCTTGTTAAAATAAATAGAAATATATCTATACGTATTTTATGAAAATAATATCTTAGAATAAAAATTGTGCTTGTTAAAATAAATAGAAATATATCTATACGTATTTTATGAAAATAATATCTTCGAATAAAAATTGTGCTTGTTAAAATAAATAGAAATATATCTATACGTATTTTATGAAAATAATATCTTAGAATAAAAATTGTGCTTGTTAAAATAAATAGAAATATATCTATACGTATTTTATGAAAATAATATATTAGAATAAAAATTGTGCTTGTTAAAATAAATAGAAATATATCTATACGTATTTTATGAAAATAATATCTTAGAATAAAAATTGTGCTTGTTAAAATAAATAGAAATATATCTATACGTATTTTATGAAAATAATATCTTAGAATAAAAATTGTGCTTGTTAAAATAAATAGAAATATATCTATACGTATTTTATGAAAATAATATCTTAGAATAAAAATTGTGCTTGTTAAAATAAATAGAAATATATCTATACGTATTTTATGAAAATAATATCTTAGAATAAAAATTGTGCTTGTTAAAATAAATAGAAATATATCTATACGTATTTTATGAAAATAATATCTTAGAATAAAAATTGTGCTTGTTAAAATAAATAGAAATATATCTATACGTATTTTATGAAAATAATATCTTAGAATAAAAATTGTGCTTGTTAAAATAAATAGAAATATATCTATACGTATTTTATGAAAATAATATATTAGAATAAAAATTGTGCTTGTTAAAATAAATAGAAATATATCTATACGTATTTTATGAAAATAATATCTTAGAATAAAAATTGTGCTTGTTAAAATAAATAGAAATTTATATAGAAATTTATCTATACGTATTTTATGAAAATAATATCTTAGAATAAAAATTGTGCTTGTTAAAATAAATAGAAATATATCTATACGTATTTTATGAAAATAATATCTTAGAATAAAAATTGTGCTTGTTAAAATAAATAGAAATATATCTATACGTATTTTATGAAAATAATATCTTAGAATAAAAATTGTGCTTGTTAAAATAAATAGAAATATATCTATACGTATTTTATGAAAATAATATCTTAGAATAAAAATTGTGCTTGTTAAAATAAATAGAAATATATCTATACGTATTTTATGAAAATAATATCTTAGAATAAAAATTGTGCTTGTTAAAATAAATAGAAATATATCTATACGTATTTTATGAAAATAATATCTTAGAATAAAAATTGTGCTTGTTAAAATAAATAGAAATATATCTATACGTATTTTATGAAAATAATATATTAGAATAAAAATTGTGCTTGTTAAAATAAATAGAAATATATCTATACGTATTTTATGAAAATAATATCTTAGAATAAAAATTGTGCTTGTTAAAATAAATAGAATATATCTATACGTATTTTATGAAAATAATATCTTAGAATAAAATTGTGCTTGTTAAAATAAATAGAAATATATCTATACGTATTTTATGAAAATAATATCTTAGAATAAAAATTGTGCTTGTTAAAATAAATAGAAATATATCTATACGTATTTTATGAAAATAATATCTTAGAATAAAAATTGTGCTTGTTAAAATAAATAGAAATATATCTATACGTATTCTATGAAAATAATATCTTAGAATAAAAATTGTGCTTGTTAAAATAAATAGAAATATATCTATACGTATTTTATGAAAATAATATCTTAGAATAAAAATTGTGCTTGTTAAAATAAATAGAAATATATCTATACGTATTTTATGAAAATAATATCTTAGAATAAAAATTGTGCTTGTTAAAATAAATAGAAATATATCTATACGTATTTTATGAAAATAATATCTTAGAATAAAAATTGTGCTTGTTAAAATAAATAGAAATATATCTATACGTATTTTATGAAAATAATATCTTAGAATAAAATTGTGCTTGTTAAAATAAATAGAAATATATCTATACGTATTTTATGAAAATAATATCTTAGAATAAAAATTGTGCTTGTTAAAATAAATAGAAATATATCTATACGTATTTTATGAAAATAATATCTTAGAATAAAAATTGTGCTTGTTAAAATAAATAGAAATATATCTATACGTATTTTATGAAAATAATATCTTAGAATAAAAATTGTGCTTGTTAAAATAAATAGAAATATATCTATACGTATTTTATGAAAATAATATCTTAGAATAAAAATTGTGCTTGTTAAAATAAATAGAAATATATCTATACGTATTTTATGAAAATAATATCTTAGAATAAAAATTGTGCTTGTTAAAATAAATAGAAATATATCTATACGTATTTTATGAAAATAATATCTTAGAATAAAATTGTGCTTGTTAAAATAAATAGAAATATATCTATACGTATTTTATGAAAATAATATCTTAGAATAAAAATTGTGCTTGTTAAAATAAATAGAAATATATCTATACGTATTTTATGAAAATAATATATTAGAATAAAAATTGTGCTTGTTAAAATAAATAGAAATATATCTATACGTATTTTATGAAAATAATATCTTAGAATAAAAATTGTGCTTGTTAAAATAAATAGAAATATATCTATACGTATTTTATGAAAATAATATCTTAGAATAAAAATTGTGCTTGTTAAAATAAATAGAAATATATCTATACGTATTTTATGAAAATAATATCTTAGAATAAAAATTGTGCTTGTTAAACTAAATAGAAATATATCTATACGTATTTTATGAAAATAATATCTTAGAATAAAAATTGTGCTTGTTAAAATAAATAGAAATATATCTATACGTATTTTATGAAAATAATATCTTAGAATAAAAATTGTGCTTGTTAAAATAAATAGAAATATATCTATACGTATTTTATGAAAATAATATCTTAGAATAAAAATTGTGCTTGTTAAAATAAATAGAAATATATCTATACGTATTTTATGAAAATAATATCTTAGAATAAAAATTGTGCTTGTTAAAATAAATAGAAATATATCTATACGTATTTTATGAAAATAATATCTTAGAATAAAAATTGTGCTTGTTAAAATAAATAGAAATATATCTATACGTATTTTATGAAAATAATATCTTAGAATAAAACGCAGGCGAAAATTTTGATAATAAAAATTTCGGTTCCGGATCCGGATATCCGAAGATTTCCAACTACACCCAACCTTACCTGGCAAGTATTAAACTTACTAAAATAATTTTAATACAAGATATACGTATTTTATGAAAATTTTGTGTTGAGTGATTTCATCAAAGTTTATAAATTTTTATTTCCTTTTAATTCGAAATTTACCTCGATATAATAAAATGATGGAAAGGAAAAAATCAGCAACTAAAAATCATTATTTTATATAGAAAACAATAATTTGCAGTTAACTTTGCATTTTAAGAGTATTCTAAAATATTTTATGTATTTAAAATTTATGTTAAAATTTTTTGAAGTCAATTTTCGGCATTTTGGGTGCGTTAGAAGTAGTATATACTCCAGTTTTATAACACTTTTTGGTAAAAAGTGTCATAAAACCAGAGTATATTTCCGAAAATTTAATTTTTTAAAAAGGGTAATTAGAAATAGAAATGTAAAAAAATTTTTAAATCCTACACCTATACTACTAACTCTAAATTTTCAGATTTACTCTTCAATTTTAAATCTTCAAATTTTTTAATACTTAAACATTTTTACCAATAAATTTTATTTTCATTGAGCGCACAATAATTAAAGTCAAAAAATAGTTTTTGACAATTTTTTACGCGCAAACGCTAATTACCTGCAAATAAAGAAAAGTTTGTGAAAGAATAAAAAATTTTTAAAAATGAACAATTTTACATTTTGCGATAGGTAATTATCTAAAAAATCTTGTGTATTTTTCATTCAAAAATAATTTTTTATTTGAAACACTATTAAGTGAAATTTAAAGATATTTCATTTTTTTCAAGAAATTTTAAAAATTATACTAAAACCGTAGTAAAATTTGTTAAAATTATTTTTTAAAATATTATTAAAAACTATAACCATATAACATTTCCAAAAGATTTTTTGTATTTCAAATAATATTTTCAACTTTATATTTTCAATCATTTTTCTTTTATATAATTTTACAAAAAATTTTTATTTCGATCGTGCGAAGTAACTAATTACCCAAAAAAATTAAATCAGTAGCTTCTTTCAAAAAAGAACGAAGCAATTATCTAAAAATGATGTTCCATTTTTAACAATGAAACTATTTTTACCGCGCGAAGCAATTACCAAAAAATATTATTGTAAAGAAAGTTTTAGTGCGCGACGCACGTATACAAAAATTGATGTTTTATATTTTACAAGAAACAAACTTTTATTAGCTAAAAAATAAATTTTTAGATTTTATATATTTGCGAAATTTTATAAAAATTATAAAATAGATATATTTCGGTTTATAAACATTTAAAGATTTTCAAAGGGTGTTATAAGTTGTAATTACACATACACTAGAGATTTCCAAGACTTGGTCTTGAGTCTTAACTTAAGACTTTTCTTGCGTTTTTTCGGTCTTGGTCTTGCGGTGAAATCTTCGAGGTCAAGTCTTGAGTCTTGGAAAATTTTCGGTCATGTAAGTCTAATACATACTCATAATACAATCTATAAAAATTTGGAAAAAGAATTAAAGAATATTAAACATTTAAAAAATGAGGGGGGTGAAACAAATTTATACGAATGAAAAATTTAAGGAAAATTAATTTTTAATATTTTTTTGAGATTTATATTTTTATTATTTTTTTGAGATTTTATATTTTTATCATTTTTTTGTAGTTTTTATTTTATTTTTTGGGATTTTATATTTTTAAGTATATACACGGGTGGGGTACATATTCTATATAGGAATTAGTTTCCGACCTAAAAACAATGTTAATTTTGCGGATTCAATGACAAATGATTTGACAGCAACAACGATATCTGAGCATGTATCTTTTACAAATAACCAAGCAGAAGAAAACACACTTGGTTCGTGGTACACTACTGTAAATGTTGGTTTGTATACCTGTTTCCATTCTTTCTTTTCCTCATCGTAAATAAACCATACATGACCAGTCGGGGTCCAAGTTATATTTGTAAAATTTGGTTGAGGGGGTAAATGTAAAACATGTTTGAACGTGCTGGGTTTGGGGGTTCTTCGAAATAAGGATACTTTAGCTTCCTCAACTTTCCATATTCTTCGATATTCACAGTACACATACCCAAAAATAAAAACAAAAATAATTTTATTAAACATTTTTTATTAACAATAATAACGAATAATTATCACTTATATATTTTCACAAATTTTCTGTTTGTTCTACTGCTTCTAATACATCTATACATTCAATTGGGTAAAAATATTGATGTCTTCTTCCTCCAGCAACACAAATAAGTGGTAATTGAGGATACGCAATATCAATTCGATGTCGAACATAAAAGTATTGTCTTATTGTAACACGTAAGTATCCACGTAGAGCAAATATCTGATCAGCCCCCATTTTCGTTAATTTGCTAGGATAAATTTCCATCTGCTGATGCTTTAGATGATTTGTGAGTAGAGCTTTCTTTCTAGGTTCAGTAAAATTTCTTTGCCCAATTCCTGAAATGGCAACATCATCATTGGTCATGCTAGTAAGAGTTTGCATGTAATTGATATTTTCATTATATTTTTTCCGTAGTTCGCGATGAAGTGATTCGGGGGCACATCCTCCATTGAAACGGCAAAGTATTTGAATAAGTGGTGTTAATTGAACTTGAGGTGAAGAACTAATAGATTCAGGCATGTTGTCGCTAGTACGCATGGCAAACTAATTTATAATAAAAAATATTGCTCTTATATACTAAGAGGGCCTTTGGTAAATCGAATACTTGTCATCCCATCATTCCCTTTTTTACGGATATTTGTATGTAGTCTAAATAATACAGCCAGGACAAATAATAAACCCAAATCCAAAATATATGCCAAAACAAGCAGTATATCCTTGTTTGGAGATATAGCAGGACCAATAGAAAGTGCATGTCCTCCGTCAATGGCAAAACAAGCATTTACATTCGGAGGAAAAGGTCCGTGCAATGGAAATAGGATATTACTGTCATTAGTAGATAACATAACACAAAAGAGTGAAAATAGTATTAAAATTGAATATATCATTTTAGTAATTAAATTAAAATAGTAACCTTTATCTTATATATGAAAGGCGCTGAATGAATCGTCTTAATAAAGCGTCACGGCCTTCGGGAGGAATTGAATGCAATTTTTGTAGTGTTGATGAAAAATTGTTCTTTGAACGCAATATTAAAAAATAAATACAATAATGCCCACAAGTATCTGATAGAGGGGATTGCAAAGGAAATTTATTTTGTTTTACTTTTGAAAAATTACCAAGCATAGATTGTCTCATGTCACAATTCGGTTCATCTGCAAAAGAGTCAAAGTATTCCACTGTACTCGGATTATCAGAATAACAAGCAACCCAATGTTCGCCAACTGTCCCTTTACGCATAGTATTTACAATAAAACAAAAATGCTTAGTCCATGTTTTATTTGGGATATTGTCAGAAGAAAAGACACCAATAAACTTGTTTTTTAGAGGTTTATATTTTTTAAGTAGATTTTCGATTTGGAGAGAATTCATTTTAAACAGAACCATCAGTACTTAACACACGATCCGCATTTATGGACATTATTGCATCGAATTCGCCCATGATTATCATTTCATATCCCTCATCCTTTACAGGCTGATTGAACATACAACGAACGGTTGTTGTTCCTTGTCTAATGAGTTCCAGCCCATTAGTATCCTCAAGCGTTGAAGTCATAGGTATAACAAAGAAACAAGATGACTGTGAAAATTCTTTCATTCCTATGCTTAAAGTTCTTTGATCTGAATTTGGCCAAGCATCTAAGTCCATACCTACATACATATCAACAAAAGCACGTACAAAGCTGTCGTTGGAAAAATCAAAATCATAAGGAACAGCTGGAAACTGGAAGCCCCCAAATTCTGCTGAAACAGTTCGCAAGTTCGCATGCTCAAAATTGAACGGAGACAACGCAGTATTTCCAGTATATGCAGGCGAGCTTACAAAACAAATAACTAAACGCCTCGGACACGTACTTGTGAATGCCGCATGTGTAATTTCCTGGCGACCTTTTCCAAGAAAAACACTCCGAATTTCAATCTTTCTATAGGCATATTTTGCAGGCGCCTGTTCTAAATGTCGGGCAATAGCATTATTTAATGACATACTTAAATCAACTTGTTTAACAAAAATTCTCATATCATGAAGTCGTAATCTGTATGTATTTGTATTATTTAATAATTCATCACCAGCTTTTTTACGATATTTTGGTGCATGAATAAGGAATTCATCGCTATTTCTGTAAAATGTCCAGAGCACATCACTATTAGGTATTAAAAGCTGATTTTGTCTGGCCATATCATAGTCCAAATGCGACAGTAATCTGCAAGTCTGACCTTTGGCAAATCTTGATGCTCGTGATTTAAACCCTGAACCTTCAAAGTCATTTTTGTCAACTGCATCTTTATAATAAAGTGCAGCCTCATAGAGACCTTTGCTAACCTCACGATCTGCTCCAAGTTCATGAAGAAGTAGACATCTGTATGCGTAATTTATTCCTGAGTCATAGCATTGAATACCATTAATAGATAAAGTTAAACGACGAATCCAAGTTAAACCTAAATATTGAGCAACACTCGTAAAACTATCACCTGCAAAATTCCCTGCCAAGTCTTTAACAATGGGGACCCATTCGCCCGTTGCATCAACTTTACGTTCAAGAGATAATACAAGACTCAGATATGTCTTACTCAAATCTAAATAGAGTGAGTCACCAAAATACCGGAAAATAAAAGGACCTGCAGATTGATTAAGTGCATTGAGGGGAAGCAATTCTTTGTATGCGGACCGTTGAATACCAACATTTGTTGATGGTATACTAAAGAAAGTTAGTCGATTATCAACCCCTTCAGTACTGTCTTTATCAATTTTCTTTATTGTTGTCATTTTGATTGTTGAATAATAATAAGCTAATACTTATATACTCAGATGTCATCAAGGCTTAGTTGGTCTCTATATCGTCTACGTTTCTTTCCTAAATTATCTATAATAACATTTTGTTTTTTCTTTCGGCTTCTTTTGCCTTTCCCACATTGTTCTAGTTTTTTTCCTACTTTTTGAAGACCTTCGCTTCCATGCTGTTTCAATGCTTCACTTACTGAGCGACCTTGTGAAACATCTTCGAGAATATTTTTTCCAACATTTACAGCCTCATTTCCCGCAGTTGTGGCTATATTTTTAACAATAGGCATTAAAAAACGCCCTACAGCCCCAAGTACACCAAATCCTCGTTGATACCTAGTTCCTTGGAAATAACGATTATCTTCAAGTAATCTTCCACCCCCGTCTTGAGCACTCAAAAATGGCTCCCAGTCAATTTTATCTAGATCTAACTCAACGTGTGTCATTTTTTAAAATAGTGAGCGTTGAAAATGTAATGTCAATATACAAGTTCCCCAATGGAATTTTACTAGCTTTCCAGTTAAGGTTCGAATTTCAATAGTAATGTCTGGATGGCGTTTACCTAATAAACGATGATGATGTTCGGTCATATATACTTCTGAAACACTTTCTCCAGGTGCACCAGATACATTAACAACACGTAATAAAGGTGCAGTTACGTTACCTATTATGCTATTTTCAACAAGTTTTGGTGAATAAACTAAAAATTGACGCACACCTCCAGATATATCAGGCATATACTTTGCGACTTGTCCACTATGAACCTTCTCAGAATCGAAACCAAGAGTATAAGCTAGTTGACGACTTAATTTAATAAATTGTACGTTTCCTTGCAAGAAGACATGGAAACGTTTATGCACTTTATCGTATAGTATGGAAACCCATTGATATTTTGGATCAGCGAGTTGTATATTGGAGAAACTAAGAAGCATTTTTAAATATTCAGGAGGATAAGCATATTGAGCTAGATGTAATTTCTTAGGCTCCGAATCATTTAAATCTTCAGGCGCTGTTTGTTGATGTTCATTTTCTTGATGTGGAAGTTCTTTGTCTTTGGTTTTATCTTCAACATGCCTACCTCCATCACCAAAGAAGCTTTTCCAAAAGGAAGGACGTTCAGGAGGATCAAAAAATAACATTTCAGGGCGCGGTAGCTCAGGCAGCGAGCTTAGATCCTCAGGTTGAATTTCTTCTTGCTCAGGTTCTTCTTCAATAGTGGGAAGATTACTCACTTTTTCAGGAGTCCATGCAGTCTCCTTATTAATTATTGCTGGAGATTCCTGTGGCTTTCCTAAGCCTTCTTTTTCAGGGGACCATGGTTCTACAGCGTCTTCTTCATTTATTGTTGGTAATTCATGCGACTCCTTATCTTCAGGATTGCCCATTGAATGTGGTACAGGCTCTTCTAAGGGGGGAGTCCAAGGCTCTTCATCTTCATTAATAACTCCTGGAAATTCCTGAATCTTTTCTTTAGCAGATTCTACATGCTCCTCAGTGAATTCTTGTTCAGTTTCCTCACGTGGTTCAATATTTTTCTCATCTTCGTGTGTCGTAGACTCTTGAACATTTTCCAATATTTCTTCAGAAGTTTCATCCGGCGTTTCAGTGACTTCTTGTTCAATTTCCTCATGAGGTTCAGTATTTTCATCTTCTACGATTGTCGAAGGATCTTCATCCTTTTCTTGCGTATTTTCAGATGGCTCTTCAGCGACTTCATCATTTGATTCAGCTTCTTCCTCATTATTTTCCTCTTCATGTGTAGAAGGCTCTTTAGCATTTTCTTTAGTATCTTCAGATGTTTCTTCAGGCGTCTCAGCGACTTCTTGTTCATGTTCAGCGTCAATATTTTCCTCTCCTGCAGGCGCTGATGGTTCTTCATCCTTTTCATACTTATCCTCAGATGGCTGTTCAGCGACTTCATCTATTGACTCAGATTCTTCCTCAATATTTTCCTCTTCGTGTGTAGAAGGCTCTTTAGAATTTTCTTGCTTATCTTCAGAAGATTCTTTAGGCTCTTCAGATCCATGTTCGTCTTGCTTTTCAAAATTTTCATCTTTTTCGTGTGATGAAGGCTCTTCATCATCCGGAGTTGTTATTTTTGCTGATGAAATTTCATCGTCTTGTCTCGAAAGTTCAGCTTTAACTTTGCCTACTATTTCTTCAGATAAAATTTTCTGACCCGCAACAGCTTCTTCAACTTGATCGGCTAATTCCTTAACCTTTTGTTCTGCGGCCTTAGCACGATCTGCAGCTTTTCGTGCTTCAGTAACATCGCCTCGTGATTCTGCCGCTACAGTTTCTATTTGTGCTTCTGAAACCCTATCTTTTGCATCTAAACATTCTTGTATCCATTTATCTATTTCATTTCTTCGACTAAACAATAGTTTTAATTGTGTTACAACCAATTTTAGAATGGTTGAAGGTACTTTTCTCTTAGTTACCCCCGTCTCATTTAATGTTACCTCTTCATCTAGTAGTGCATACGTATAACGAGCATCTACCCAATATTTCTGATTAAGATCTTTATTTAGGTGTGATTGTTGCTTTGCCAATTCTACACTATTAGTTAATGACCTTGTAGCTGCACGAACAGCCATATCTATCAAAGTTTTTTGTTCATCTGTTAGGGTTGGCGAAGTATCAGAAAGAGATGTTATCTTCCCGTCTAAAGGAGTTTTGTCCTTTTGCTTTTCAGTATCCTGTTGTATATCATCCGATTTTTCTTCAGAAGCTACTGGAGCTTCAGTAGGGGCATCTGTTACTGGAGACTTTGGGATAGGAGGATCATCAGATGTAGGCAAACTCTCTGTTTTTTCAAGGTCTTCTTTAGAATTATCTTCCTCAGTTTTACTAGAATAATTTTCTACTTCTTCTTGTAAAGGATTTTCAGATTTCTGCTCAGAGGGGGAAGTTGATGCAAAACTTTTAATTGCATTTATTATTATATCTTTTTGCTCAGTTTGCGGCTTTAATCGAACAGTTTCAACAGAGCTTTCCGGAACTGAAGATAGAACTGGAAGTTTTGCCCCCTTAATTTCTTTATTTAAATATTGAATAAATTTATAAGCACGATCCTTTGGCATATCAAAGTAACCTTCCGTTTCCAATTGTTGAATGAAACTCTCATACTCAGCAGTAGGCAATTTTTCTTTTTGTTCAACTTCGGGCTGTGTTTGCGGAGTAGATTCAATGGTTTCTTCGATAGTAGTAACAGTTGAGTGTTCTTCATTTTGATTGGCTGAGGGAGGATTAGTAAATTCATCAAGTGCTTGTTTGATCAGCTCTATTTGATCTTGATTTGGAGTGAAACGAACCATTTCTATACCATCTATTGCATGAGGGCTTATAGGCGGTAAACGAATTCCTTGTTTTCCTAAAAATTTCATGAAATTAAATGAAATTTCCTATGACAAATCAAAATACCCATTTTTAACTAATTGTTCGCTTATAGTCTCAACAGCGCGTCTTTTACGAAAATTCCCATAAATTCTCTTTTTATTCTCTTCAAGTCTCATTTCCTCTCGCTCACGATCCAATTCCTTTTTCCAAGCATCAAGTAAAATTGCATTTATGACCTCTTCCAATGCCTCTTCTGAGGCAAAAGACAAATCAGGTATCTCGATTCGCACAGATAGAAGTTCCTTTCCATATCGGCGATAAATTGTAATAGATTCTTGTTCTTCGGAATCTCCAAGTAAAGAGAATGAAAACGGATAAATAATGTTTGAAAGTGCAACAGTCCAACTTGAATCTAACTCAAGTGTGTCAGGCATCCTTACTGTAAACTTTGAGGTAGTATTTCCTTCAACATCTTCAGAATTTGAAGGTAAAACAACATAAAATGAATCCATGGTTAATGTCGAACTATGTCGCTGTCGTTTACCCAGCTGTTATGAATATCTTTATAACCAACCCAACGCACAAAGTGTTGCTTTATCCCTGTACGTGTTGTACGTGTCTTTAAAATTTCGGCAATACGATGAGTAGTATCCTCTTGCGTGGGCACCAACTCTTCTCTATAGAATATTCCTTCAATTAGGGTGTCTTCAAAATCTTTTAACCTATATGTTATAGGCGTACGTGCGTCGTTAGTTGTATGTATAAGAAAAAGCTCGTCAGTATAGTTTGGTAAATAACTTTTTTCAAATTTACCCTTTTCTTTTGATATACGGACAACTTGTCCAGGCTCGAGTTTAGAAGTTATTTTTATATGATCATCAGTGCCCTTATATAGTCTTTCAAATAAATTTTGAGAATTTTTAAAAGTAACAGAATTAGGTGTAACACCTGTAACACGGTTTACGCTTGAATTTATTCCAGAAACAATTTTTTGAATTGCCTCTACCCAACGAAGTGTGTTTTTTTCGCTGAAGTATCGATATAGTCTTTCTTTAATTGTACGATTTGTCCTTTCTGCCATTGAAGCATGAACATCAGGGCTATAAACTACACGCTTGTCAATATCCTTTGTTCTAAAATATTCCTTCATTCTTTTAGCCTCAAATTCTAATCCCCGATCAGTATACAATTTATGAGGCATGATACCTTCTGACATTTTGAAAATTTTTTCAAATGCCTCAATCATATCTTCTGATCTCTTAGTTTTGACAGGTGATGCAAAAATCTTCCGACTGAGAACATCAATACATACTAAAAGGTATCTGTTATTATCATTATATCTAGCAATCTGATCAAATATTGCCAAATCTGCCTGCCAATCTGTATGAAGACCACTTGGACGTGTAACTAGCCTTGGAAAATTTTTTCTGGATGGTCTATGCATCGTATACACTCTTTGCTTATGCAAAAAATTATAAACGTCCTGAAATTTTATCTTTGGATACTTGCGCCTCGCTTCTTCATAAACACGATGTATTCCTGCATAGGAAGCAGGAGAATTTAGCGAATAATAAATTTTCGATAAACAGTTATCTAAAGCTTTTCCCATATTTGAGGAATAAATTTATTTTTCTTTTTTATAGGCAAGACTTTTACCAAGACTCTTTTCTTTCTTTTCCCGCTACCGGATTGGCTTACAGAACTTTCTTCTGTACTACTTTCTCCTTGTGTCTCTTTGATCATTTCTTTTACTAATGGGTCTTTGGATAATCGATTAAATAGAAAACTAAAACCTTTAGGAGGTGACGATATATCACCTTGTACATATTCGAGCACTTCGGTAAAATTACTATTCTTTACAAGTCTTCCTTTGACGTTAGATTCGAAGCTTCCATTCTTACGTATTCGAAATTTTTCAGCATTATCTTTGACATAATTTTCTAAATCTTTCGAATATCTCTTTGAAATAATTCCATTAAAAGGTGTTGTTTTTCTTCTTTTCATTAGTTTTGTCGATGTAAATTCTGAATCTGTTTGATATTCTGCACTTGATTGTACAGGTGTTATCCGTGCTTTAGGGGCTGCAGTGTCACCAAGGTAAGGAGCAACTTCTGGAGCTTTAGCCGCATTACCTTCATCGATTATCACTTTTTGAGGTCTATTTTCTAATTCATGATTTAGTTGTCTTCTTTTCTTATATAACCAGTTATATTTTTGGGCTTTGACATCTTCCCTTAAATTTGGATCACTAAGAGTCTGTTTAATTTTTGAATCAGTCTGCACCTTTTCATTTTGAAGAAAATCTCCGCCTTTGATCATGCTTAAAAGTGTAAGATATTCACTTTCAGGAACCATAATCATTTTCTTTGTATGTTTCATTCTTGTGTGAATCTATGAATGATGTGTTCAGCTAAGGCTCCCAGGACAGGTACAAGTATAGCAGCTAGAGCGGCACTACCTCCTTGTTGTATTCGGTTTCTGGCGCTTTTTTCAGTACGTGTTCGGGCGATAGCTCTATAGAAATCAGCAAATTGCGCTAACTTCTTGCGCTGTCTTCTATTTAATATAAAATTATTTTTTAAAATATTAGCACAGATTTCAACTATTGCTAATATTTGATCTGCACTGGCTGAAAGAATTAAGGCGTTTTTCTTTTTATCGGAAGATGTTTTAGCTAAACGCTGTAAAAATTCAAAATTTTCTTTAACGTATGGACTATAGTCATACATTTTTTTATAAATAATAGTTTTAAGATCACTTATATATTATAGAGGCAAATATATAGTCTGTTTTTCACCTGGAAATATTTTAGTGGAAAGACGCAGATTCTCTTCTGCACTTGGATGCATATTAATTAGTAAATAGGAAAATTGTTCGGAAGTAGCATCGCGATAAGCCTCAAGGAAATAGTTAAGCATTTTTGGGAACAACTGAGACCCAAGCGTACGAACCTGTAATAATCCTTGAGGATTTTTAGTTAAAAGAATATAATGTGCGTTTGCACGAGCAGTCCGGATATCTCGTCCATAAAGTGATTGTGTTACAAAGATTACGCTTACACCCCAATTATGCGATCCTCGCGTGAATAATAAATCTAGAAATTCCACAGGGATATTTAGCATTAAGTCATCTAGGACTAATAATTGGTGTTTTTTAATCATCTCGACTTCTGGAACCCCATTATATGTTGTTATTCCCATTTCTTTTAATTTAAATATATTTTCGTTCATTTCACCAAAACAAAACAATATCTTATTTGGCGGAGGGGCAATTAATTTTTCACAATTTGCTAGAAATTTCATTAGCCATTGGGTTTTTCCGCTGCCTGTGGCACCGGAAATAACCATAGTAAAAGGCGCTTTGAACATTTTTTGCTTTGTAAAGAAATTTGTTTTCATTTATATATTACAGATGATTCCTAAAGCAATTATTCAAAATGTTGTTTCTACAGCTCAACTACTTGATAGAAATAGTAAACTTGATCTTTATAATCTTGCAGAAATAGTAAAAAATTCTAAATACGCTCCCGAACGTTTCTCAGCACTTATAATTAGAATTCAGCAACCAATTAGATCTACGGCTTTAATATTTTCTAACGGTCGAATTGTATGTGTTGGAACAAAATCGGTGAAGGACTCGGAAATTGCGATTGGACATTTTGTTGACATGATATCATCTGCAAGTTCCTTACCAATAAGGATGCGAGGATTTAAGATACAAAATGTTGTATCCTCATTTGCTTTTCCTGGGCATATTAATTTACCAGGTTACTCTTTTTACAACATAAAATTATTGTTTAAGCCTTATACGACACCATGAGAATTGCTCCTCCAACGTGGCTCGCTAAACATATTTCTTACAACCCAGAATTTTTTCCGGGTATGTGCTTACGACTTGTTGATTTTCGCACAGTTGTTTTGGTCTTCACAACTGGAAAGTGTATCATTACAGGAGCACGAACAGAAGAAGAAATTTTTATTGTTCAAAATAAAATTTACAATTCGATTTTAATGTTTTGTAAGAATCAATAAATACTAGTGTTGATTTCGCTTCTTAATTCCATCAAGAGTTTTCCAAGATAATTTTCGCCTTCCCAGCGGCTAGGATCTTTCAGTCTTGCACTTTTTGGACATACGCCGTTGCTCCAATAAAGTTCTGATGCGGACGCCTGCGCAATAAGTCCATCGCCTGTGGCACGTAACTGATTGAATAGCTGAGTGTTCTGGGTAAATTTTGCCCATAGTCCTGTGTACATGACCTATAATTTATGATGGAATTATAAATTTTATTTTTTACTTTGTTGCGGACAGAATTCCATTCAATTTGATTATATCCACGGATACGTTTCCCAATTCTTCGAATAGCTATAGGATTATCTAGCATTAATACTTCTTCAGCAATACTAGTGTTGATTTCGCTTCTTAATTCCATCAAGAGTTTTCCAAGATAATTTTCGCCTTCCCAGCGGCTAGGATCTTTCAGTCTTGCACTTTTTGGACATACGCCGTTGCTCCAATAAAGTTCTGATGCGGACGCCTGCGCAATAAGTCCATCGCCTGTGGCACGTAACTGATTGAATAGCTGAGTGTTCTGGGTAAATTTTGCCCATAGTCCTGTGTACATGACCTATAATTTATGATGGAATTATAAATTTTATTTTTTACTTTGTTGCGGACAGAATTCCATTCAATTTGATTATATCCACGGATACGTTTCCCAATTCTTCGAATAGCTATAGGATTATCTAGCATTAATACTTCTTCAGCAATCTCCAAATCCCCGAAGAAACGTGCTTTCTGCCAAATGAAAAATTGTTCAACTGAACTAAATGTTTTTCCAAGTAGTGTGAAACACGATCTAAACCGGTTGTCAAAACCAAAACGTTGAGAATGAAATATGAATATATTTTGATGTTGTTCTCCAATAATTTCTAAAGGTGGATGCGTGTTCGCAGTAATTTTTATTTTAAGTCGTTCTAGGAAACAAGTTGTATTATCTAAAAATCTTTATATTTGAAGTAATTTAAAAAATTAACCTATATTGATATCACTGATCATATTGCTAAAACTATTTGTAAACAACAAAATAAGAATTTATAAAAGATATATTGTATAAAACAAATCAATCAAAATTTTTATGAAAAAATATTTATACTAAAAAATCACTTTGTTGGATCATTAATAGGCTCGCCCCGATATCCATAGGGATAACAATCGAAATTAGCATCTACAAATCCTTTGTCATAGATTGGTGTGTAGCGTCTAAATAAATTTAATATTTTTTAAATAAAAACCAAATACCTTATTTGAGTTCGACTTGTAACTTGTCCTTTGCGCCAGTTCGGTTGGAAATGTGTTCGCTGCAATACCACAGGATCCTGTTCCTCTCCATATGCTTCTACCATTTTCTGTAAATAATTAATAAAATTAAACGTATAATTTAAAAATAGCCGGAATTGATTAAAGTCCAGTGGTGTGTCAACTTGCTCCCAAAGTCCACGGCATTTTACAATATATTTTAGTTCACCAGTTTCACGGTGCTTCATTTTCATTGCATACTAAGAAAAAATACAGTGAATAAATGTGTAATTTAAAAACCTGTTTGCATCCTCCTGTATAAAAAGATATAATAGCCCATTCTTCATATTCGCGACTCATCATTCCAAGCATATCCCCAACACGAAACGGTGGTTTTTTATTACGCTTGTGTACAAAAAAACAACTATCCGTATCGGTGTATAAAAGTTTACACTCGTTGTCATTTACAATTTTTTCCATAAAGTCGTAAAGCATCACTCTTGCCGTTGCTGTTGTAATAAGGGCCAATATAATGTTGTACTTATCGTGTGGTCGAACAAATTCGCGACGATTCTTATAAGGTACAGCGAAAAGATCTGGAGTCAACATCTCTATAGCACCGACTTCCAGCTTAGGATCATTAAGAATTGTATGAAGTTTTATAGGGGAACTTGTGATGCAATCTTGAGTTAAATTACAGCGAAGTGCCCAGCGTCCCCACCTAAAATTATTTATTTAAATTTTTAAATTTATTTACATTGAATTATTGCAAGTTTTAGCTAAATAGCGCAATCCTTCATTCCTTGCTATTTTTGAAGGCTCAAGCGTAATCCCATATTCTTTTTGATTTTTCACAATAAAATCATTTTTGAGTCTTTCTTCTTGTTCAATATTATCCGGCGACAAAACACTACTAGGCCAACCACTTGCCTTGGTTAAAAAATTATGATTATTAAAACTAAAGTTAAACCTCAATTTTTAGTCGCATCATGTCCTGAACATATGGACGTAGTAATTCATCAGACCACTCTTCCCAATTATATATACTATATACTTTTGTTGCACGATAACCTCTGCTCAAAGCAAGTTCAAGTTCTACAGAGCAAGTTGTGCTTACAAATCCTCGCTTATTATCGTCATGCTGACACCATTTCCTTCCATAGCTATAGCTAGTTTGTTTACGTTTAGCCACACCTGGTTCTATCTCTATTGCACACTGATGACATAGATGAAATATCTAGAAAATTTTTACGTTGTTTTAAATTAACATACCAATTTTCCGTGTATTCTTTCTGGAATTACTGGTAAATATAAGTCGTCGGGTGGAATAATGAATAACTTAAATATTCCACGATAAGGGCTTAAGTCTTCAGGTTTTGTCCAATTTATATCTAGATTGAGATCCAATAACTCTGGATGGCCTAAATACTATATGGTTACAAATTTATATAAAGTCTCACCAATGGGGTAGAAAGCATAAAAGTTAACCGCAGGATATAGACTAACCACATCATAACATGAGATTTCGTATTCATTTTCTGCAGAGTCTTCAAGATGGCATTTAAGAGATAAAGGTCCTGTTCTTCCACCTAGAAATTACATAATTATAAGAATTGAAAAATAATAAAACCATGAAAAGCATCTCGAGGAAATAAAGGTCCAATATCTGGCAATTCATCAAAGAAAAGTGACATTCTCGGATTATTTTCCAATGCCTTTACTACCTCGCATTCCCAAAATATGTAGGTACGTATGTTCTCGTTCTTTAACAAATTGATTCGTTCATTTAAAGTGTCGTCATTATATAGTGCTGTTTTACCGTTTAGACATATTTCATGAGGACGATAAAGACTAAATTTATAAGTAAGAAAATGAAGCTTATTTTACCATTTATGCTACCAACTCTATAGCTATATTCTTTTCTTTAATAAATCCATCAAGTCGCAAAACACTTCCATTTGAAACAGTAATTCTATACTCGCCTTCTGCACTTTGTCTGTTTTGAATTTGAAGGCCTGTTTTATGTTCAAGCCATTTAATAAATTTAATGGAGATTGCAGAGTAGTTTGTATCTTTGTGATACCCATTGTCTGGAATAATACCTATCTGATTGCTTTTCAAATAGTTTATACCTAAAAAATATAATTATATTAGTAGAATTTTGAAATTTACAAAAATGACGAAGACATGCACTAGCAAGTGTCATTGAAGATACAAGAACATCATCTCGTTTTGATGGTTCTGTAGCGAGTTCAAAGAATAGCTTTTGTAGTTTAACAAGAGCGTGCGTAAGTATGCGTACATCCTGCTCACAATATTCGACAATTTGTTCACAAAGTAAAAATGAACTGTCCTTGTGCATATCGTACCATTCCTCGAAATCTTTCCTTCTTTGTTTTCCCATTGTTTCGGGATAATAATACTTCTTAGCTGGCAGACTTTTCAACAAAACATCCATATTTTTATTAAGATTCCATCCGTGAGGAAAAAATGATTTTCCTCCTTCATCAATATCTAGACCAAGAGCCTTTGGTAATTGATCCAACTTGAGCATCATCCAATTAAAAGAATCGCGAAAAGAAATATGTGGATAAATTCCATCTTTCTTCTTTATGAGAACTTCGTAAAGTTTGTTTCCGGTTCTTGTTATATTTGGTTCAATTCCAAAGTGATTGATCAATTCACCCAACAGTAAATGCATATCATAACGTCTGGAAAAAATATTAAAATAAAAAATAATTCAGTACAAACCCTCCATAATGAGAAATTGCAAGAGTTTTTCCTTTTCTCTCATTATCAAGTCCAAAGATTATCCATTCAAGGAATTCACGCAAGGGATTCTCGTAATTTGCACCCGTCCAACTTTTTATTCTTGTAATTCCTGGTCCACAAGTTTTGCAGGCTCCTGTATATTTTTCTTTCCAGTTATTATTTTGCATACACTTTGCGCATAATAGCATTGCCTAATTTATAATTTATCAGTTATTATAATTTAAATTACCGAGACACAGTTAACATGGTGTAATTGATAATTTTCATCGTTAGATGAATTATCATTTATAATTTTTGATGATGATATAAGTTCGCATTCAAAATCAAATACAACCTAAAAAATTTTTTATTACGAATTGTTTAAAAAATACCATAAGATAGGATTGAGCTTTTCTAGGAACAATCTGTTGTACAAAGCATTGTTCGTCCCTTCTATGCCGTGAATGACAAAGAGAACAGAAACGAATATAACATACATGTCCTTCATTTTCTTATTTGTTATTCACTTTGTAAATTTGACCACATTCTTTGCATCTATTTTCAATTTTATTTTTTATTAAAATTTAAAATACCTTTTAAAAATCTGGCATATTCCCTTTTCAATATGTCGTTTGTAACAGTCAGGATTTTTAAACAAGTTGAAACACTCAGAACAATCTATTTCGTAATTTTCAATCTCTTTACACGGAAAATCTGCTCCCATCCCGCAGCAACGTGGACATTTTGCTGCACATGTCTGCCGATGTTCTATTTTGCTGTGGTAGGTTGATTCACATTCAAGACAATAATACATATCCTTTCCAAAAAGTGTATTTAGTTTTCTTATACCATAATAATGTCCATCCTTTAAATAAAGACAAACATCCTTCTCAGCACGAGCTGCTCCCTTCCATAAAGGTTTCATTTGGCCATATTCTCCAAATACAGCTAATCGATATTCACCAGGAAATTTTTCATTAAAATATTTTTGTATTAATGGGGCATGTTCTTCTACATTATATTCTTGCAATTTTAGAGGATATCTTATTCCGTGTCGTTTCATTTGAATTAACATATCCTTGATCAATGTGTATCGTTGAGTCTTGGATCTTGCTCCTTTTCCTGCAATAATTCTTTGAAAATTCATTTTTTCTTTTGGTGTATTGTCCATATTAATATACATCAATGTTAGCTGAACCGCCAACAAAAGGCAATGGTATTTGAAAGGTTCACCTAGATCATCATTGCGAACCTAAATTTTGTTATATTGTATTTTTAAAATTTAAAAACCTCAATAAGATTGTTTAGGTCTGTTCCTTTCATAATATGTCTTGATTTTCGGCCGCTTCCGCTATTTCCTTTCTCTATCAAGGCTAGAGCCTCTTCGTGAGAAGGTCCCATAACAATCTTGATAAAAACAGATTTTTTTACTTTTATACAAATAAACCTCGATATGTATTGGCTGGCTGTAAAGTGATGGTCTTCCCATCCTTTTTCCACTTTGATCAACAGAATCAAGTTGTTCCATAACAACCTGTGGTGTATTTTGCGCAAAACCTCTGTACGGAATTTGAATTGGTTTTTCAAGAACTGCACTTCGTATAATTATTGAACATTTTTCCGCTTTTGTACCGGTTGACTTGTCTGCCTTTTCAATGAAGTAATCAATTAAATCTTCTAAAAGTTGATCACTTCCTTCTGGTGCATCTTCAATATTTTTAACAGTGAATACATTTCTAAAATAAACAGAATTTCGATATATAAATTTGAGTTTACCTGAAAACACCAATTTTGAATTTGGAGCTGTTAACAGTCTCAGCTGCCTCTTCTTTATAAAAATGTTTAACAGAATATTCTCCAAAATTTCTTATATGACGACTCATCTAAATGCTATAATAAAAATTAATAATAGTTATTTAGATATTAACGTTAAAACGTATTTTTATAAAAAATATGAGTATATTTTAAATATTTATTTATTCAAAAATTATTTTTATAGTTAGTTGTTGTATCCATTTACTGATCGTTTAATTTTTCAGTTTCAGCAGTAACGACACGGTCATCCGAAGAATTTTCAGTTTGCACACCCTTCTCCTCTGTGTTGGGTTTAATAGTACTACATGAATCCGTGTGAGCTCTCATGAATATTATTGGTGAATCTAAAATTTGAAATACGTGTAACATTTTTTGTCAAACCTTCTCTCATAATTGGTCCGTGAATACTTCCGTGTTTGTTGAATATCTTAATTGCCATTTCAAGATCAATTTGACCCCAGAATTTGCTAAATGGGTTATGAAGCTCAAAATACAACTCATCCTTCACGACTTCAGTAATAGCCTTAATTAATATATTTGATAAATTATACGAATAAAAATATACTATTTTTGCCAACGCATTCATCTCCCTTAGTAGATATTCATGTATTTGACATTTTGCTAGAGGATAGCGTTTTTCATGAAATTGCATAAAAGCATCGTATAGCTCATTTTTTAGCATTTTGTCATCTTGGCGCACATACTCAAGCGTGCTTTTTTGTCGCGAGAATCGTATAATGCTTTCTTTGAGACCTTCAATAACATGTTCATACATTTGTTGATCCATCTTAATAACTTTATTTAAGATTTTGAAAATTTTAATACCTCTATTTTGAAGACAATATTACAGGAACTGAAACTTTTTATGAAAATTGATTAATTAAAATATTAGAATTATAAATCGTTAATTTAACGATTATTTTTTGTAATTAAGGTTGCTTTAAATTTTTATTAAACAATATTAAGCGAATAAGCGGTGTTTAATTTTCCTTTTAATTCTTCTTATTTAATGTGCCATATGTTTTTTGCTGGTGCTCGATGTTGGCTGTTGTGCAGTAAGAGCAGACCTTAACTAAAATTATTTAATCATTTGCGAGATTTCCTTACTGGGAAGCTGAGCTCGTAGATGCTGCCCTTTTTCTTGATGAAGAGTTCATTAGCCAGTTTTTTTGTAAGGTCGCTGCATTGTGCGCACTAAAATTTGTATAAAAAATTTAATAATTTTTTAATACCTGGTGAAGAATCCAGCAATATTTGCCCAAGTTTAGAAGCTTCTTATCCGTACCTTTTGTAATGCTCGCACCTCTTGTAAATTCAAACTCATCGTCATCTTAATAAAAATATTCATTATTTAAAAATACGATTACCAAGATCAAGCATTGACATTTTTGAGCCTGATTGATGTCCATTATTAGAATGCCCTAGAATATTTTTGATTTTCGTAAAAATTTTCATCTTACCAAAGTATCCAGAGTAATGCATTCCTAAAGAGATATTTTTATCAAGATCCTCAGCACACAATTCTATCGTCAATACAGATAGACCATCTATCCCTGTGCTGAATAGATAGAATTCCCTTTTTTCTGACTTTCGCGGCAAGATTCGCACTGATAGACGAATATCCCTCGTCGTTGATGTTTAAGAAGCTGTGCTCGATCGATCAGAGCCGCTGGCACAGTGAATCTCTTATGATAATTTTCTAAAATTATTTTATTTTAAAATTTCAAAATATAAAATTACTTTCAATGCGCATTTTTTTGCTGACTGATTCGTTTGATCCCATAGGATTATCATCTTCAGATTCTGAAAAATCGCCCTCGTAATTTAGAATAGCCTGATGCAATTCATCATCATCCTTCTTTTCTTTATCAGACATTTGCTTTATTTCTCCATCGTTTGCCTTCTAATTATCTTTATATAAGAAATGATAGATAAGTATACCTGAGTCTCAGTTGAATTTTTGATTATTTTCTTCTCATGTGTTTTAGGCTTCTTTGACGGTGTTGATTTGTCTGGTGACGAAGTACCACTTGACTTTGACTTTCTTCTTCTATTTTCTGATGCCTCTTTCTTTTTTTGTTGTTTTGAAATAAAATCACGGAATAGCTCTATTTCCTCAGCAGTTATTGAGCCTTAAAGCTAGAAAATTTTACTTCGGGATAGTTACCTTGTAATCCATTATTTTGAGTTTCATCGCCGTCAAGATTAATTGTTTCGACTGAATAATTTTAAATAATTACAATTTAAAATTTTAAAGTTTTTACCATCTTTTGGGTGGGAGTTCATTTTATATAGCAAAAATAATTTATAAAATATTTAAATCTTTGAAAATTTAATAATTATTTGGATTTTTAAATAAATTTAATGTGAAGAGTTGATAGGCTTTTAGTAATAAGTAATTGTTGATAAATATTATGAATGAAACACAAGGCGAAAACGAGCTTCTTTTATATGCACCAGAAATGCTTCTAGAACATTCTAGAACAGATAATTACTATAAAAAACTTGTTTTTTGCTCAATCTTTTATTGTTATAAGTAATTTTGGCCATTTAAATGGGCAAACTATTTCAAAACTTTTCGCCCAAATTATGTACTTTGTGCGTTTTTTGGCCCAATTAAGTTGGCAATTTTTTGTGGAGCAATTATGTGGGCATTATTGCGAAATATTTTTAGTGAAATCAAATGTGCATATTTTTGTGCAATTAAATGGTTATTTTCTTTGTACATATTGCAAAATTAATTGATGTGACATTTTTAAGTATGACTACAAATGAGTGGCCAATTATTTTTTATACATACATTTTATTAGAATTTTTAGTTATTGACCGTGCTCAATGCTAATCATTGATATATGTTAGATTTCAAATTATTTTTTCGACTAGTATATTAATTTTGTAACCCGAAAACCTGAGTTTTGAATTAATTAACCTCTACATAATTTTGTAATTTTTTAAATTTGCGTTACTCACAAATTTCCTCACAAAATTCCTCCATTTCTATGAATATTCGATTCAAAAGTTTTTAATTTTATGTGGTTAAGTGGTTAAATTTTATGCAATGACATGTATATTATAGATTATAGTTCATATCCTAGTGAAAAATGATACAAGAAGCTTTTACATTTAAAATTTCTAAATGTTTTTCCTGATTTCCTATTTTTCATCTATAGCCTTCCAAATATTCTCAAAAACTATTTAGAAGTTAACCACTTAAAATTTAAAAAAACTAATTATTTGCGACATACTTTATCAAAATGTTTTATCAACACAAATTATTTTGTAAAAATTTTGTTCGTAAAATGTCTTAAATTTATTCCTCTAATTGCTTTTTGCGCACTAAAAAGACATAGGTTTCTTCACAAAAAATTTTTACACTATTGATAATTACATGTCATGACAAAAATTTTTGCGAAAATAATTATTGCCCTTAAAATGAAATTTTTTAAGTGAATTCGCTGCAATATGAAAAGAAATTGTTGCAAATAAAAGCTTTAAATTACTTTTTTTACTTTTATTTTAGAATGTTCGTGTAGGCTTAGGTTTCAAATATTTTTTCTATTTCTAATTATATTTTTAAAAAATTGAATTTTCGGAAATATACTCTGGTTTTATGACACTTTTTACCAAAAAGTGTTATAAAACTGGAGTATATACTACTGTTAGAGTGATTTTTGTGGCTTTAAAATGTTAATAATTCAATGAAAATTTTTAATGTAAATGAAACTTGGTGATATTGTAGCAAATTTAATGGGCTTTCAAAAGATTATGAAATAAAAATTCAATGTCGCCTATAACATTTTCCAACATTATTTTCGCAGTAAAATAACTAGATCGGATTCATATTTAAAAAATCATTTGATAAAAACAAATAAAAAATTTTAATAAAAACTTATTAAAAGGATAGAGCTATAAAAATTTATCATACATAAACATTTTAATGGAATATGAGAATTGTTTTTAAGTTAATGAATAAAAATAGAAAGACTATAAAAATTAACAAGAATTTTAGTTAAAAATAAGCAAAATATAATATTGAATATTTTTAAAATTTTAACTTAAATATTCAATATAATACCAATATACAAAATTTAGTTGTTTTTTAAATTATTTTTCAATGATTTAATAATCTTTATGTTCAATTACATCAATAATGTACGTACTAAAAATTAAAATAAATTATTTTTTAAAAATTAATTTTCTGACCGATTTGCAGATACAAGAGCATTTATTGAAAGTTCTTGGCCACTCAGATAAACCTAGAAAATAATAAAAAATTTTTGAAAGATTTATAGCCTCTAATGTACATACTAAAAATTAAAACAAAAATTTTAATATTTTTTAATACAATTTTGAAACAATGTATGTAAAAATGAAGTTTTACTTTATTATGTATTTTATTAAATATTACTCGAAATTGTGGATTGTCGTCCCAAACAGTTCCACTATCACTAGCCATCTTAAAAAATATTTTTAATAAAAATTAAAAATTTACAAATAAGAATTTACAATTTACAAAACAAAAAAAATTTTTTTCAATTTTTAAAAAGTAGAGAAAATAAAATTCATGAAATTCACCTGACAACGCGCCATATTAATTAAATCGGCAACCGTACACCCATTAAATATTTCAATAACACAGCGGTCCTCTCCAACTTTTCCATATTTTGGTAAATAAATTGTGTTAACAATAACATTTACTTTTGGACCCAAAGCCATAAATTTCAAGAAAATTGTGAAATTAATTTAATAAATAAAATATAGAAAAAATAACTGAATTAAAATTTAATTTAGATATAATATAATGTATATATTCAAAAAATTGACAAAAAATTATTTAATAAAAATTGTCATACTAAAGTCTTTGAATTTTTCTAAAAAATCTAAAGTCTTTGAAAAAATTCTATTTTATTCAAAAAATATAAAATCAAAATCTAAAGTCTTTGAATTTTTTTATAAATTCTAGTTTGATGAAAAATTTAAAAGCTTAGGAGATAGAGAAAAATAGTTGTTCTCCTTTTAAATTATTAAAAATTTTAAATTATTTCAGAACAGTAAAGGATCAGTTTTTAAATAAAATTTATTCTAATTAAATATTTTAACAAAGATTGAATCGGGCAGGGTAAGGGCTTAGATTTAATGGAACGAACGAACGAACTGAAAAACTAGCAAAAATTATTGGACTTAAAAAAGGCAACAATATTAAGTCAAAAAATGGGGAGGAGTGAAAAGAAATAATTATTAAAATAATTCGGCGAATTGGAAGGAAAGTGAAGAGGAGGAAGAGGAGCAATGAAGTTGGAGATTTTATTAAATTATTGTAAGGAATTTTGGGCGGAATTTGGCCCATTTTGGCGGAACTGGCCAAATTTAAAGAAAGAATTAGTTTGGCCAGTTCCAGCCAAAATGGGCCAAATTTGGCGAATTGGGAGGAAATAGTGGGATGGGTTTAATATTTTTAAAGTAGTTAACTATTCGGGCCCATTTTTTGGTGGAGCGGGCTATTTGATAAAGAAGGAATGTTGCCCGCTTCCGCCAAAAAATGGGCCCGATCAAGTTTTTATAATATGTGAAAAGGAATGCGCATCACGCGCACAAACAAATATTATATTTGATTAAAAATTTATTTTTTAATATATTTTTTAACATTCCCTACCAAACAAGTTATTATTATTTTTAATTTTTTATTTCCTCCTTTCTTTCTCTTTTCCCCTCTTTCCTTTTCCATCATCAATCGGGTTCCATTAAACTTCCCACCAGGAGTTTTTCACCTAGAAGTTTTCTTATTGCCGCCTCATATTTTTCGATCTCGTCTTCATTTTTCTTTATCTCGCGCCGTCGGGTCTCAATTCTTTTTGTCATAATTTTAATTAATTCCTCAGTCGTAGCCCCTTGAGCATGGCTCGTCCCAAAGATTAGTGTTTCCCTTAGGTCATCGAGTCCAGATTGTCTCGACTGTCTTTCTTCATTGCCTCGCATCAAACGTCGCTCCGGGGTCTGTACTTCTCTCAGTTCGCCGAGTTCGACGCCAAATTCGACGCCTTCTTGTTTGAGGTTCGAGCCCTTTGGTGGTCTGTTTCGGCTCGGCCGCGTTAGTAGTCCGACGCTTCTTAGCGTCGGCATGATCAAGTATGTGGCCGTTATTGGGATGAGGAAGTCGCGGAAGAAGAGAAACGTTGAGTAAAGGCAGCTGAGTATTATCCAGTGTTGCACGAACGCATCCCATATTTCGGTTAACCACTTTTTTGCCAATCCAGGAAGGCCTCCGGGTATGGCACCGAGCACCACTGCTCTGTAGTGTTCGTCTGTTTTCTGACTGCTTTTCCAGTCTTCCAACTGTTGAAGCTCGTCGATATGGAGAAAGGGTATTTGGTCGGCTTCCTGATGTAACATCCACTCGTGGAAGACCAGCGGATGGAAGTCATAGTCTCGAAACTGTGTCAAGTTGCTATGGAACTGCTGAATTATACTACTGTTGACCCATTCGACCTTCGCGATACTTGTATCGATGCGTGACCAATTTCCTTTCGAGTACTCAAGGTACATGATGCGGTTACGGATGCAATCCGCTGGGGGCGAAGTTGCGGTCAAGACGCGAAGCTCCGGGTCAAGGAATGCTTGCATAATTCTGTTATGGAAGTGCACGTCAACTGGCAAGTATTTAAAACATGCGACAGATGGACGAGGCCTGATTAGTTCCATTTGAATTGGTGTGCACGAGAAGACTTGCATTGTGTTTTCCCCGAGCCATTTTGCCACTAAATTCTCCTTATTGAAGAGGCGACGAGCCTGTATAGATGGGTTGGAATTTCGCTCAAACTGTTTGCATTTGTCGGCAAATATTCTTTCCATCATTTGATTCAGTGCCATCTCGGCAGCTGTCATCTCACTTGCAAATTGTTGCTCATCCACATTCCTTTTTGGTCGCTGCGACTTCATTTTATTGAATTCGGTAGTTTTGATTCCAAAGCCTTGTTCGGCTATAGTCAAGGGGGTGCCATCGCAGGATTTCTCCGTAGGCGCGGTAAAGTTGAAAGTGAGCGCTTGTTCACGCGACTTAGAAACAAAAATGATGCGCTTCTGCTCAATTCGGTATAATCCATCAATTACTTCGGCAAATTGGTGCTGACATTTCTGGCAGAGATGTTTTGGGCATTTCGCATCCCATATAATTGACGTGTTGTCTGACAGAACGCAAAATTCGTCCCCAAATTTGCAGTGGTCCAAGTTATGAACAGGCGACATCAGCTGTAGAGTTTGCGGCTTATAAAATGCCGAAGTAAATTGGACGAGACAATTCGTCACGGAGTTTTCCTTTTTTCCCCCAAAAAGGCTGGCAAAACGACCAGGGAAGTCAACGGACAGAACTTCATTTGTTGACCAAGAATTAGTATCCAATTTGCCCATTGGTTTTTCAGTTGGTGGGCAAATGTGTCGTTCAGTCATGTTAAGGCAATCCCTTTTCGAGACAGGAGCCATGTACCGATCCACGGTGACAAAACGGTCACCTAACAAATTCGTATAATACGATTCGTGGACGGTTTTGATCGAGCAGCGATGAGCAATCATTTCTCGCGCGTGATTCACGTGTGAGTAAAGAGATACTCGAGTCGGCTTCCACTTAAGCTGCGACGAAAGGGTACTACAGTATGGCGAGGTTGCCTTTTCAGGGAAAGTCCACAGGGAACTTGACTTGTGAGCGCACCAGAGAGCGGGTTTATTGTGACTTGTTTTGTTGTCTAAGTTTACTGACCTAGTGTATTCATGGTGTAAATTCTTTAACCAATTCGAGAAATCATTTTCTGTTGTCTCTGAAGCCTTTTGTGTGCTAGGTTGATAACATGGGGCGTTATTGGCAAGTTTCGGTGGTTGCCTTTGTTTTAATTTTGTGCTTGGTGGCTGTGTTGTTGCTATTGTTTTAGTATTCTGAAAACGAGGCGCCAAAGTTTGGATTTGTGTTGTGCTGTTGTGCAAATTCTGAGGGATATGTTGAGGCTGTAAGCTCTGAGGTGGTATTAGAACTGTTTTTTGCGGAGCCGCAGGGTTTGGTGCTGGCGAACTAGTGAGCACTTGAATTGGTCTGAGCGTTGTTGGCAATGGTTTAGGAGGCGGGGTCGACTTGAAGGTTAACGTTGTTGTAGTTGGAGAAGTTGTTGTCGTAGTGGTTGTTGCTGCAGCTTTCAACCTTTTTTGTAGTTCGGCCAAGTGTGCCTTCTTTTCTGGAGATAGAGCCACCGTTATTCGTCTGCCCTTTTTTGAAATTGTAGTGTGTGGTCCTCGGAACTCCGGCATTGCGTTTTGATCGGCCTTCTTTTGAATTTGTATGAGGAGGGGGCTATTGATTGCTGACACAACTGTAGGCAGGAAGATAGCCAGAAGCATGATAACAAACATGCAGTATTTGCCTTGTGGCCATTTGGTCCTTGCTAGCCCTTTTATTCTTTCTTCCTCTTTTTCTTTATAATGGCTTGCTGGTGGCGATCTGTTTCTTTCTTTGTAGTGTGCTGCCAATTTTGCATTTATAATCATTGGCTCCGCGACCATTGTTGGCGTCGGCTTAAATTTTTTTCTAATTTTCTCTATTTGTGTTGTATCAAAGCCTGACGTTGTTGGCATGTCTGCATCCATCTCTTCTTGATTCTCTGTTGTAGTGAATCTTGGTGTTGAGTTTATTTTTTCGCGGATTTCTGCGAGTTCGCCAGGTCTGCCTCGCATGGTGTAGAATCCTGTTCCGTATGTTTCTGCCATATTTTTAAATTGTTCTACCATTCTTATTCTGTCCGTGTATTTTTCTGGTTCATGGAGGACAAGTGTCGTTTTAAATTTTAGTGAATTTTCGGCAAAAAATCTAAGAGTAGATTCTATTCCGCCAGAAATTTGATCGTCCGCTTGTACTATGTAGATTATTTCTCGCACAAATCTTCCGGTAAAAATTATTTCATGAAGTTCGCGAGACCCATCTATTGTAATTAGGCGGACTGATTTTTCGTTTGACCACGCATTTGCAGATTGTATTGTGTTTTCCGAGACAAGGATTGTGTCTGCTTCGACCAGCATCAGCGGAGGAGAAGCGGTGAAAAATTCAAATCTTCTTTTTGTTAGCACTCTGTTTATAAGGTCCGTGAGTGCTATTAGCCAGTTATAAGGCCCAGTAAGAATTTTGTTGGATTCTGGCGGGTCTTCTAGTTGTACTGCTCCATAAGTGTTTTCTTCCCAAATTTTTCTAAGGACATGACAATTTGCAATTCTTGTGTCTAGTATATCTTTTATTGTTTTGTCTTTGATTGCCTTCTTTGGGTCTGCCTTGATCAAATCCCAAAACTGTAGTAGTAAATAGACCATGTCATCCTTTTTTGAAAGAAGTTTCTCACAAGTCTCAAGCATAAACATGGGCCTTTTATATTGCCGCAAAATCCAGTCGAAAATGACCATTTGCAAAATATTCAACATTATTGGTAAGTTGAAAATGTTAGCCTTCGGTCGCATGTGAGCATTGAAGGACACTTCTCTTGAATGAAAGCAGTCCTTATGTTCGATTCCATGGCAATTTGTAAAAATGTTGTATTGGGCCTTAGTCGGTGGAGGCACAGGCGGTGTAGGGATTTCATTTTCATTTTGTGGGGATTTCCCAATCCCCATTTCCCTCCTTGCCTTTTGAGCTTCTCTTTTTGCAGCCATTTCCTTATCTTTATCTTGTCGTTTGGCCAATTCTTCGTCCCATGCGATGGTGGCCAGACTTGTATTGGGTGTCTTTTCTTTGCCCGTGTAATCTTCCTTTCGGTAATTCTTTTTAAATTCCACGTTGTATCGGTTTAGAGCATTATTCTGCCGTAAGGTTTCCTTTTGTTTACGCGCCGTAGGCTTATTACATTTTGCGATTCGTTCTCGTTCAAGTTTGGCAATTCGTTGTCCATCACGGAAGGAATATTTTCCAGCACCAAGAGTTTTGAAGAGCGCGTTTAATCCAGAGATGGCCAGTCTTTTTGGGCGCTTAAATTGTTTCCGAGGAATTTTGTAATTAGTAGGCAAAGTGGGAAAATGTTTATTTGTTGTAGCTTGATTATTTGTTTCCTGGCGCACTGGGCATTTTCTTGATGATGATTTATGTTGCGGCTGCTCTTCAGAGATTTGCATGGTATAAGTGCTATCATCCGAGGTTGCAGAGTTGCGTCGTTCCCATTTAGAAGAATGGCAGGTATCAAGTTCAAGAGGCTTGTTGGGCGGACGGCTTGATTCAATAGTAGCCACTCCAACAAAGTTCACGTTGGTGTTGTCCATTTTATGGTTGTTGCCTTGTATTTCTAAAGGAAATAGAACATTTATACTTCGCTTAAAAATTTTTCCATTAATCAGAATTTTGACAGTTCGGATAATCCCGTCTCTCCCCCTAATAAGTAGGACTATACGCGCCAATTTCCAATGGCTCCTAGGGGTTTCTTCTTCGCTTAGTAAAACTATATCTCCTTCTTTAGGGATATAATTTTCCCTGGCAAGAGGTTTCTGCGTCCTTTCTCTCAATGCCAGAAGATAATGAGACTGCCAAATTCGCCAAAGCTTATCCAGACGTATCTGCACCCAGTTCATTTTTCTTTTTAAATCAGAATTTTCCGGTTCGTAGTCTTCGTCGTTTTTGTCTGTTATTTTGTACGGCAAGGTTACACTGAAGTCGTCGTAAGGTATCAAGAAGTCGATTGGCCTTAGAGCTCTCAGTGGTTCCTTTTCTGACATAAATGTCAAGGGTCGTGAATTGACAATAGCTTCGACTTCGCACAACAGCGTTTGTAGATCATGTTTTTGTAGTAAATTGCGGCCAATGCATCTTCTGATCGACATTTTTGTTATACCGACCATTCTTTCCCACGCGCCGCCCTCGCGGGGGTTTCGCGGTGTAATAAACTTCCATTCGGTTCCTTTGAACTTCATTTCTGAATTTAGTTCCCTCACAATTTTAGATCCAAGAGTGAAGTTGGTAGCATTATCAGAAATAATTAACGATGGAATTCCTCTACGGGCTGTGAATCTTCTATACGCTCTCAGGAATGCTTCTGCGGATAGGTCTTCCGCGAGTTCGAGGTGAATTGCTCGAACAGACATGCAGGTAAATAGGGCTCCGTACATCCTTTCTAAAGTATTTTTTGAATGCCCTTTAATCTTCATCGGTCCAAAATAGTCAATTCCCGTAGTCGTGAATGGCCTCGAGCTAGATACGCGATATTTCGGTAACGTGTCAAATTTTTGAAGATTATATGGCCTTAGTCTAAATTTTCGGCACGTCAAGCAGCCGTACTTTGTTGAAAATAATACGCGTTCCACTTCCTTTCTTCCTTTGAGTATCCAATATTTTCTTCTGATCAACGCAAGAAGTGTTTGTGTTCCGCAGTGTTTATTCGTTTTATGGAGATCGAGAATTATTAATTTCGTTAGCCACGATTCTTTCGGTAGAAAAACTGGGAATTTAGTGTTGTCCCTCAAGTCTGCTTCTTCTATGCGGCCTCGACATCTAAGTAGACCTTTGCGCTCAAAAATCTGTAGGCTTGATTTTACTTCTTCGCTTGGTGGCCAATTTTCTTGAGCTTTTAGTATTAAATAATTTTCGGCTACTTTAATTGTTGTACTTGTTATTATGGGTGATTTGATAAGTCCACGCAGTTTTTTGATGAACAGAATGACGTAAGACATTGCGGAGAGGAGTCGTTTATAATTAGAAAACCTCTCAATGTTTATCACACAGGGTTCTAATTTCTCTTCGACAGTCGCTGCCAAGGTAAATTCTTCCGTTTTATCTTGTATTTCGCTTCCAGGTAAATATTCGACAAGAGGAGTGGGCCATTTTTCCTTTGGAAGACTCAACCATTTGGGGCCGTACCACCAGAGTCGATTCACTGACAAGTCACCAGGCGTGGATCCACGAGAACAAAGATCGCTTGGATTATCGTTGCTGACCAAATGTTTCACTGGGCAGAGATTTCGAATTTTTTGTAGCCGATTTGTGACGAATCGGTCGTATTTTCCGATTTTCTTAAGTCTTTCGATGTTACATTGACTATCAGACCAAATTGTTAGATTATCTGTAGCAACCTTGAGCTCTTGGTTGAGAAAACGAAATATTTTTGCTCCTAAAGTCATCGCCTGGAGCTCGAGTTTTGGAATTGTCGAAGCATTTATGGGAAGGGAGGCTGGTCGTACCAAGCTTTTTGCAAAAATGAGGGCCACTTTCGGTTGCATGTTTGATTCTCGCGCATAAACGGCCGCACCGAAGCCGTGCCCTGAGGCGTCCGTAAAACAGTGATACTCGAGTTGGTCAGATGAGGTGCTGACTATTCTGTTAAATTCAACCTCAGAGGTGTCCTTCCAGGATGACATTGTTGCAGCCCGACTGAAGATGGGCTGATTTTTGCAAAACAATAAAAGAAGGAAAAAATTAAATAAAAAATAAAATAAAATTTTGCAAAAGAAGAGAGGCAAAGGATTAAATAAAAAACTAAAAAAGGAATGCGCCACACAAACTTCATTCACGTGCATTCCCGCGACTGAAGTTTGTGTGGGCAATTTTACCCATCTCTTTGTTTGTTAATTTATCTTTTTACCCCTCTCTCTATTCTCTCTAATTCTAAAATTAATTTTTTATTCTTTGAAGTTTTTGCTGGAATTTTCTATCCAGCCAAACTTTCCTTATCATTGTTTGCACAGCCCACTATTTCATCATTTTTGCCCAATCTTTTATTAATAACTTCTGCCCATCGGCCAAAAACCATGGCCGATTGGAGCCTTTATAAACTTCTTCCCAAACCCCCAAAAGATTGTCTTCTTCAAGTCACTTCTTCAACAAATCAAAACCTTCTTCTATTAAATTGCCTATCTTTTAAATAAATTGTTAATTTTAATTTTGAAATAAATATTTTAAATTTATTCGTTATATTACTCTTGGTTTGGTTGGCTGCAACATTAAGTGGGGGCTCAGCAACAAGAAACCAGGACTCAACAACAACTACAAATAAAATTTAATTTGTTGGACTCATCAGTGTTCAACAACTCATCTGCCGAATCAACTAGAGTGTTCATCGTTCGTGAACAACAACAAAAGTGCGAAGCAAACTTGTGCAGCAGACGTTCAAATCTACACCAATCAACGGATCAACTCGGATCAAAAGGTGTGGGGAAGATTTAATAATAAAATTTAAATTTTATTCGAGAACTAATCGAGTTTCTAAACTCTGACTTAGTTCAAAAATTTTATATTGTTCAATTACTTGTCCCCGTACAACTAATTGAATCAATATCACTTCGAGGGAATCTTATACGGTTCTCATCTTCGGCAGTATCCAAGGGTCCTCTAGTTTATTTGTGAAGTCCTAAAGGCAATTTTTCTAAATAATAATGGCATCACCAATCAAAACTACAATTGTTAACGCACTCCGAGCGTTGGCTAAAATTAAAAGTAAAGAAGAATGGGTTGACAACATCAAAGAAGGAGACTCCAACCAGGTAAAAGCAATAAAATTAGAAGCGCAATTCAAGCGATTAGAAGAAGAAATCAACAAAGCAGAAGCGAATATAGAAGACATCAGATTATCTCTCTCATCATGGACCGATCTACTGCGCAAAATTCCTTCTGATGAACGCCCAGGGGCAAACGACGAATACGAAGCATTCCAGAAGACCCACAAGCTTGAGGCATCGATGGAAGCAATCGACACAATGCTTCGACAACTAAAAGACTTCAAGGACGAAGTCTCAATCAAAGCAAAGGTCGCCGTGGCAAAAAGCGACAAAGAATTAAAAGAAGAAGAAATAAAGTACTCACAGAAGATGCAATCAACCTCAGCTCAATCTGGTGGCCCGCCTCAAATAAATACACCTACTATTTCTTCTGTGTATCAATTGCCCACTCTACAAATCAAACCCTTCAATGGAACTCGAAAGGACTGGGTTGAGTTCTATGAATCATTCAAGTGCGCAGTGGACTCTGGAAATGGCTCGGACGTGGAAAAACTTACTTTGCTGCGCAACTTAGTGGATGGAGAAGCAAAGGAACTAATTGCTGGATTCCGGCTCGAGGCAAAGAGCTACAAAGAAGCTCTACAAATGCTCAAGGACAATTATGGAGACAAGGACGCTTACATTAGAAGCCTGCACACACGTTTAACTAACCTCAAAGCATGTGTAACACTGGGAGATGTTAGGAGATTCAGCATCGAACTGGAACGACTGGCCCGTGAACTACTAAATTCTGGAGAGGATATCGAGGGACCAAGCGTATACCTGGCTCTGGAAAAGAAGCTCAACAAGCCCTTCTTAAGGACCATATTGTCTAAAAGGTCCGAAGGCAACAATTGGTCCACAACACAATTCAGAGAAGCCCTTAGGGAAGCAATTCAAAAAGAAATGGCCATACAAGAAGTCATGAATGAATACGAGCGAGAAGTGCCAAGAAGACCCAATCGAATGAGCTTTCAACCAATGCAAAGAAGCAATCAATTTCAAAGAAGATCGGCTCCAACCCAAAACCAGAGGCAAGATTTTACTTACGCAACTTTAGCACAGGGACAACAAATAAAGCCGAATCAAATCAAAAGAAGCTCATCAAGAAGGCCAAGAGTTTCATCAAATCAAACTATGGACAGACAACCACAACCGAACTGGAAATGTGCATTTTGTGATGAGCAACATTTCAATGACAGATGTGTCAAATACAGTACTCCGCAAGAGAGACTGACGAGAGCCAAAGAGAAGAAATTGTGCACCAGATGTTTGCGAAAGGTACACACTAGTTTCAACTGTCCAAAACCTTCAATGTGCTTCCACTGCAAGAGGATGCACCCTTCTGCTCTATGCTTCGCAAGAATGCAGAATCGATATGCCCAAAGGCAGGAAAATGTTCAGCCTTCCAAACCTGGAGGACAAAACTCAATGAATAATCGACAACCTGAACAGGCAAACGCTGTAAAAGAAGAAGGCTCGAAATCTGTGCTAATGACTTTGCCAGCAATTGTGTGCAACCCGAAACGCCCTCAACAGAAAGAAGAGGCGCTCATATTCTTGGATGCCGGAAGTCAACGGTCATTCATATCAGCAAAGTTGGCCAACAAATTACAACTTCCGATAGTCTCAAAGGAGAAGTGCCACTTAACCAGCTTCGGAGACAGGTGCTCGAAGACTTATGACAGTGACTTGGTGCGACTCAACATATATTGTGCTGATGGACAAAAATTGAGTGTGGTTTTAAACAAATTGGGATTTTTGGTCAACCCCCTGCCCTGCTTCAACGTGCGTGAAATTGATCCAATGGACCTTCAACGGGAAAAAATTACACCAAGTTCTTGCAAGCAACCGGATATTCTACTTGGTGTGGATTTGTGGCATGAGCTCAACATTCAACAACTTAAACGACTACCAAGTGGCTTTACAATTAGTGATTCCAAGCTAGGAAAAATTCTAAGTGGAGCTGGACAAATGGACGAAGGATTTGCTACTCATACAATATACGCAGCTTCCGTTCAAGTAAACGTGGTGATCACAGAAGAAAGGCCCTGCATTGCTTGTTTCACTAATGTTAAAGAAAATAATGATTGGCCTACCAAATCTGAATGGCCCGCGGCTGGCACATGCATTCATTCAGCCGAAGAAAAGAAAATTTCAAATGAAGAAGATATAATTGTCCACAGTACATTGGACCAGGATAAATCAATAGACGAGGATAACATTACAATCAACGATCGTGAAGCTAATGAAAATCTGGCAACTTTCTTTGGACTACACTCAATTGGAATGGATGATACGATGCTTCCTGAAGACAAAGATGAAGTGATGCAAAACTTTAAGAAGAATTTAACTTTTGTTGATGGTCGATACCAAATTTCTCTTCCTTTCAACAGTCAAATACATGCTCTGCCAACGAATTATCGACACGCAAAGATGCGACTGGCAACCACACTAAAGAAGCTTCGACAACTAAATGCGATTGATCAATATCAAGCAATATTAGATGATCAACTTGCTAAGGGGGTGATTGAAGTGGTTAAAAACCCTAACGAGTCGACGGGACCAGTTCATTATCTTCCTCATCGAGCTGTCGTCAGAGAAGACAAAAATACAACAAAATTGCGAATTGTTATGGATGCTAGTGCCCGTCCTCCAACTCAACGAAGTGCTCCTTCACTAAATAATTGCCTACATACTGGCCCGCTTTTGTTAAAACAACTTGTTGGGATTTTACTACGCTTTCGACTAATGGATCGTGTGATACTAGCCGACATCGAGAAAGCATTTTTGCAACTTGGCGTACGAGAAACAGACCGAGACTGCACCAGATTTCTGTGGGTAAATAATCCTAAAGATGTTCCTTTAGAAAATTTCCAATATGCTCAATGCATCGTCTACCGCTTCTGTCGTGTCAGTTTTGGACTTACTGTGTCACCATTCTTGCTCAATGCTACAATTAGAGAGCATCTCAGTCTATTTGATTCACCAGTGGCACGTACAATTGAAGAAAATCTCTATGTGGACAACATAATGATCCAAGTAAAGGAAGGAGAAGATGCCAAACAAATGTGCCTGGAGTCTATTGAAATATTTCAATCTGGTGGAATGACACTACGCGAATTTTCTGGATTATTACCAAATGAACTCAAGGGCTTTCCAGAAGAAAATTTGGCAACTGATCAAAACAATGTGAAAATACTTGGCATTCCTTGGACTAGAGACAGTGACACCATAGTACTCAAATTGGCTAAATTTAATGGAAAAACAACTAAAAGAACACTTCTTTCTACAATCGCCAAAGTTTATGATCCACTAGGACTTGTGTCTCCTATTGTTCTTCAAGCAAAATTCATTTTACAACGCGTGTTCGAAGCAAATTACAAATGGGATGCCCCCCTAGATGACAAATTATCTGAAGAATGGGTAAAATTAATGGAATTTTGGTCATCAACCAACACCATAATGATTCCAAGATTGATTAAAAATAGTCCAACAAAGGAACTTCATTGCTTTACTGATGCCAGTGGTCAAGGATTTGGAGCAGCCGTTTATTTACGAACATTCAATGCAATAAATGGAGGCACTACAAAATTAATATTTGCTAAAAGTCTAGTCAAGCCTGCGTCGCTACCACACAATGCTTCGACAATACCAAAGCTAGAGCTTCAAGCTCTAACACTTGGAGCAAAAATCATCAGATATTTACAAAAGGAACTGATTATAGAAGCAAATTCAATTACTTTGTGGAGCGATTCTCAGTGCAACATAGAGAGGCTGAAAAAATTTGGAAAATATGACCGATTCGTCAACAATAGACTGGCAAAAATTCGGGATTTATGTCCTGTCAAACATGTAACAACAGAAGATAATCCTGCTGACCTTTGCTCACGTGGATCAACACCAAAAGAATTAATTGGGAATGGTCTTTGGTTTAGAGGTCCAAAATGGTTCCAGTATAAAGAAGAAAATTGGCCTACTCCATTAGTAATATACCAGCCTGGACAAGAATTAGACAATGAAAAGGAAAATGACATTGAAATTCAAGCAGTGATAGAAGAGCAAATTCCTGAAGGCATTATTGATGTACTGAGATTTTCGAAGTACAAAAAATTAATTTCAACATTGGCCTATGTTTTCAAATTTACAAAGAAAATGAAGGGATTACTCCATCCTGAGAAAAGTGAAATAGTGCAAAATGAAATAAAAATGAAGGATTTAAAAGAAGCTGAAAGATACTTGATCAGATCAACGCAAGCCAGACATCCTCCTCCAAAAGACATTATTACAAGTCTAAAGATGTACAAAACTACTGATGGAACTTGGCGATGCAGAGGAAGATTGGATGAATCAGAACTAAAGGCAGAAGCAAAGAACCCAATCTTCTTACCAAGAGAATCTTGGGTTACAAAACTTCTCATTTTGGATCTTCATTTCGAAAATAAACACTGTGGAAGCTCGACTCTCCTTGCTATACTTCGTCAAAATTATTGGGTACAACGTGGGCGAAGAACAATAGAAAATACAATCTATTCAACCAAATTTGGATGTCTGATGTGCCGAAAATTCAAACTACGACCTTATTCGCTTCGAGACTTCGACAACTTACCAAAATACAGAATAAATGTGGCACGACCGTTTTTACATTGTGGCGTGGATTATTTTGGCCCAATGAATGTGAAAGGACAAACAACAACAGAAAGAGTTTATGGCGCACTCTTTACATGCCTCACCATTAGAGCAATACACTTGGAACTGGCTACAGATGCTTCAGCTGAAACCTTCCTTCAGGCCTATCGACGTTTCATTGCAAGACGTGGCACACCTTCAATAATGGTCTCAGACAACGCAACAAACTTCACTCTTGGCTCAAAAATAATTAAGAAGATGAATTGGGACTTATACTCTTCCAAAGAACTACAAGACTTCATCAAATTCAGAGAAGTTCAACCCGAAATGGAAACTGTCAACGTCATGGCAACAATCGAAACTAGCAAACCTACTGGCAATATTGATTCAACCATGGAAAATAAACAACGCAAAAGAAAGCATGACGAAATCCAACACAAGGCCTTACAATTCCCGAAATTGGCCCCTGGCTTTACAATACCAAAAAGGAAAATTCTCAAACCAAAACGGATGACCATTGCCGCTATGAATATGCTCTACAAAAGCCTGGGTGGAAATAAATACTCGTTGGAGGATCAAGAAATTATACGCCAAAAAATTGCTCTGGCTCCAAAATTGTCTGAAGAAGAAAGAAAGGAAAAGGAAGAAAAAATGAAAAATGAAGCTTTGGAAAAATATAAAAATGGATTTAAGAGAAGATGTGAACGAGGAGATAAATGGTACAACACTTTGGATGCAAATGTTTCAATCACAACAGAGCCTTGGGACAAAACAATAAAGACTTCTGAAAATTTGGAAATCAAGAGAGCAGCTCAAGATGCCGCTCGGGAGGAGCGAGGGATTCAATTGAATGAATCCCTTCAAAAAATTTCAGACATTCAAACACCGGCACCAAAGGAACAAAATGTTTTCTATTACAATGTGCTCCATGAATGCAGAGGCGAACTTCACAAAGATTGCAAACCCGATGAACGTCTTGGAGAAAATGCCGAACAACGACCAATGTTCAATCGTCTGAAAATCCCACCTCTGTACTGTCTCCTCCATGTCTTTGCGTATGAATGGCTCACACGACAACACAGAGATCCGACTTATTGGCAAGAATGTTCTGACAAACTATGGAAAATTAAGGACGACATCAACAATTTCCTACTGCAATTCTGGCTTCTAATACAATGGGAACATACAACGGCATTTCTGGACAAATATTTGGAAGATTCAATCAAAATACAATTAAAGAAGTGCAAGGTATTAAAGAAAATTTACAACAGTTCGCAATATGGCCCAATAAAATTGGAAACACCTGAAATGGACTATGGCATACCTTTCTTGGAAAGATGGCTCAACATTATTAACGACAAAACTGGAAAAATCCTGACCCGACTGCGACGCAAGGAATTTCAATTGTCCTTGCAGAAAAGATGCAGAGAAATTGAATTATCTCCAGTCTATTTGGTGGACAGGGAAGTAATTGTTGCCGCTGATACTTCATTGGACTCAATCAACACATGGTCCACTGACAGGAAATTAATTCACCACGCGCAATTTGATGGATCAAAACCTTTGCAATATATGTGCTTCATTGGAGAGAAAGTGAAGGAATTAATAATAATCACTAATGCAGATGAAGCAACTGCCCGAGCAATTGACAGAACATTGGAATTCTTCGCAGATATGGAATTGAACATCCGAACTACTCTAATTCTTGCTGAATCAAGCAACAAAAATAAACAATTAAAAATGGCAACACAGTTTCATAATTTGGCTGAAACCTATGGCACTGGATTTTACAAATGGAATGGCAGCGCAAAAGAATTAAAGAAGATTAAAGAAAAATCAGAGGAAACTAAAACTACACAGCAGAAAAATAAAGTAATTGTTCGCAAACAAAATTTCGACCCTCTGCGAAATCCACCTTGTTTGCTTCATCGGAAGGGAAAAACTCCACCCTCTCGAAAACATGAAAAATCAAGTGAAAAGCTACGAAGAAATTTTATGACGCTTCCAACACGAGCATATGGAAAATATTTCATGGCTTTGGTATTATTATGCTCAATTATGGCAACCTTTACACAACCAATTGGCAGTCCTCTGTTAATCCCAATCCAAAAAAGAAGTGAGTTTTCAACATCAACGCAACAAATGGGATTTCAAGACAACAGAACGCCAAAAAGAATTCATGTGACGGCATCACCTCGCTTAAAGGAAAAATTTAAAGAAATTAACAAAATAGCTTCATCGACAACAACTCCAATGCCACCAAAGCCTATCAAGTTAAAATGGTTAATTGAGAAGCAGTCAACACTTTACAAACCAACGGCTCCTGTCAATAACTTACCAGAAGTGAGTCAATTAAAAATTGAGAACCAAAAGGCACACGAGACCAATCTACAACGCAATAAACCAAAGACGGTCTCGGCAAATTTTCCGGCACCTACAATTGTTCAAAAAAGGGAAAGTGTTCCGAACAATGATTTACCCGTTTTTTGGTGCGCTCATGCTCCAAGCTCTCTTTGGACTATACCTGACCAAAACAAATCACCTTACTGTCATCCCTTGACTAGCAACAAAAAATGGAAAGATATGAGGATCAGTTTATTCTCTCATGCTCAACATACCAAGGAATTAATAGCCCACCACTGTTCTGTAAAGAAAGTTGATGAGGTCTATTACACTAATCTATTGGGTGACAGATTTCTGAGGATGGAGCGACTAATGATATCAATTTCAAAGGAAGACTGCTCAATTATGGCCCAGCAACACTTATGTCCATCAACAAAGGAAACGATGCAAAAAATTGACAACAATTCATGGTCCACGCAACAAGTAATCAATATGGAATTTCCTGGCAGATTTCAAAGCTTATTTTCTGGTGAACAAAAGGCCACAGCAATCAACTGTTTGGTTCAAAGAATCAGTTTATTTTTCAAGCCTCAAACTTTGGAAATATTTTCGCCAACACACAATATGGGCCACTGTAAATTTACTGAAGGAAGTTGCACAATGTACGACAACACAACAATAATTTGGGAAACTGATTGCCCAGCTCACCAATGTCGCAAATGCAAGCACCAATACACAGAACAAATGGATGGCCTATACAAAATCGAACCAACAAGAATAATCTGGCTCAGCAAATCGAAGGAACAAGCTCTAACATTTGAGAAAGAAAATGCCCCAAATGAATTTTCATGCCATGGAGACTCAATCACTCTTTCCGAACAAGGATTTGGCATACTCACAAAGGAATATAAAAGAATGTTTTTGACAAGAGGAAAAAGAACTGTTGAAGAGGATCAATTGGCAAGTGAACTCACGGCATCCGAGCTCACAATGAATCAACTCATCGAAAGAATATTTATTGAAAAATGCAAAAAATACAAACAAGGTACAAACCCAACTCTGCTGGCCAGACAACTTTTACAAAAGGAAAACATTGCTGCTAAATGGATTGGACCCCGAACGATGCAACTGTACACGTGCGCGGAAATCTCCATGAATATGATTAGAACAAGACGCATAACAAACTGTTACAAATATATTCCAGTTGAAGTTCTATTTTACAATCGGACATTGAATTCATTCTTGGATCCTGTACTTCGAATACTCAGCAGCACTGCACCACCAGCCGATTGTGGCAGATTTCGTTATATGTACTTGGAATATTCTCGAAATACTTGGTACAAAATCGACACAAAAACAGCAATAATGGACTTACTCAACAACAGTGCCATTCACACATTCCACAACAACTTGACACAATTTAATGAAACTGAAATACATCCTGTAATTTTTCATGAATGGCTAATTCATCCGGACGACGACAAAATACCATTCCTTCATATTGATGAATTAACTCAGTCTGAAGAGTGGAAAACAACACAGAAAACTGACGAGCATCATCGCGCACTTACTCTTGGCGCAATTCCTGGCGGACTACCTGGACTCGCCAAAGAATGGTTTCGTGGTTTATGGGAAATGCTTGTTCATTATTGGATGATATTCAGCTGTGCATTCTCTACATTTCTATTTATTAGAGATGTCTTGGTACCAATTCTCTGGACATACTTTTGTCGCCAACATTTAAAACTATTGGAATATTGAAAGGCCGACAACATTCACGTACAAATGCTACTCAAGAAGCAGGAAATGAATTTATGGAAATACGCCCGCGAAGTGACTCAATCGCAACAGCGCCAACTCCTCCCATGAGGTTCCCAAGCTTTAAACGTCGCCATCAAGCAAAGGACGCACGTGTTCAATTTTCAAAGGCAAATGATTCCGTTTCTCTGGCTTCGGTTGACTCACCATTTGGCAATCCTTTACGACGACTACAGGCAGACACTTGAATTGGCGCCGGAGGCTGTTGCAGCCCGACTGAAGATGGGCTGATTTTTGCAAAACAATAAAAGAAGGAAAAAATTAAATAAAAAATAAAATAAAATTTTGCAAAAGAAGAGAGGCAAAGGATTAAATAAAAAACTAAAAAAGGAATGCGCCACACAAACTTCATTCACGTGCATTCCCGCGACTGAAGTTTGTGTGGGCAATTTTACCCATCTCTTTGTTTGTTAACTTTATCTTTTTACCCCTCTCTCTATTCTCTCTAATTCTAAAATTAATTTTTTATTCTTTGAAGTTTTTGCTGGAATTTTCTATCCAGCCAAACTTTCCTTATCATTGTTTGCACAGCCCACTATTTCATCATTTTTGCCCAATCTTTTATTAATAACTTCTGCCCATCGGCCAAAAACCATGGCCGATTGGAGCCTTTATAAACTTCTTCCCAAACCCCCAAAAGATTGTCTTCTTCAAGTCACTTCTTCAACAAATCAAAACCTTCTTCTATTAAATTGCCTATCTTTTAAATAAATTGTTAATTTTAATTTTGAAATAAATATTTTAAATTTATTCGTTATATTACTCTTGGTTTGGTTGGCTGCAACAACATTATTTTTTGCCATTGTTTCTTTATGTCGTCAGAGACTTCAGTGTCCCATTTGTAGTTAGCCTCGAATACCTTTTGGAGCAAATGTTTGGCAGGGACTAGTGCAGGCGATACTATTCCAAGAGGGTCGTAGACTTGAGCAATTGTTGATAATATTGATCGTTTAGTGATTTTTCCTTCGAATTTTGGCAATTTTAGGATGAGAACATCCTTTATTTGATTCCATTTTATTCCCAGAATTTTTGTTTCTTCTTGATTCGGGGCTAAATCTTCGCTTGGTATTTGTCGTTCAGACTTTTTGAGGCCAAAAAATTCTCTTAATTTCATGCCGCCTGCCTTAAATATTTCAATCGCTTCAAGACATGCTGAGGCTGCATTTTCACTTGGATTCAGGCACATCATAATGTTGTCAACATATAAATTTTCCTCTATCGAGCGCGCGACCTTTGATTCATAGAGACTCAAATGTTCTCTTATAGTTGCATTGAGTAGAAATGGTGAGACAGTGAGACCAAAGCTTACTCGACAAAATCTGTAGACTATGCAGGGCGCGTATTGAAACTGATCCAATTCAATTTCCTTTGGATTTTTGACCCACAAAAAGCGTGTTGCATCCCGGTCAGATTCTCGTACTCCCAGCTGAAGAAAAGCCTTCTCTATATCTGCTAATATTACTCGCTTCATAAATCGAAAGCGCAGTAATATTCCGATGAGTTGTTTTAGCAGAAGAGGACCAGTGTGAAGACAATTATTCAAAGAAGGTGCCGAAGGCTGACTTGGAGGCCGCGCACTTGCATCCATAACAATGCGGACCTTTGTATAGGCTTTATCCATTTTAAGAACAGCCCTATGAGGAAGATAATGAACTGGGCCAGTACTTTCTCCAGGATTGGCCACAGGTTCAATGACGCCATGGGCCAATTGTTCGTCGATGATCTTTTGATATTCATCGATAATTTTCAGTTGTCGGAGTTTTCGGAGCGTGCTAGCTAGTCTCATTTTTGCGTGTCGATAATTTGTGGGGAGGCTGTGAATCTGGTGATTGAAAGGCAGTGCAACCTGATATCGGCCCTCCACAAATGTTAAGTTTTTCTTGAAGTTTTGCATAATTTCGTCGTTGTCTATAGGTTGGAGAGTATCGTCCATTCCTATCGAATGTAACCCAAAGAAGGTCGCGAGATGCTCATTGTTCTCTCTGTCGTTGATGGTAATTGAATTGTCATTGGGTGCATTGTAGCTTGGCACCTTGTTGTGGGACGAATTGTCTCGTGGCAAGTTGTCGTTTAGAGAATCGTCGTTGCATTCGAAGGTTGCGTTAACTTGCACCGAGGCGGCATATATTGTATGTGATCCTGTGGTTTGCTCAATTTTTCCGGCGCCGCTTAGAAGTTGTCCGAGCCGAGATTCACTAATCGTAAAACCGCTCGGTAGTGTTGCCTTCTTCTCAATTTTGAGCTCATGAAACAGATCCATGCCTATCAGTAGATCTGGTTGTCGGTAATTGACATTCGTAGTGAGTTGCAGTTGATTGAGCTCCTCATTGGTAAGCTCCTTTAGATTATAAAGTGGCAGAGGATTGACGAGAAAACTTAATTTGTTCAAAACGATGCTTAATTTTTCTCCCTCTTCAGTTTGTCATTGGCCAGTACTATTGGCAATTTGAGAGCGTCAGTGTTATGACCCCGCTTACGTAGAGATCAGAACAAAAGGTTTATCGCACACAAAGAAATACAGAGCAGATGAAGATAGGTAGAACTAAAACTGGGAGGGAGAACTAACTATTGGCTGGGCTTTTATACTAATCACTCTAAGGGCTGACGCCCATACACAACACCTCCCCCCTTGAAAAAAAGGTTCGGCTTCACTTAAAGCCGAAGCTTTACAATAACTCAACACTTTGCCAGCCAAACAAACAACAACAAAATACATACAAAATTTTGGGGGAATAAGGACAATGGGAACAAAGAAATAAATACAACATTACAAACAAAAATACAACAATAATATTATCACAAATTTATATATTTTACACATCTACATTTCCATCTGTTTATCCTCGTCTTCCGCTTCTTTCATCTTTGGCTTGTTCCCACTGTACTTGACACTCCTCTTGGTCTCACTAATTTCACTGGATACTTTATAGCCTCTTCCGCATACTTTTTTACACTTTCCTTAGTCATCACTAATTTTTGAGGCTGTCTAATACTATTTCTCAAACAATATTTATGTGGTTTATTAACTTTTTTCAATCCACTATCACTTACACTTTCACTTTTCCACAAAGTATTACAATCTTCACTTAAACTTCTATTTCTAATTTGATTTTCGTGCCGAGTTACCACGGCATTCAATACTGGTGAGTATATCTTATAGATAACTCCCTTTTTACTTTTCACTTCACCATCCAACCAATTAACTTTACCATCTTTTCGGTAATTTAAGAAATACACTAACTTACCGATTTTTCGGTTTTTTACTCCATGGTGTTTGTCAAACCACGTTTTCATTTTCACTTGTTGAGGTGTTTTATTTTCTTGGAAGGTCACTTTTTTGGGTATTAATCTCGCTAAATTCAATCGCAATTTCCTTCCAAGAAACACTTCACTAGGGGATTTCCCTTCCAATGTTTCATGAGGACTGGCTCTATAAAACAATAACACTTCACTGAGCCAATTCTTCTTAATAGAATTTTTTGTCATCATTCTTTTAAAATAATCCACAAATCTTTCCACTTGCCCATTGGATTGTGGATGATATGGGGCACTAAATACTTGACTAATCCCCTTATTTTGACAATACACTTTAAACTCATTTGAACGGAATGGGCTTCCATTATCAGACACTATTGTTTCTGGGTACCCGTAATGGGTTCCCAACCACTCAAAACACTTTATAACATCTTTTGCCGAGGTTGTCATATTTTCAAACACTTCAGGCCACTTTGAGTGCGCATCAATTACAATAAAATACACTTTTCCGTCTTTACACGGCCCAGCAAAATCAATGTGCACTCTTTCCCAATTTCTATTTGTATTTGGCCATGGTCGCAATTCACTCTTAATTGGTCTTTTTGCCGCTGATTGGCACATTATACAATTTGCGACCCAATCTTCAATATCTCTACCAATGTTTGGCCAATACATATACTCCCGGGCAACTCCTTTCATTTTTGCACTTCCCGGGTGTGTTTCATGTAACACTTTCAATACACTTTTTCTCAAAGTTTTTGGTATCACTATTTTTCCACTCAACATAATACACTCATCAATCACTTCCAACTCTTGTCTTCGGTTCGACCAAATACTTAATGCTGGATCACTCAATACTTTTGGCCACCCATTTCTAACAAATTGTTTAATCATTTTTAATTCACTATCATTTCCTGTTTCACTTTTCACTTGTTCGGCACTTACTGGTACTTCATCCAGCATTATGTTTAATACATATTTAACTGACTCTTCCACTAACAATGAGTCCTCGTCACTACTATCTTCATTACTACAATTTTCACTTCCTGAAACTAATGCAATCACTTTATCTTCTAATTCACTTTTTTCACTTATCAATCTTGACAATGTGTCAGCCATACCCATCTGGTTGGTACTTACAAATTCGATGCACTGCAAACACTTCTCGATGCACTGCAAACACTTCTCGATGCACTGCAAACACTTCTCGATGCACTGCAAACACTTCTGCACTGCAAACACTAATGCTAAGCCTTCTTTTTCAATTTGGCTATAATTCTTTTCTGCATCATTCAATGATTTACTTGCGTACTCAATCACTTTTTCCTTTCCATTTGGAAATTTATGTGATATCACTGCTCCCACTCCATAATTCGATGCGTCAGCTGTCACTATTATTTCTAATTCTGGATCGAAATGCGTTAACATTAGATCAGAATTTAGCACTTTTTTAACACTTTGGAAAGCCTTTTCTTGATCTTGGCCCCAATCCCACTTCACTTCTTTTTTAAGCAATTTATCTAATGGCCCTCTATACTTATGCATTTCACTAACAAAGCGCCCATAATAATTAATTGTACCCATAAAAGACTTCAATTCTTTAACATCTCTTGGACGTGTCAATTCACTTATTTTCTTTTTCTTTTCTGGGTCGGGCTCAATTCCACTTTTGGATACAATATGACCTAAGAATTTCAATTTTTCTTTAAAGAAATTACACTTTTCTAACTGGATTTTTAATCCCCACTTTTCAATTCGATCAAATATTTCAAACAATTGCACTTTATGATCTTCAATATTTTTAGACACTATTATTAAATCATCTAAATATGCAAACACTCCAGGAATTCCACTTATCAATTTATCCATCAATCTCTGAAATATTCCTGGTGCTGATTTCACTCCAAACGGCAATCTTTGCACTTCAAACAATCCTTTGTGTGTATTAATACACGCCACTTTTTTAGATTGCTCGTCTAACTCAATTTGTAAATAGGCATCTCTGAGATCTAATTGCGAAAACACTTTACTTCCATGGATCTCAGCCCATATTTCACTAGGCTTTGGCAAAGGATGTCTATCCAACTCAATTGCATTATTCAACCCAGTTGAATAATCCATACACACTCTTGTTTTGCCATTTGCCTTTTTAATTGCTAAAATAGGCGCTGCCCAATTAGCAAATTCAATTGGCTTAATAGCTCCAATTTCACTCAATCTACTTAACTCTTTTTCAATTGCGTCTTTAACGCCAATTGGTACTGGCCTAGCCCGTACAAATACTGGACTCACTCCTGGCTTCATATACAAATGAGCCTTCATTTTTGTACAATGGCCTAAGCCTGGCTCAAACACTTTCTTAAACTGCACTGCCAATTTGTTTACTATCTCACTAATTTTATTTTGTGCCTTTTCAATTTCTAACACTTTAATCGGCTCTTCACTCTTTTTAACACTAGTCACTATTGGATATCCCAATTTGTTTTCAACTTCAATTATCCATGGTAGGCCAAACAAATTCAATTTTTCACTTGTGACATGTGTCACCAATACTTGTTTACTATCGTCTACTTCGACACTCGCCATAAAACTGCCCAACATACTAAACTCGTTTCCTGTGAAACTTCTACCCTTACAGGGCACTCCAGTGAGCTTTGGGCTACCAATATTCTTCCATGTCACTTCACTTATACAACTAATTTGAGCCCCCGAATCCAGAATGAATTCCACTTCGTTCCCGTTCACTAACACTTTTTTTGTTAACCATTTCGGTTTCACACTCATACTCACATGGAGAATATCAACACTGTTCTTTACATTACACTCATGGTTTTCCCACCATGTTTTTACTTTGCTTATCAGGGCCATTTTTCTTTATGTAGCTGTTGCCGAACTTTTCTTATTGAAGCTGTTGACGACCTTTTTCGAAGTAGACGAGACTGGTTCTTTCCGAGACCGCGCCACTGTTATGACCCCGCTTACGTAGAGATCAGAACAAAAGGTTTATCGCACACAAAGAAATACAGAGCAGATGAAGATAGGTAGAACTAAAACTGGGAGGGAGAACTAACTATTGGCTGGGCTTTTATACTAATCACTCTAAGGGCTGACGCCCATACACAACAGTCAGATAGTTTGGCAGAGATAAATGATCTCTGACTCCCAGGATCGATAAAAATCAAGGCTTTTTCTTTAATATGTGGCCTTGCCGGGTTACAAACCGGAGCCTCGAGAGTCATAAGTAGTGCCTTCGATTCTTTGTCTTCCACTACGTTTGCCTGTTCAATTTGACAATTTGTTGCACTTGGTTGATCCTTTCTTTGTGTTCTGACAATATTTTCTTGCCTATGGGCGATTGGTAGTTGATTTGGGTTTCGTTGGAAACATAGTGCAGAGGGGTGCCATCTTTTGCAATAGTAGCATTTTGCTGGGTTTTTGCATTCTGAACTTAAATGGTTTCTTCTTAAGCACCGTGTACAGAGCTTCTTCTCTTTGGCCATTTGTAGTCGCGCTTGTGGGTTGCTGTATTTGCTGCATTTGTCATTCCAGTGTGCGAGACCACAAAAAATGCAATCTGGAATAGACGTTCGAGTATTGACTTGCTGCCTTGCATTTTTTGAGCCGCTTTGCATTTCCTGCCTTTGTATTGCCTGTTTATTCGATTGAGTTCGAGTTCGTTGAGTCGTTACTCTTTGCCCTTGAGTTATTGCTGCGTAAGTGTAATCTGGCCGCTGAAATTGCGGTTGTGGCCTTTGAAAGTTTTGTCGATTTGGTCTCGGTTGTCGCCTAGTGGAATCATGTTCGTACTCGTTCATTACTTCTTGGATGGCAACTTCTTTTTGAAGCGCTTCGATAAGTGCTCTACGGAATTTATTTGTTGACCAATTGGACGGGTCTTCCGCCTTTTTCGATAAAATTGCGCGTAAAAACGGCTTATTCAATTTTTTCTCTAGCATTAAATGGACAGCTGGTCCCTCGATGTCTTCGCCCATATTTTTCATTTCCCTCGCAAGGCGCTCAAGGTCAAGTGAAAATTTCTTGACGTCATTTAAAGTATTGCAGATTTTCAAATTTGCTAGTCGAGAGTGAAGATTACGGATGTGTGCATCCTTGTCACCATATTGATCCTTTAGAAGCTGGAGAGCTTCCTTGTAGTTCTTCGCCTCTAAGCGGAATCCGGCAATTAACTCGCGCGGTTCGCCGTCAACGAGGTTGCGAAGTAGTGTAAGCTTTTCGATGTCAGACCCTGAGCTCGAGTCCACCGCGCAACGGAAGCTTTCGTAGAATTCTAACCATTCTTTTCTGTCCCCGTTAAAGCGTTTTATCTGTAGAGTGGAGAGTTGATAAATGGAGGAAATCGCTTGTCGAGTAGCGGCACTGCTACTCGATTCTTGTTGCGGCGTTGACGCGTGGAGTGACTGAGCATGTTCCAGTTCTTCTCGCCTTTTTTCCCTTTCAAGCTTCGAAGACAATAACTTCATTTTAATTGTGGTACTTGAATGGTGGTCACGCAAATTCCGTAGCATTAATTCAATAGTTTCCATGGATTTGTCCAACTTCTGCTCGGCTTGGAAAGCCTCAAATTCTTCATTCGCCTGCTTTCGCTCGTCGCCTGGCAGTTTTCGAAGTAGGTCTATGTATTGCGCCAAGGCGGATCGAATATCACTCAGATACCCTTCACCCGTCGCAATTTCGGAGGCGATTTTGTCTACAAGCGCTTCCAATTTCAAGAATTTGGTTTCGAGGTTGTCTGATTCCAATGCTTCTTCGTTTAAGTCTTTTACTGTTCGCAATCTTGCCAGAGTGCGTATAGACGAGATGATTGTTGCTTTAATAGGTGCAGCCATGTCGATTCAGTTTTTCAAGAATTTGAGAGAGAGGACGCAGATTTATTAGTGTTTCACCGGAACCGAAATTTTGACCGTAACCGGAACTTCGCAATTTCAAGTAAAAGGGCTCAGGTTCCGAAATTTCGATTTTGCTTGTACTCGTACCTCCCAAAGAAACCTAACCGACCTAACAAAGTTTTATTGAGCAGAATTTAATTGAGAAATTGGACCCACAAAATACAAAAAAGCGTATAAAAACGCTTACTTTGTATGAAAATTTGAACGACCAAAAACCCACAAAATACAAAAAAGCGTATAAAAACGCTTACTTTGTATGAAAATTTGAACGACCAAAAATAAGCACAGAGGCAAATTCTTTGGCGTTTAGTAAAAATAAAAAAAAATTTTTTTTCCAGTTTAAAAAATCTTATTTCAGGCCCAATAGATTAGAGAACCCTAATTCCGTAAAATTTTCTTTTTAAAATTTTAATTTTTCTACCACCTTGACAAAGCAGGTTGAAGACAGTGCTTGGAAATTTCAGATTTGCTCGTGCTCGATTAGTACCACTCAATGTTCAAAGCAATTTGTTGAGATTTTTGTTGTTATTTTTGTTGTTTGGCTTGAGCCCCCAGTTTAATATTTCAGAACAGTAAAGGATCAGTTTTTAAATAAAATTTATTCTAATTAAATATTTTAACAAAGATTGAATCGGGCAGGGTAAGGGCTTAGATTTAATGGAACGAACGAACGAACTGAAAAACTAGCAAAAATTATTGGACTTAAAAAAGGCAACAATATTAAGTCAAAAAATGGGGAGGAGTGAAAAGAAATAATTATTAAAATAATTCGGCGAATTGGAAGGAAAGTGAAGAGGAGGAAGAGGAGCAATGAAGTTGGAGATTTTATTAAATTATTGTAAGGAATTTTGGGCGGAATTTGGCCCATATTGGCGGAACTGGCCAAATTTAAAGAAAGAATTAGTTTGGCCAGTTCCAGCCAAAATGGGCCAAATTTGGCGAATTGGGAGGAAATAGTGGGATGGGTTTAATATTTTTAAAGTAGTTAACTATTCGGGCCCATTTTTTGGTGGAGCGGGCTATTTGATAAAGAAGGAATGTTGCCCGCTTCCGCCAAAAAATGGGCCCGATCAAGTTTTTATAATATGTGAAAAGGAATGCGCATCACGCGCACAAACAAATATTATATTTGATTAAAAATTTATTTTTTAATATATTTTTTAACAAAATAATACTTTATAAACTTTTTAACTATTAAAGAGAATTTTTAAAATAAATTCTAAAATAAAACTAAAAAATAATAAATAGTCTTTGTGTGTTGTCTAGATTTTACATATTTAAAAAAAGCACCTTTAGTACATTTTTGTTTAAAAACAACGCAACATTTATTTTAAATAAAGCAACATTTATTAGTCAGAATATAAAAAAAAATAAATTTATTTGTGAAGGTTGGAAAGAAAAAAATTGTAATAAAGAAACTTTTGTATAGAAAGATTACCGAGACATACATATAAAATTAAAATTGTAAAAATAAAAGGTTAAAAAAATATTTTTTTGTATTTTCCTTTGGAATAGAATAAAAAATATAGATTGCAGCAATTCTTTGTTCAAAAGAAATAGATTAGCAATTAAAAAGAGGAGATTAATGATTTATACGAGATAAACTAGAAATTTAATTTTTCGGCCCCTAAGAACTACAGAAATAGCACCGAAGTGCTAGAGAAGAAGCCATAATCAATCTATAGAAGATAAATAATCCTTATAAATCCAATTTTCGGCCCCTAAGAACTAAAGAAATAGCACCGAAGTGCTAGAGAAGAAGTCATAATCAATCTATAGAAGATAAATAATCCTTATAAATTCGATTCGAGGCGGCCAAGAACTACATAAATAGCACCGAAGTGCTAGAGAAGAAGCCATAATCAATCTATAGAAGATAAATAATCCTTATAAATCCAATTTTCGGCCCCTAAGAACTACATAAATAGCGCCGAATAGTTAGAGAAGAAGCCATAATCAATCTATAGAAGATAAATAATCCTTATAAATCCAATTTTCGGCCCCTAAGAACTACAGAAATAGCACCGAAGTGCTAGAGAAGAAGCCATAATCAATCTATAGAAGATAAATAATCCTTATAAATTCGATTTTCGGCCCCTAAGAACTACATAAATAGCGCCGAATAGTTAGAGAAGAAGCCATAATCAATCTATAGAAGATAAATAATCCTTATAAATCCAATTTTCGGCCCCTAAGAACTACAGAAATAGCACCGAAGTGCTAGAGAAGAAGCCATAATCAATCTATAGAAGATAAATAATCCTTATAAATCCAATTTTCGGCCCCTAAGAACTACAGAAATAGCACCGAAGTTCTAGAGAAGAAGCCATAATCAATCTATAGAAGATAAATAATCCTTATAAATTCGATTCGAGGCGGCCAAGAACTACATAAATAGCACCGAAGTGCTAGAGAAGAAGCCATAATCAATCTATAGAAGATAAATAATCCTTATAAATCCAATTTTCGGCCCCTAAGAACTACAGAAATAGCACCGAAGTTCTAGAGAAGAAGCCATAATCAATCTATAGAAGATAAATAATCCTTATAAATTCGATTCGAGGCGGCCAAGAACTACATAAATAGCACCGAAGTGCTAGAGAAGAAGCCATAATCAATCTATAGAAGATAAATAATCCTTATAAATCCAATTTTCGGCCCCTAAGAACTACAGAAATAGCACCGAAGTTCTAGAGAAGAAGCCATAATCAATCTATAGAAGATAAATAATCCTTATAAATTCGATTCGAGGCGGCCAAGAACTACATAAATAGCACCGAAGTGCTAGAGAAGAAGCCATAATCAATCTATAGAAGATAAATAATCCTTATAAATCCAATTTTCGGCCCCTAAGAACTACATAAATAGAGCCGAAAAGCTAGAGAAGAAGGCATAATCAATCTATAGAAGATAAATAATCCTTATAAATCCAATTTTCGGCCCCTAAGAACTACATAAATAGAGCCGAAAAGCTAGAGAAGAAGGCATAATCAATCTATAGAAGATAAATAATCCTTATAAATCCAATTTTCGGCCCCTAAGAACTACATAAATAGAGCCGAAAAGCTAGAGAAGAAGGCATAATCAATCTATAGAAGATAAATAATCCTTATAAATCCAATTTTCGGCCCCTAAGAACTACAGAAATAGCACCGAAGTTCTAGAGAAGAAACCATAATCAATCTATAGAAGATAAATAATCCTTATAAATTCGATTCGAGGCGGCCAAGAACTACATAAATAGCACCGAAGTTCTAGAGAAGAAGCCATAATCAATCTATAGAAGATAAATAATCCTTATAAATCCAATTTTCGGCCCCTAAGAACTACATAAATAGAGCCGAAAAGCTAGAGAAGAAGGCATAATCAATCTATAGAAGATAAATAATCCTTATAAATCCAATTTTCGGCCCCTAAGAACTACATAAATAGAGCCGAAAAGCTAGAGAAGAAGGCATAATCAATCTATAGAAGATAAATAATCCTTATAAATCCAATTTTCGGCCCCTAAGAACTACAGAAATAGCACCGAAGTGCTAGAGAAGAAGCCATAATCAATCTATAGAAGATAAATAATCCTTATAAATCCAATTTGAGACCCTTAAGAACTACAGAAAAATAAATCCTTTTTTGAATTTGTTGACATTTTTAATGATATCGCTAGGGAAAATCTCGGTATTTTTTCGAATTTTTTATATTGATTTTCCATAAAAAATAAACATAAAAATTTTCCCTATTTAAATTTACGCCACTTTAGATAAAAAAGAATAATGAAATCACGCAACTAGTGGGCAATTAATCAGTGGGCATAAAATAGGCCCTGAGAAGGTATTTAATTCAACTTGGAGAAAATATTTTTAAAGGAAAAAAGTTAAAATTTATTCAAAATTTAAAAAATATATATTGAAAGCAACATGTAAATAATCTTTTTAAAAATACAATAAAAAGAGAGGTTATCAATTTAATAAAAGCATTTTGTTGATTTTATAAATTGCAGAATAACGTAAATATGAAATTTATTTTTTGTAATTTTTTAAGTAAATTTTTGTGAAATTATAATATTTAAGTAAAAAATGTTTGGAAAATCATAATAAAAGATGTATAGGTTTGTGGCAGCAACTTGAAAAAATTTATAAAATACCGTATTCGAATAGAATGGCCCGCCATTAATTTTTCAATCATCCTACAGAGGCCACTCTATTAGAGGGGGCCATTCTAATAGAGGAAATACGGTAGATTTTGGAAAATTAAGAGAGGCAAAAAATATATATGGTAGTAAATGTGACTCAATCCTCTCCTCGATCCTAAGTAAATTCGAAAGACTTGACCCAATTTTTTCTTATCTGACCCATCCCTGGTCTGACCTAAATCAAAGTTATCGAGTTATTTTCTGAGAAAATGAGCTCGATTGATCTTCAAGTCCAATCTCTAGTAGAGACCGAGGGAGTGCCGTACGAGAGAATCGAGATATCGCAAAATTCTCGAGTTCGATAACCGAGATTTTTAATCGAGATAATCGTCTCGTACCAGGGTGAGCGCATTGCGTTTTTCACGATTGCCTCTTGCGCTCATTCCTGGTCCGGTCTCTAATCTCTAGTGTATACATTTTGTAAGAGAAGTTCAGAAAATATTACAAGATAAAGACTGATATGCCTAACAATTTTGAACAAATAAATGTATCAATGGCATTATTATAATTGCAATAAAATTAATAAAAATTTTCTTTTAAAATTTCCCTCTCAAAATTAATTAACGGCACCAGCCCCAGCACTTATCCCCATTCTTGGCACAGCAATATTTTTATCAGTTGTTGAATTAAATTTTAAATTTCCATTTTGAATAAAACGATGATTTAATTTATTATCTAATATTGGGGGAACAGAGGAAGGAGGTGATGAATTGGAAATTGAAGATTCTTTTATTTTTGCTAGATCAGTTGAAGAAAGAGGAGTTGGAATGGAGCGACAATAACATTGACTCAATGATCTTAACATTAAAAAAAATTAAAACATGTAGCAACAAACAAACAATAAATAAAGGTTCTACTTGACTTTACGAGTCCAAACAAAATTTTATGAGTCCAATCAGATTTTTATGAACTACGGGGGTAGGTCGGCAGATCAAGGCTGAAAATGGAAAAAGGGATAGGTTTAATGTTACTGTTGTTGACTTCCGCGAGGCGCGTGTCGCAAAACCCCTGGCGGGGTTTTGCGACACGCCTTGCTGACGATCATAGGTCTAGCAACATAATCCTATTCATTTTTACTGTATTACTTAATAAATGTATTATTTAATAAAATCTAATAAATGTGATTGGACTCATAAAATTCCTATGGAATCATAAACTTTTCTTTGGACTCATAATGTTCGATTGGACTCATAAAGTCAAGTAAAACCTGGATGAAAACAATTTCGAACAAACATTCAAACAACCCAAACAAATTTAGAAAATTTCAGAATCTCATACAAACATCCGTAAAAACAAATAAACATAACAAACAACTAAAAAACACCTAAACATTTTGATTTAATTCAAAACTTGTTTACTGTTTTTAATGTTTAATAAAACCAGAATTTTTTATTTTTGTTTTAGGTTATATTATAATAATATACCTACTCAGAATTTTATTTAAACATTTAATATTCGTATTCTAAATAAATCAAAATTCTATCTAAATATTGGAAGTTCGTTTTCTATAAATTCTGGTTTTAATTGCATTCTGTTTTAGGTTAACTTAAACAAAGTTTGAAAAACAATGTTGGAAACAAAATTTAACTATCCCAAACAAACATAAAACACAGTCTCAACAAAACAAACATTAATCTAAACAAAACATTCTAATTAAAATCAACACCTTTGATGTTGTAAAGATTGTTGTTGTATAAATTCTGGTTTAAATTAAATTCTGGTTTAGGCTACAACAAAATAATACAAACAGAATTTTATTTAAACATTTAACGTTTGTTTTATAAAGCAAATCAGAATTCTATCTAAACATTTAAGGTTCTTTTTAAAAAACCAGAATTTTATTTAAACATTTAATATTCTTTTTCTAAAACAAATCAGAATTTTATTCAAACATTTAAAGTCGTTTTCTAAACATAGATTCTGGTTTTATTAAATTCTGTTTTAGCTTTACTTAAACAAAGTTTGAAAAACAATGTTGGAAACAAAATTAAACTATCCCAAACAAACAAAACACAGTCGCAACAAAACATCAATCTAAACAAAACATTCTAATTAAAATCAACACCTTTGATGTTGTAAAGGTTGTTGTTGTAAATTCCCACCCAAATCAACAGAGACAATTAAAGAATTTGTTGTATTTAAAGGTTGTTTATTCAAAATAAAATTATTGTTTTTGTTGGTAATTATTTGGCGTCTTTCACTACTTGGTCTACTAGCAAATGCTGCTTTAATTTTACGTAATGAAGAAATTGTTGATGTTCCCTGTTTTAAATTTTTATTTATCAAATCAAAAGAATCTAATCTTGGATTGTGTTTTTGTTGTTTTTGTGAATTTGTAGACGAAGAGGAGGATGTTGAGGAAAAACGTGTTGTTTCTCCTTCCTCATGTTTTTTGTTACTTCTATTTAATGTTGGAGGGGAATGTTTGTGTTGTTGTTGTTGTGTTTTGATATTATTTAAATGTTGGTTGTTGTTGGGATTGTTTTCCTGCGTGTTGTTTTCGTGTTTGTTGTTTTCGTGTTTGTTGTTGTTTTGTTTGATGTTTTTCTCTTGTTTGTTGTTTTCCTGTGTGTTTTGTTTGTTGTTGTTCTCATGTTTGTTGTTGTTTTCTTCTGTAGAAATTGCATGTTTGTTCGTTACCAGGCGCTTTAACCAACTAACATCAACACCTAGTGTATGCCTTGCCAAAGAACCTCTTCCATGACGACGCTTACTAAATTAAATTATTAAATTAAATTATTTAATCATTTAATTACCTTTTTCTCCCTTTATCTCCATTTAATATTTGTTTATTTTCATAATTTTCACTTTGACTATTTTCTTCCTCATCCCCTTCTCCAAAACGTGGTAATTCTTCATAAGGACTTTTATTCGTATTTACTATTTCCTTGTTTTTCTCAACATCCCTCTCAACATTTTTCTTCAATTTCAACCCAATCAAAACATCCTTTTCTTCAAATGCTTTTACCGGAACAATTTTAGAGGGGGATAAATCGGCCAAACATCTTTTCTCTTTAATGTTTTGATGTTTATGTTGATTATTTATAATGTTGTTTGATATGTTTATTGTGTTAAATGTTTTTGTTTGTGTTGTTGTTGTGTTTGAATTTAATGTTTGTTGATTTCGTGTGTTTTGTTGATGATGTGAACGAGAAAATGCGGCCTATAAATTGTTTTAATTTAATTCTGATTATGTTTTGGTTTTATTCTGATTATGTTTTAATTTAGGTATGTTTTAATTTTGTTCTGATTATGTTTTAGTTTTATTCTGGTTTTGTTTTAATTTAATTCTGGTTTTGTTTTAATTTAGTTCTGATTATGTTTTAATTTAATTCTGATTGTTTTAATTTAATTCTGATTATGTTTTAGTTTTATTCTGGTTTTTTTGCAGCACCCTTATTCTGGTTTTATTCTGACCATGTTTTAATTTTATTCTGGTTTTAATCCCATTAATATTAATTCTCTAAAAACAAAATTTTCAGAAAATAAGAACCGTTGGTGGCCTCCACGAACATTGAACTGCAACAGATTGTTTATTTGAATTAACAGCATTATTAAACACATCTTCCTCCTTATTTTCCTCCTTAATCTCCAAATCCTCTATTTTTAAATTATTTATTGGAGACTCTTCAAAAATTATTTTTTCATCAGTTTCTGTTTCAATTTTCATTGGCCATTCACTTCCAACTTGGTAAGCAACCACAGAGGCGTGATCAAGTTTTCCAGGCATTCTAAAAATATCAGAAAAAATTCAGAATATTTTTAAATTAATTATTTACTCCATAATCATGTTCCTAATCATTTTTCTTCTCAATCTCTCCTCTGTTCTGGAATGTGTTCGTGTCTAAAATTAAATAAAAATTAATTTTAAAAATTATTTTTTTTTACTCGATAAAGTTCTGGGTCTTCTAAGGTATGCCTTTTAGCAGATGATAATTTATAGGCAAACTGGACAAGGTTGTTGCACAATTCAACTGCACTAATTTGCCTTCTTTCTTGGGGGGAAAATTGTTGATGCTCATGAGGAATACAAAGGCCATTTGAAATGATATCTAAAATCAGAATTATTTTCTTATTCTGATTTTGTTTAAATTAAATTCTGGTTTTAATTTAATAAATTTTGAATTAAAATTGTTTTGAATTAATTCTGACTTGTTTTAATATATTTAAAACTTGTGTTGTAATTTAATTCTGGTTTGATTTTAATACATCTAAAATGTTTGTTTGTCTTTGTTTTAATCTAATTCTGATTTTGTTTTATTTAAATTCTGGTTTAAATTAACAAAGGATTCATCTAAACATGTTTATTTGTCTTTGTTTTGATCTAATTCTGTTTTTGTTTTACTTAAATTCTGGTCGTAAACATGTTTATTCTCTTGTTTTTATATAATTCTGGTTTATATATTCCATCCAAACATGTTTCTTACTTTGTTTTAATTTAATTCTGAATTGCTTTATTCTAACTAAAACATTTTTTTCAATGTTGTAATTTAAATCTGATTTGTTTATTTCGTACAAACATGTTTATTTTTCAATGATTTAATTTAATTCTGATTTTGTTTTATCTAAATTCTGGTCGTAAACATGTTTATTCTTTCTTGTTTTTATTTAATTCTGGTTTATATATTCCACTTAAACATGTTTTTACTTTGTTTTAATCTAATTCTGAGTCTGTTTTGTTTAACTAAAACTTATTTTTCTCAATGTTGTAATTTAATTCTGATATTTCGTCCAAACATGTTTATTTTTCAATGATTTAATTTAATTCTGATTTTGTTTTATTATATTAAAATACCATTCATTCTCAACAACATAAGCTCATGTCTTTGTGGTGCATCAACAAAGGGAAGAGTTGCTGCAGGCTGTCGTCGCTTCATTTCTCGTAGAGGTGAAGGAATTAAATTATTAATATTATTATTATTTGTGTTTTGTAATGGAGGTTTGTTCTGTAGAGAAAGATGTTGATGTGTGCCATTAATTGGTTTACGAATGTTTTCAATATTTGAAGCTGGTGCTGATTTTGTTTTGTGAAATGGAGGGGGAAGAAGCGTTGAAGAAGTACTAGAGGGAATAAATAATTTTATTCTGATTTAATTCTGGTTTTAAACCTTAACATGTTTTTTCTTTGTTTTGATTTAATTCTGATTTTATAAAACTATATAATCTATTTATGATGTTCAGATTAAATTCTGATTTTTTGTTTCCAAAACTTTTATGTGTTTTTATTTAATTCTGGTTTTAAATTAACAAAGGCTTCATCTAAACATGTTTATTTGTCTTTGTTTTTATTTAATTCTGTGTTCGAATTAATAAATGCCTCATCTAAACATGTTTATTTTTCTTTTGTTTCAATTTAATTCTGGTTTAATTCTTACTTGTTTCTTTGTTGCTGATTATTTGTTGTTAAATTATTCTCCTTTTCACTGGTAATAGTTTCGGTTACTTCCTCTTCCGCCTCATCCCGTGGCCTTTTAATTGAGCAAAATTTGCCTACAACTGGATCAAAATTGTCCGAAATTCCATCAGAGGTAATAAAAACTAAATCGCCTTTTTCTACAAAAGTCATTGAACAAGTTAAATTGTGAAGCTGAGGATTTCGACCATCTACAGGGCCGAGGGCGCCTAAAAATATTTTTTAATTAAAATTTTTTAAATTTTTTTCTACCTCCCGCGTCGCGCATATCTCTCATTTGCGCAATATTATGTGAACCAAGAGTTATTTCATTTACACCATGTGTCTGGTTGTAAACAAAACATAGAGAATCACCAACATTGCAAACACAGAGTACCTAAAATTTTATTTTAAACATTTAATTCTGATTTTTAATTCAAACAATGTTTTGGTTTTGTATTGAAGTTTGAATTTTGTTTTTAAATTTTAATTCTGATAAATTCTGATTTTTTATACTAACTGTATGTTGTAATTTAATTCTGGTTTTGTTGTAAGTCTATTAAACATGTTTATTTTCTCTTGTTTTTATTTAATTCTGATTTAGTTTTAATTCACTTTAAAACTTGTTTTCTCTTTTGTTCAGATTTAATTCTGGTTTCAAATTAATAAAAGCTCATCTAAACATGTTTTTCTCTATGTTTAAATTTAATTCTGGTTTTAAGAAAATTCATGTTTATTAACACTTTTTAAAATTCTGATTTTAATTTTATGTTTTTATTCATTTCTGGTTTTGTTTTTATTTTTGTTCAGATTTAATTCTGATTTTATTTTCTTTTATTTTCTCCTTTAAAATTCACTACCGATGAGTCTGAATCTTTAACTGGCGCTACAAATGCTACACAAAGCGTAGTTAAAGCGCCACCCTCCTGTAATATAAGTGCGTGTGCTGCATGAAAAGCTCCTAGCATTGAGTGAAAAATTTCATTTGTAGTGTTTAATTGTTGTCGTTCAATGGCATTGTTTAGGTGGTCAATAGCTCCACGAATTGCGCACCGTGCGGCAAGGCGAGCGCCATCACCCCAACTGAAAGAAAAGTTTTTTTTGATTCTGATCTTTAGAAATTCTGATTTATTAAGATTCTGAATCTTTAGAAATTCTGATTTTCAGAGATTCTGAATTTTAGAAATTCTGATTTTAAAATTCTGATTTTGAGAAATTATGATTTTTGGAAATTTTTATATTTTAAATTTTGAATTTTAGAATACTGATTTTTCTAAATTCTGATATTTTAAATTCTGAATTTGAGAAATTCTGATTTTTAGATTCTGATTTTTAAAATTCTGGTTTTTTTTAAATTCTGATTGTTTTAATTCGGAATTTTAGAAATTCTGATTTTTAGATTCTGATTTTTTTAATTCTGAATTTTAGAAATTGTGATTTCAAATTCCTTTATAATTTTCACCCACTTCACTCCATCAGCCAACGCCAATATAGCATTATTTTCCCTAGCAATAATTCCAAAAACATCGGCAATTGGATGTCCAGCAGGAAGTCCACTGACTGGATGGCGCTCATACAAGGATGTTGAAAGTCCCAAAGCTCGGTTTTCATCCCAACTTGACCAATCAAGTTGTTCCAAAGCACTCCCATTACGGAAGGGGGAAAAGTCGTCAACCCCAACAAGGCCGAGTGCTTCTATCGAATCGGCCTTTAATAAATTTTAAATTTTCAGAAATTATTCTGATTTTTTGAAATTCCCCACCGATTGAATTAAAGCCTTTCCTCCTCCTCTACTTCTTCTCGATGTCTTTTTAATTTTTTTATTCTCCTTCTTGGGGACTTCCAAAAATTTTGTTTCTTTAGTAGGCTTAATTAATTGAGTTTGTTGTTGGTATCTTCCGGAGAGGTCCTCCTGATCTTCATCCACAGGCCTAAATCCATTCATTTCTTCAATCACTTCATTTTTCACTTCAATTCCCTTCTTCTCTTCCTCAAACCGTTCTTCCCCATTCTCTCCTCTTCCACCCTTCACTTCTTCCCCAACTTCCTTCCCTTCATTCTCTTCTTCATCTTCTTCCTCCTTCTTAACTTCTTCATCCTCTTCATCCCTTTCCTTCTCTTCTTCCCTTTCTTCATCCTTTTCCTTCACCTCCTCATCCTCTTCCTTCGCCTCCTCTTCCTCCTTCACCTCCTCTTCCTCCTTTTCATCCACCTCCTCATCCATAGATGAAAGACTAAACTCTTCATCATCCAACTTTGCCATCTTTGCAATCGTTCTCTGCCTCATTGGTTGTACACAAGTAAGTCCCCCCTCAGGTCCAGTATGGCACGCTTTTACAGGCAGAGATAACGGGCCAATGTGTATATTGGGAAGGTCGAGGCCTGTCTTTCCCTAGGAAAAATTTTTTATTTTTGAAGATAGCCCAGAAACCAACAGAATAAACTTCAGGAGCACTCTGTCTCTTCTTTCCATTCCTAGTTTGAAAATTATTTTCTGTGGAAGTGCCAGCGGGTCCGAGACGATGGTCTAGAGATAATAACAATCTTTCCTCTTCAGATTCATCATGATTGTCAAAATCGTCATCAGCATTGTTCGTGGCGATTGAGGATATCTATTGGAAATGAAATTGTAAAATTTTTAGGTTAAAAAATAATGTAGTTTTTGATTTTAAAACTTGATAGTAAAACTTAAATGTACAATTGTGATTATAACCTTAATTTCAAAACTTTAAGTTAAAACTTGGAATTATAAAACTTAAAGGTAGAGCTTAAATGTAAAACTAAATTGTAAAACTTTAATTTATAAAACCTAGGATTGTAAAACCTGGATTTGTAAAACTTATAATTGTAAAATTTTAATTGTAAAACTAAAACTTGTCAAACTTGGAATTGTAAAACCTAATGGTAAAACTTAAATGTAAAACTTTAATTTATTAAACTTGTAAGACTTAGGTTTGTAAAACCTATACTTGTAAAACTAAAACTTGGAATTGTAAAACTTGGATTTCTAAAACTTAAAACATAATTGCAACACATGGAGGTAATTGTAAAACTTAGCAATTGTAAAATTATGTTCTTATAAAATTACAATTTGTTCTGATTTTAAACTTGTCGCTTTAATATTATTAGCCATAGTCTTAATTGTAAAACTTTGCTTTTCGATTGTAAATTTGTGTTTATTTTTAAATTACAACTTATTAACAAATTACAACTTTAATTTTACAATTGTAATATTCTAGCTGTAAATTTAATATTAAAATTAATATTTACAGTCTCGGTTGATTGAGGAGCGGAAAATGTCGTTCTTAGAAGGCCACGAAATTGACGGCGAAAGAAAGAAGACATTTAATTAATTAATAAATTAATGTAGTTTTGTTCTATTTAATTCATAAATTCATATTGAAAGATAAAAATGATAAAATGTCTAAAAATAAATAAAAATAATATCAAAATTTTATGTTCACTCAAAAATAAAAAATGAATTATTACTACATAAACGACTATTTGCTAATTAGAAAAAATTAAACAGAACTGTTTCTTAAATTTTTGTAAAATGTGATAAAAATAGTAAAATAAGAAAATAAATAATTAAGAATAAAAATTTTTAATCTTAAACATTATTTATAATTTTAAAACCTAATTGTTTTTCATAAAGCTGACTATTCCATAAAGCTGACGTTTTCATAAAGCTGACGTTTTTCATAAAGCTGACTATTCCCAAATCAATAGCATTCTTGCAAATATCGATTGGATTTTGTTTTTCTATAATTGTACCGATGTTGAATCATGTTACAACAGATTCGTTTCTTTCTTACACAATATTATTCTATCCCATGTACCATTATCTTATAATCCAAATTCTATTGAGCATCTACCATTACATATCCAACGTCTTAATCAATATAGGAGTAAACTATGGAAGAATATCTCAAAGCCTAATATCAAGATAAAATTTCTAGAAACCTCAAAAAAACTTGATTATGAAATCTCTAAATTCATCAAGAATAGGGAAAACAAAAAACTCAGTAACATCAAAACGAAATTTAATTATGTTTCATCATTTATCAAGCCTAAAAATACAACCATACCCTCTATTATTGGCCAAAATAATCAACATATTTTCTCAAACCAAATAAAATCCAATATTTTGGCCAATCAATTTTCTTCTGTATTTTCTGATTTTGATTCTTATTCCAAACCCTTTATTCTCTCACACCAAACATTAAACAAAATTGAATCCATAATCATTGATCCTCAAATTGTTTTTGAAGCAATCTCTAAAATCGATAACACTAACAATACATCCCCTGATGGTATCCCAAACATTTTCTATAAAAAATGTTTAGATTCTCTTGTTATTCCACTGTCACATATTTTCTCTATGTCTATTATGAGCTGTAAAATTCCATCAATTTGGAAGAAAGCCATAATTAACCCAATTCCTAAGATAGTAAATCCGCAATATCCTGTTGATTTTCGACCTATATCTCTTCTTTGCTCATCATCAAAAATTCTTGAAAAAATCATAACTGATCAGCTTCTTAATTTTATCGAATCTAACAAACTTTTACCCGATTGTCAACATGGATTCCGCAAATTTCGCTCTGTTTCCACTCAACTGATTGAAGTTGTCGATGATTTCACCCACTCGCTAGAAATTGGGAAAAATATTGATGTTATTTATTTCGACTTAGCGAAAGCTTTTGACACAGTTCCACACTTGTTATTAATCTCAAAACTCTTCAAAATTGGAATCCAAGGCAATATTCTTTCATGGATCAAAAATTATTTAACTGATCGAACATTTAAAGTTCGTGTTTCTAAAAATTTTTCTGAAGAAAAACAGTGTACTAGTGGGGTTCCCCAGGGTTCACATATCGGGCCTTTATTATTTATCATTTTTATTTCCGATCTCCCAGAATACTGCAAAACACCAAACGTAACTATAAAAATGTTCGCTGATGATCTCAAGGCATATACAATCTTTAAAAACTTTAATAACGTAGATTCTCCTCTCCAAAATTTTATTAATAAATTTTATGACTATTGCCAACTTAATGGACTAAAAATCGCAATTGAAAAATGTTCTGTTCTTCATCTCGGAAAATCGAATCCCTTAATAAAATATTCAATTATTAATTCCCCGATTAAGGAAATAAATTCTGATGAATCAGTTCGCGATCTCGGCATTCATTTTTCAAATGACCTGAAATGGGACAAACACGTTACAATTATCACAAACAAAGCAATGAGATGCTCATTCTCCATTTTTAAATCTATCAGATCAAAAAATCCTAAAATTCTTATTAGCTTATTTAACATTTATGTTCGTCCAATTCTAGAATTCTCTTCACAAGTATTTAACCCCTATCTTGACAAGGACATAAAATCTATTGAAAAAATACAAAAAGATTTTCTTCGGTGGGTTTTCAGACGAAATTATCCTTTTACCGAATCGCCAGGGTATCAGAACCTCCTCACTCTTTTTCAACAAGAATCACTTTTTCACCGACGAATAAAAGCCGACCTTAATTTATTTCATCAACATATTTGTGGGCAAATCTCAATTAAAAATAATAATTCTTATTCAATTTCGACCCTCAAAACCAGAAACTTCCAAAATATCTTGCCTATTGCATGTACTACAAAACCTCGCTTCCACTCCTTTTTCGTTAGAACTGCACGACTTTATAAGCTTCTTCCACATTATATGCGCAATTCAACTCCTAATCAATTTAAAAGACTTTTGGCCACATTTAACTTATCCCAATTTATTGACTCGCTTCCAGATCACCATAAAAGACTACTTGACAAATTTTAAGATACTTATTTTGTTGTTTAAGTTATTTTTATTCCACTATATCCCATCCTATCACAACACACATTTACATTTTTATTATGTTTCATTTATTGTCTGAAATCGTCGCGCTGGTGCGTATAAATATTATTATTATTATTATTGTAAAAATTTAACTATAAATAAAACTTTAATTCTAAAACTTGGAAGTGCTTTAAAAACTTGGAATTATAAAACTTATTTTGTAAAACCTGGAATTGTAAAACTTATTTTAAAAACTTGGAATTGTAAAACTTATTTTGTAAAACCTGGAATTGTAAAACTTATTTTAAAAACTTGGAATTGTAAAACTTATTTTAAAAACTTGGAATTGTAAAACTTATTTTAAAAACTTGGAATTGTAAAACTTATTTTGTAAAACCTGGAATTGTAAAACTTATTTTATAAAACATGGAATTTTAAAACTTATTTTGAAACTTGGAATTGTAAAACTTATTTTAAAAACTTGGAATTGTAAAACTTATTTTGTAAAACCTGGAATTGTAAAACTTATTTTAAAAACTTGGAATTGTAAAACTTATTTTAAAAACTTGGAATTGTAAAACTTATTTTAAAAACTTGGAATTGTAAAACTTATTTTGTAAAACCTGGAATTGTAAAACTTATTTTATAAAACATGGAATTGTAAAACTTATTTTGAAACTTGGAATTATAAAACTTATTTCGTAAAACTTGGAGTTGTTAAACTTATTTTGTAAAACCTGGAATTATAAAACTTGAAGGTAATTGTAAAACTTAGTAATACTTGTAAAATTCTGGTTTTATAAAATTACAATTTGTAATATGCTGAGTTTAAACTTATTACAGCATAATGTTCTAATTAAAAACCTAGCAATAATAAAAATATATTTAAATTACAATTGTAAAACAAAATTATATAATAAACTTGAATCTAGGATTTTTACAATTACTAGAGAAAATATTTAAAAATAAGAAAAACCCCCAAATTCTTCAAAAATCATAATAAATCTTCAAAATTCCAAGAAATCCTTTAAAATCCGCTAAAACCCTCAAAAACAATTGCAAAAACTTAAAAAAAAATTTTTTTCTCCCTTTATTTTTCCTAAAAATCAGTCATTTAAAAACAAAATAATGAATGTGCTTTTCCTTTTTTCGTCCTCTTCACAGCATGTAGAAACTAACACATTCACTTAAATATATATCCTGAGTGCTAGAAAAAATAAATGTATTTATTTTTAAAATGCTAACAAACAAAACAAAAAAAGTTCCCACACTCTAAAAATTATTTTTTTCCAAAAGTTTTTTTGATTGTTTGAGAGACAACAACAATAAAAGGAATGTCAGGCCGATAAAAATAATTATGTTAAATTGTTTGGCATTTTTATAAAAAAAATAAATATTAAGCAAAAAATAAATTATGGAAAAATTTTTTTGGTGGGAGAATAACGGCAATCGAGACAGATAAAAAAAATAAATATTATGAAAAATTAAAGAGGGAAACTTAAGAAAAGATAGGAGGCGTTTAATAATTTACACTTGTAAAATAATAATTTTAACATGTTTTAAACGTTTTAAACATATTAAAACAAAAACAGAATTAAATTAAAACAGAGAAAACAACATGTTTTTAAATCGAAAATTTATTAGATTAAAACCAGAATTAAATCAAAACAAGGGAAAATAAACATGTTAATAAAAACCAGAATTTAAATAAAACAAAATCAGAATTAAATTAAAACAAAGACAAACATTTTTAGATGAAACATAGTATATTAAGACCAGAATTAGATAGCAACATAGAGCGGATAAATTTTAAATAAAAATCAGAATTAAATTACAACAAAGAAAAATAAACATGTCTAAATCAAACATTTATGTATTAACTTAAAACCAGAATTTAAGTAAAACAAATATATAATTAATTGTAAAACATAGTGGTAAACTTTCAGGTTTTAACGTATTTACAATTCTTTTTATGTTTTACAATTAAAGTTTTACAATTCCAAGTCTGTTTTGTTTCTCAAAAAAAAATTTTAAAATGTTGCTCACACATTCCTCTATTTTTTAAATCCAAAAATAAAATATATAATTGAGTAATTTGCTCGCTAAAAAGTACATACACATCATCATCCCACCAATTTTCACGAGAAAATCAGGTTTTTTGTAATTTATAAAATTTAATACGGAAAAAAATATTTTTATAATAATACGTAAATTTTTGAATTGTTTAAATTTAAAATTCTTATTTAATTGTTGTTTGTTTAGAAATAATTCTGTTTTGTTTTGATGAATTTCTGGTAATGTTTTAATTTAATTCTGGTTTTAATTCTAATTTAATTCTGATTAGTTCAGATTAGCTTCTGATTTAATTATAAGTATAATTAATTCTGGTCATGTTCAAATTTAATTCTGATTTTAATTCTGATTTTATTATAATTAATTCTGGTCATGTTTTAATTTAATTCTGGTTTTGTTGTATTTAAATTCTGATCTTGTTCTAATTTAATTCTGATTTTAAACAAACTAAAACCTTTAAAAACTCATTCCTTAAAACAACAAAAGCATCAAAGGGAAAACACATGGATAAAATCAAAAGAAAAGCTTAAAAAGTGATTTAAAATAAGTATTTATTTACTTAAAGAGTAAAAAGTGGAAGAAAAATGTAATAAAAAAGTTAGTGTGTGGTCGCGGAAATCTTTTTTGAAAAAAATGTTAAACTTGTGATGGCTATAAAGATAAAATAAAAAAAATTTAAAAAATTAGAGCACGAAAAGCTTAAATGAAGAAAAAAATTAGAAGAAATATTCAGGCTTAAGATAAATTTATTAAAAAATTTTTTTATGTTTTTAAGTGCCCGCAAATTATTAAAATCAAATCAGAATTAATGTTTTTAAATAATTCTGAAATGGCGTTCAAAAAACTTATTCCTCAAAACAACAAAAACATTTTGTTGTTCTGATTTTGATGTTCAAATTTAATTCTGATTTAATAATATGATTTTATTTTGCTGGTTGTTCTTGGCTTTGTTTAAAATTAATTCTGGTTTTGTTGAAGTAAAACATTAAGGTAAAACAAAATTATGGTGAAACAAGAAAACAAAAACAGAATTATTTCTAAACAAACAAACACGCAAAAACAACATCCTTTAAATAAAATAATTAAAAATAGCAGAAAATGTTTGTTTAAGAAATGTTTGTTTTAATTTAACTAGTAAAATGTTTAAATTAAATTCTGATTTTGTTTTAATAAAGTAGTTTTTGTTTTAGACTTGTTCAGATTAAATTCTGATTTTGTTAGAATTTTAATTATGGTAAATGTTTGAATTAAATTCTGATTTTGTTTTAATAAAATAAACTTTGTTTTAGAATTGTTCAGATTAAATTCTGATTTTGTCAGAATTTTAATTATGGTAAATGTTTAAATTAAATTCTGATTTAAAATTCTTTTGAATGTTTCTAAATAACAATGATAAAATAAAAATTAAAGAATTAAAGTGGGTAATTGAAAAATGTTAAAATAATAATTACATAGACATGGTGAAATTTTTTATAATATTTCCATCCGATTTATTTCTTCTTTTTAAAGGTTTTTAATGGGAAAATTATTTTTTAAGTAAAATAGTTGAATAAATGTTATTTTAATGGAAAAGGAACATTGAAAATCGTAAAAAGACACATGTGATTAGATTAAAAAAGATAATAATTGTTTAAAAATGGAGTATAGACAAGAGACATAAATAGAGATAGACATCTTCCCAATTAAAAAATTTTTATCTAGTATTTTTTAAATTTTTTATTGAAGAAGAATAAAAAAATATGAGGCAATTAAGTAGTTATGTTTGGATTTAATTCTGATTCTGTTTAAACAAAATAACTTTGTTTAATGTTTGTTGGAATTAACTTCTGATTTTGTTTTAATAAGGTTGCTTTTGTTTTAATATATTTGTTGGAAACAAATTCTGATTAAATTCTACCCCTCGTATTACTTATTCTGATTTTGTTTTACCTAAATTCTTGTATGTTTGGATTTAATTCTGATTTTGTTTAAACAAAATAGGTAACTTTGTTTAATATTTGTTGGAGTTAAATTCTGATTAAATTCTAGGTCTCGTATTACTCATTTCTGATCTTGTTTTACCTAAATTCTTGTTTGTTCAAATTAAATTCTGATTTTGTTTTAAGTGTGTTATGTTTAGATAAAATATGTTTAGGTTCCAAAATTTTTTATTAAATTTGTTTTTGTCTGAAGTTTGCTCAAATTGAATTCTGATTTAATAATTCTAACTTTGCTCAGACAAACAAAAGAAGAAGATTCTGATTGTTTAGTTAAATTGTGTTATGTTTGAATTTAATTCTGGTTTAAATTCCAAAATGTTTTTATATTAAATTTGTTTAAATCCTGATTAAATCAAAACTTTGTTCAAACAAACATAACAGTAAAATTACAACAGCGCTTTGTTCTCGTATTTAAAAATTCAAAGAAAAAATTGAAAATTTGGATTTTTTTCAAAATTTTATTCCAAAACGATAGAGGGATCTCTCCCTCGTGCTAATATGTAATACACTCTGTCCCATAATTATAAAGCCACCCATATTTTTTGTAATAAGTCAGTTAGTTTGTAACGGATCTGTATGAAATTTTAATATAATACTCAAAACGACATTTAAAAAATATATTTAATGTTTGAAAAAATTCTATTCATCAAATCAATTACTACATCGATTTATTTCAAAAATAGGTGTCCCAAAAATATAAAGCCATTGTAAAAATTTAATTTCTACTTATTGTAAAATTCTACAAAAAATATAGTAAATATGTCTATCGATATTATAGAAAATTAAAAAAAGAATTAGGCCCATATCTCATTCCAAAGTCGAGATCTCGATATCCTGAAAATCAACGTAAAACAGGGTTTTTCAACTTCAAAAAAATTTTTCGACCCCTTATGGTTTGTTTGAAATTTTCATTTTGAGCTCATTCGAAAGCCCATTAAATTTGCTACAAGATAGAAATGGTTGAATTTTCCAGAAAAAATTTATCAGCGAGATATAGGCAGCTAATCTTACTAAGAAATCTTAAGGCGCATTTTATGTGGTATTTTTCGTCTTTCTTTTTCTTAGAAATTTAAAATTTAATAACTTAATGAAATAATTTTTCTGAAAGATAAGATAAATGATATCTTGTAGCAAATTTAATGGGCTTTCGAATGAGCTCAAAATGAAAATTTCAAACAAACCATAAGGGGTCGAAAAATTTTTTGAAGTTGAAAAACCCTGTTTTACGTTGATTTTCAGGATATCGAGATCTCGACTTTGGAATGAGATATGGGCCTAATTCTTTTTTTAATTTTCTATAATATCGATAGACATATTTACTATATTTTTGTAGAATTTTACAATAAGTAGAAATTAAATTTTTACAATGGCTTTATATTTTTGGGACACCTATTTTTGAAATAAATCGATGTAGTAATTGATTTGATGAATAGAATTTTTTCAAACATTAAATATATTTTTTAAATGTCGTTTTGAGTATTATATTAAAATTTCATACAGATCCGTTACAAACTAACTGACTTATTACAAAAAATATGGGTGGCTTTATAATTATGGGACAGAGTGTATGTAAGGGTATGTCATTCATTTTCATTCTTTTCCAGTCATTTCCCCCAACCTACCAATCTAACTCCCTTATTTAAGCAATATGGGGCAATGACACTTTTTGATGGATGAATGTGCAAATGTGAAAAAATGAAAAAAGGAAGAAAAAAAAGACAAAAAAAGGCGGTTTGTGACATTAAAAAAGAAGAAAATATGAAAGGATAGGTGACGGATTTAGAATAAATTTAGTAGAGACAGCAACAAAATTTAGTTAAAAAATAAGGAAAAAAATTTGTGAAGGTTAAAATAAAGACGAGGAACTTTTAAGAAAATTTTAAGAATAATCTTTGGTCTAACAAAAAAATTATGAGATTAAAAGATCACTGTTAGATTTGGCTAGTGTATAGAAAATTAAAAAAAAGTTGATAAAAACAAAGAAAATTACATAAAACATGTGGGCAAGTTTAAACTTGTTTAATTGTAAAACAGATGAATGTTTGGACAAAATTCTGATTTGAAATTCTGATAAAAACATTCTGATTTAGAGGAACATTAATAAAACAAATTTAAAATCGTAAAACTTGAATGAAAAACAAGTTTTTTTTGCAAAACAGGTTAAACAAGTTGGTTTGTAAAACAAGTTGGTAAACAAAAAACAAGTTGGCAAACAAGTTGAAAAACAATTAAACTCTTAAAACAAACACTTGTAAAAACAAGTTGGAACAAGTTAAACAACTTGTTTTGTAAAACAAGTTGGCAAACAAGTTGGAAAACAATTAAACTTTTAAAACAAACAATTGTAAAAACAAGTTGAAAACATAAAATACTGTTTAAATAAAATTACAATTGTAATATTCTGATCTTTATTTTAAAAATACAATTATAAAAGTTTAATAAAATTGTAAAGCTAGTTTGGCAAGTTGTATATTTTTATAAAAATTGTAATTTGCTTGCGAGGGGAAAAATAAATTTTCTAAACTCTCCCCCAACTACCCCTGCTAAAAAAATAAAAATAAAATAAATCTTCCGGCAAATATTAAAATTAAAAAATATTTGGTACTTGTGGGTTATCCCTACGGACTTTTGCGGATTTTTTTTTGCGGACACAATTCTACATAATGGTAAGAGTTTCTCTTCCCTCGTTAAGGATTAAATTTGATGTATACAATTATCTCAGAAAATATAAGCGTTTATGTGAAAAAGTAAATATATAAAACAAAAATCATTCCAATGCCCAATATTTCCCCCAAGCAATCATGATTTCCTCAAAAACGTCATATTTCCCAACATTTTTCTCCACATAAACTCTGCAAAATAACTCTCCAAATGGTGACGTGCTGTACTATGATGCTTTTTATTCCTCCATTTTGCACTCCCCCACATCCTTTCCACTTTTTGAGTATTACACCCTGTCTCTGTTGAGTATTACACCCTGTCTAGCATTTAATCTTGTTTGATTGGTTGACAAGTGTTGTGACCGAACTTGCAGAAAGAATATAAATAAAAATAAATAACTTATCATCGGGTTGGATAGTGGCACAGTCGGTTGTGCTTCGGTTTGGGCACTTTGCTTGACGGTTCAATTCCATCTCCCATCCATGAATTTCAATTCCATCTCCCATCCATGAATTTTTCCACAGCATGAATATGAATAAAATAACAAGTGCATAGGAGAGAAGGAGGGAGAAACTCTTACCATTATGTAGAATTGTGTCCGCAAAAAAAAGTCCGCAAAAGTCCGTAGGGATAACCCACAAGTACCAAATATTTAAAATAAAACCCTTCCTAGTTTAGCGCAATTTTGTAATATTAAAAATATTAAAAGTACAAAACATTTTCAGGTCAAATCTCCTTTTCACATTCGCGATTATTATTTTTAGTAGTTTTGGGGTATTTTTATTGAGCGCGATTTGCGGGATATATTTTTATTTATTTTTATATTCAAGTGTGTGTGAAGATAGAGGAAGGAAATGAATGTGAAGGTCAAAAATAAAATATTTTGTGTATATTTATTCTAATATTTATCATAAGCTTTATTGAGCCAGAGAGGGTCCGAAATCAAAAATAAAAATTAAAGGGTGAAATATTTAAGAAAATTTTTTAGAAAAAATTTTGATTGTAAAATGGAGAGGCAAAAAATGTAGAAGGAACACTGAAAACAATAATGGAAAAATTAATTCTGGTTTTGTTGTTTGTTTTTATTTAATTCTGGTTGTGTTAGTATTAAATTCTCTTTTTGTTTCTTAATCTAATCTGTGTTATGTTTAAATTTAATTTTGATTTAAATAAATTCTGGCTAAACACAACTGTAATGTTTGAATTAAATTCTGGTTTTGTTTATATTAAATTCTGGTTTTGTTTATCTTAAATTCTGGTATGTTTTTATGTTAAGTTGATATAAAATTCTGGTTATGTTTTAATTTAATTCTGGTTATGTTTATATTAAATTTTGGTTATGTTTTTATTTAATTCTGGTCAAGTTTTTATTTAATTCTGGTCAAGTTTTTATTAATTCTGAGCATGTTTATATTAAATCCTAGTTATGTTTTTATTAAGATCTGGTCATGTTTATATTAAATTCTGGTTTTTATTTAATTCTGGTCATGTTTATATTAAATTCTGGTGATGTTTAAATAAAATTCTGGTTATGTTTTAATTTAATTCTGGTTATGTTTTAATTTAATTCTAGTCATGTTTTTATTTAATTCTGGTCGTGTTTTTATTTAATTCTGGTCATGTTTTTATTTAATTCTGGTCGTGTTTATATTAAATTCTGGTTATGTTTTAATTTATTTCTGGTCGTGTTTATATTAAATTCTGGTTATGTTTTTATTAAATTCTGGCCATGTTTATAATAAGTTCTGGCCATGTTTATATAAAATTGTGGTTATGTTTTTATTAAATTCTGGTCATGTTTATTTAAATTCTGGTAATGTTTTTACAAATTTAGTTAATAAAAAGCAAGAGTGTGGGTGGCAGAAGGAAAAAAGATGGGAAGAGCTAAAGAGAAACGGAAATTGCGAAAAGGGCAAATTTGCTGCAAGAATACACTACCTAGTATATTACTGCTAGTATTGATGTGTTTGTCTATAATATTAAAAAGATTTAAAGGAAAATATAAAGTCCTAGTACCAACCATCACAAATGTTTCCAGATAAAATAGAAAAAAAGAAAATATAATTAATTTAAGCCTTGAAGGTTTGAAAGCACTAAAAAAGTGGCCGGAAGTAGCGGTATATCCCAGCGAGATATAACCGGAATAAATAAAATATTCTGGATATAAGAGACCAGTATGGGTTGGTAAAAATGTTTGTTTTAATTGAATTCTGATTAAAATTCTGTTTCTGTTTAAATGTTTGTTTTTATTTAATTCTGATTATGTTTATATTAAATTCTGATTTTTGTTTTTGTTTATAATCCAGTTGTTTGGTTTTTATTTAATTCTGATTAATTTTCTGGTTTCATTTTAATTTGTTGTTGTTTAAATTTAATTCTGATTATGTTTAAATAAAGTTCTGGTTTTTGTTTTAGGTTTAAGTTTGGTTGTTTAAATTTAATTCTGATTAATTTTCTGGTTTCATTTTAATTTAAAATGGGGATATGTTTAAACTTAATTCTGTTTTAAATTTTCTGGTTTAGTTTATATTTAATTCTGGTTCTGTTTATATTTAATTCTGGTTTAGTTTCTAGATTTAATTTGTTGCTGTTTTTTTTTCTGATTGAATTTTGTTATGTTTAGATTTAATTCTGGTTATGTTTTTAGTAAATTCTGGTTTTTAAAATTAATCTGTTTTGTTCTCTTCCATTTAAGTACTATCTCTTACTAGCCTATATGGCCAGTAGGTTTTGGCATGTAATTATTTTTTAAAAATTATTCTTCAAAATTAATTTTGGATTTGATTTAATTTTATAAGCTTCTTCCTATTTTTATTAGAAAATATTTTTAAACAAACAAAAAATATTTGGGCATACCAGAAATAAATTAGTTTATTTTTCCTTTAATACCCCCACATTAATGCCATTCTCTGCAAAAAGTGGTAATGAAATAAATGAAAATGAACAATATAAAAATAAAATGGAGGGTAAAAAAGACTCGGAAATGGCAAAAAAATAATGGAGAGAAGAAAAAGAGAAAACCACAGAAAAACTAGTTGAATCGTTCTGGCGCCGTGTCGTTTTGGCGCGAGACACAAAATGGACACTTAGGCGAAACCCAAAATTCGTGGAACCTTTCCCAAATTTTTTTAACATCCTTGACCACCTCCTCCAGAAATTTCAGAATTTTTCATCAAATATTTCTCAAGTTATAGTCGATCTGGGGTAAAGCGCGTGGCCAAGTAGGCGCAAAGCCATAACTTGCTTCAAGATTTCCGAATCATCCAAATTTGGTATTAAGCGATTTCTCTCATCGAGCTAAAGAGATTGTCACCAAAATTGAGAAGAACCCGAAATTTTCCAGCTAGTTAAGGCTTTGCGCCTCTTGGCCGCGCGCCTACCTGGGCGTGCCCCTATGTAAGTTCTGATATTTTTGCTCAAAAATTCTGAAATTTTTGGAGAACTTAGATAAAGGTACAAGAGTTATTATTGCAAAATTTTATCCTTCTAGATATACAATTCACTGTTTTATAAGCGCTCGCACCAACTGCCCTGCGCCAAAACGGCCAACTCCCCACAAAAAACTAGTTGAAAGGAGAAAAGGGGGAAGGGAGGCCTCGTGCCATGTAGCGACAAATGAGGAAGTCTCTTCTCTTCTCCCTCTATTATTAAGGCTTAAATGGTTTTTTTGGTTATTTTTGTGCCAGCCATTTGTCAATAATATTATAATATTTTTTCTAATTTTTGGTTTTATTTTTGGTTTTTAAATAGAAAAGGAAGGGGAGGAAATCTTAGGGGATAAGCAAAAGGGGTTTTGTGTCTAGACCAAATAAATTAAAGATTAAAACAGAAAAGAAAATTCTAAATTTAGAAAGGGATGACCTGAAGGGTTAGTTGGTCTCGGCTACGTCGACCAAAAAAGATACCGTATTTCCTCTAAAATAAGCCCCGGGGCTATTTTCGATCCGCCTCTAGAGGGGGCTTATTTTAGAGGGGGGCTTATTTGGGGGGGGGCTTATTTTAGAGGGGGGCTTATTTGGGGGGGGGGGCTTATTTTGGAGGGGGGCTTATTTTGGGGGGGGGGCTTATTTTGGAGGGGGGCTTATTTGGGGGGGGGGCTTATTTTAGAGGGGGCCTATTTTAGAAAGAATACGGTATGTACTAAAACAGAGGGGTTATGGAACAAGATGTCTCCCATCCCCTATAAATAAAAATTTTTTTCCGAGTCCAGCTTGGCCAGCTTTAGGTCGGCTGATTTGAATGATATCAAAAATTAAAGGGAAAAGAAACATTTGAAAATTGAGAAATTAAAAAATATGAGTAACTAATACATATTGTTTAGCACAATAATAATTAAAATTTTTGGAATAAAAAAAAATTTTTTTTTAATTTTAAAGAATTTTCAAAGTTAAAATTTTTGTAAATAAAAGGAATGAAGTTAAAAAAATTTTTAAGCCCTTGTAAAATTTTTTTGAAAATTTTCTGACTGATTTTTGCAAAAAATAGAGCCAGAAGGATAAAAATAGAAGAAAAAGGGAAGCTAAAAAATACACTACTATATAAATTCGGCCAGACATGCCAAAGGATGGAAAGGCGAAGACTATCGATTTTGCTCTGGCTATATAAAAAAGTGAAAGGGTTTTTGATTTAAATAAGGAAAAAATTGTCACATTTTATTTTTATTGAAGGAAAATGACATTTTATCCCAGAGTGGACATTTGAGTCTAAGGAAAAAACAGCCTTATTTTGGGCCATAACTTTTTTGATCCTTAACCGATTTTAATAATTATTATATCATTCGAAAGCTCTGGATGTGTGGATTATTTTGCTAGCAAGATTAATTTGGTCAGATCATTCTACAAAAAGTTACAACCCGATAAGTGCGTGAAATCGTGATTTTTGATCTTTATTAGGCTCTAACTTTGTGTAGGATGGTCTGATCAGATCAGCCCTCTTGGCTTGAATAATCTTTACATCAAGAGCTTTCGATTGATGTATTTTTTTGTCAACATAGCCTTTTGACAAAACGGTAATTTTTACCCTTGTTGGCAAAATGTGTTTTTGGCAGAATATTTTTTTGGTAAAAGAATTTTGTTTCTTTCTTTTTTTTTCAAGGTTAGAGAGGTCGTTTTTGATTAAATTCTGAGTTCCTTTATCTTTTTAATCTTTAATCTTTCTTATCAATTTATCATCTAGGTATTTTTCTGTTCAAAAAAATTTAATTTTATGGATATGGGTAATAAATGCGACAACAATAGACCTCATTTAGACAACAAAAGTCCGCTTTCTTCGATCTCTACAATGTCTGGGTATTTTTTAAAAGCTTTTTTGGGTAATCTTCTGGTTTACTGGTCCCCGGGAAGGGTTCTTTTCGATTTTTTTAAGGTCATCCAGTAGGTAGTCGAGTGCGGTGACTAGAGGTAGGAAGCCTTGACCCTGACTTTGATTCTTGATTTTGGCTGAGCATCTTGACTAGAGAGCGGAATGGGATCGGGGCCCGGTCCGGGTTTCCCGGCTTTTTGAAAATGCCGGGATGAAACCGGGATCAGGAATTCCTGGTTTTCCCGGTCCAGGAATTCCCGATCCCGGTTAATTTTGATTTCCTTTCCTGTTTCCGGTTTTTTCAAAATTCCGCTCTCTAATCTTGACCAGATTCCTGACCTTGAGTCGAGCAAAATCTCAAGGAACTAGTCAAAGAAAAATCGACAATTTTGAATTTATACCCTTAGAAATGAAAATTGTCCGCAAAAAATTTGCGGACAATTTTTGCGGACAATTATTAGTCTAGGGACCAGTAGACTAGAGGACATTACCTTTTTTAATCTCAAAAAATATTTTTTCTTTAACAGTCCCTCATCTCCAACACCTTCCATTTCTTGTGAAACGTGTACTCAACTTAGCCAATTGGAAGTGGAAGCTTTTGCAGCCGTTGGGGAAGTTGCCACGTTTGTCAAATCGATTAGCGTTTCGGAAATTTTGACACGTACTCCTGAACTTTTGTTTCTCAATTTGGTGACGTTGGAAAGTTTGTTTATTTTCTAAATTTATTTGGGGGTAATTTTGGCTTATTTTTGGGGAGGGGGAAGGGGCAGAACACCGTCCGAACAAAATGCGGTCCATCTCTTCCACAAAATTTTAAATAAAATTGTCACGCATAGGAGTTGATGGGATATAACCAGGGATGTCATGGGGTTGTCCGAAGCCCATACGTGACACCTAAACTTTTTTCGATTCGATAACCGGCTAACAAAATTTTCGAAAATTTAACTTAAAGCCTGACCCGGCTGTTTTTCAAACCCCATGACCTTCCTGGTCCAAGATCTGTTGACCTGTTCGTCCCCAATAATTGAGGTTCTAAGGCCGTTCATTTGACCTTTAAATTCCTTCCAATTACAAGGGGTTGGAGTTTTCGAACCAGGCCGACGTTTGAGTCATTTTTATTGCACCGGGCCGGTCGAAACTTTTTCGAGCCAAAATTCAAGGTTTAGCCAAAGTTCGATCTTTCGAGCCGGGCCCTCAACCCTACATGTTACACGAAAAAGAAAATTTTAAATCTTTTTTGGGGGAAATTTTGAAGATTTTGCTTTATTTCTAAAAAAATTTTTTCTAGATGAATCTTATTGCATTGAGTTAACACAAAAAGGATGGCGAATTTGTTCGGATCGACTTGACTGTATGTATGGAGATTTTCGAAAGGTTTTTCTTTAATTTATTTTTATCTATTTTTATCGATAATTTCCTTTTTTTGGGACGTGTACTGGCTTGCTTTTTGGCAAAAAAATTTTTCTGGTTTCAAGTTGGGGTACATTCTTATTTCCCGTTTTTTCTTAATTCTAAAGTTTCCCTATCTTTTTAACTCGGAAAAATGTGACAAAAACGCTAAAGTATCAAACCTCCTAAAACTGTCAAAATACCAAATATTTTTTTCTGGCCCATAGCCAGGATTTTTTTCGAGGGGCTAAGGGAGCTTAATTTTTTCTTTTTTGCGGCTTTTTTGGGGTTTGGTATCTCAACGTTTTTGGCATTTACGGGGCCATATTTGTTTGCTCAATTGTAGAGATCGATGTTTTTGAAAAGCCTTGGCCCATTCCTGGACTCTGGGTTTGATTTACTGACCTGGGCCGGATCCTGGGCCTGTAGTCCAGGAGTACCTTTTCCCAGGAGAAACCCAGTAAGTTCAAAAAATTGGCTGGACTTGGACTCTGAGTACAGGAAACCCCCAGGCTTTGGTCCAGAACAGGGATGGGACGGTCTGAGAAAAAAGTCGGGTCGGGGTTTCGAAATTCCCTCGGTCGGGTTTCGGGTCGAAAAAAGTCCAGGTATCGGGTAACTCGTCCCATCCCTGGCCCAGACCCAGCTCGATCTCTGCTCAATTTTTTTTCTCTAGTTGGAAATGCATATCAATTATTACGAGACAATTTATTCACTTCTCGATTCACTTTCCAAACTTTATCGTGACCAATTTAGCAGTTCATTAGCTACAAAATTGGGTAAATTACAAGAAGAACGGACCTCGAAAACTTCTGAAAGGGATGAAGAAAAGACTGAAATGAACGAGAAAAGTGAAGATTATGACGAGGATGAGGTTTATTTGGCACATGTTAGAGGAGGAAGGAATTTAAATGGGCAGGATGAAAAGCCTACTAATATTGAGGATTAGAAAGAGGAGAGAGGTTTGTTTTTTGAAGAGAAAATTTAAAGGGAAGAGAGAGAAGTTTGATATTTTAATTTAAATTTTTTGTTTGTGGAGATATTTAATTTATATATAGAATTTTATTTTCGTTAGGAGAGTATTTAGAGACTTGGTATTTTTATGAGATTTTTATTAAAGCAAAAATTTTTTAGAAAAGGTTTTATCAGTTCTGGTTTAATTTGAAAAAAAAAACTCAGCAGGAAAAAAACTCAGCAAATTCCAAAAAAAATTTCCCCAGTTAATTCTATTTGGCTGTAATTTTCCGAGGAAAAAAAAGCGGGGGAGGGAAAGTAGAAAACTATTCTAACTCCAATAGGCTATCCAAATCAGAGAGATGCACGAAAAATTTTCGTTTCGTGACAATTTTCTTGGTTATGTTTGACATTGGAGTGTCAAATTTTTAAATATAGGCTAGATGACATTTTATCCCATCCATTCTTTTTTTGACAATTTTTCTAAAAAATTCCAAAAAAAAATTTCTGATAACCTTAAAAAATATTTTTTTTTGCCTTATAAATATCTCATCATTTTTTTTTGTTGAATAAAAATACCTTATAAAATTTTATTTTAATTATTTTTTTATTGTTATTTTTACAAATTTACTTTAAAAAAAAATTTTTTTTTTAATTTTTTTTCTGCCAAAAATATTTTCAGGGATTTTTTAAATAAATAAAAAATTCAATGTTAAATCCAAAGTGGTTAAATGATGCAATTGCTAACACAAAACAAAGAACATCCTCTTTAGCGGTTAATGGACCCGCTGCTTATGGTCCTTATTTACAAGAAAGGTTTTTTTTCTTCAAAATAATTTAAATTGAGAATAAGGTGACATTTTGTCCCACCTATTTTTCTGATGATTTTCGGGGTCGATTTTGACATTGGAGTGTTAAAATTGTAAATGTAGACAAGATGACATTTTATCCCATCCTGTCTTTTTTTGTCAATTTTTCAGTTGATTTGGACACTGTTTTTTTTTATTTTTTGACATTTTCAGTCATGAGTCGACAATCGAATGTCAGATTTTAATTTTTGGAAATTTAAAATTTATGAATATCGGCAGGCCTGTAGCCAGGAAAGGTGCTCCGTGGGGGGGAGTGGGCAAAGGGGACTCCTATCAAAAATTACATTTATCCCATCTTTCTTGAAAATCCGGTTAGGTGACATTTTATCCCACTTGCATTTTTTTACATTTTCCGGGTATTAAACGACAACCGAATGTCAAATTTGACTTTTTTGGTGCTTTAATTATTGAGCTGAGGGAATTATTTTTTTTGAATTAAAATTAAAGTAGATATTTAAAAAGTCGATATTTCATAAGTATATTATTCCTTGGATGATTCACCCTTTTTATAGCACTTTATTATTTTTTAACGATCAATCAATTTTTGTAACCTTTATACTTTTTATGAAATATTGATGGGAAAACATCTAATTAATCAAAAAATTAATTTAAAAAATCCGCAAAAAATTTTTTTGTCCGCAAATTTTTTTGCGGACAATTTTTTTTTGCGGACTTTGAGTTAAGTCGTTTTTCAATCGATTTCCGCAAAAAAAAATTTGTCCGCAAAAATTTTTTGTCCGTAAAATTTGTCCGCAATTTTTTTGCGGACAAATTTTTCGGATTTTCTTTAAATTTATCTTTTTCAGTCGTTTGGATATTCGTCGAAATTCTCACAATCCTCCACCACCGCCACTACTAGATTCTAACAATTTTCCAGATTTACAACAACAACAACAACAAAGGCCTTCTTCAGCTCATTCTTTCCCTTCTCTATTTCCCCAACAAGAACAAAACGATTTACATCAACAAATGATTTCACAACAAGGACAACAAGGATCACAAATGCAACCACTTAGCAGTCGAGTATATATATTTTTTTTTTGAAATTTTTGGGGGTGGGCGTGTTGGGTTCTATGAGAGGATTTTATCCTTTTTTTGGGTCGATTAGTTTAGTTGTTCCACACAATTTTTAAAATTATTTTCCTCTATATTTCCTGGGGCATGTTTTTAAACTTATTTGAGGGGTGTTTCTGAACCAGGGATGAGACTCGGGTTACCCGAACCCCTATGGATTTTTTTTCGACCCAAAATTTGATCAGAGAAAATTTTGGAAACTTGATCCAATCATAGTCTATTACTGGAACATATCAAACTGTAACTCAAAATTTTGTACTTTTCTCATGGTGTACCTATTGATAGAGAATCCCCGATTTACTCTTGAAATTTTTTTTTGGCTTTTTTCTCTCATTTATAAAGTAGTCTTGAGCGATTCCAATTTTCGTTTAACTTTGAAGCCCCATAACTTTGTAGTTTTCCTATTCAAAAAAAATTTTTTTTTCAGAAATTATTTATTGGAGGACTAGGCCAAATAGATGACAACACTTTAAAACAATATTATTCTCAATGGGGACAAGTTGTTGATTGTATAGTTATTCGAGATCCAACAACTCGAAGTTCTAGAGGATTTGGATTTGTTACGTATACAACTGCTGAAATGGTTTTTTATTTTTTGGGGGGGGGGGTGGGGATTTCATTTATAAAATTGGGAAAAGCGTTAGGGGAAGAAATTGAGTGAATTTTTGGATTTTTATAAAAATCCAAAAAGTGGGAAAAAAATTTTCTTTGTGTGGGATCAAACGACAAAATTACCAAATATTCCCAAAAGACGTGTGAAATTGCAAAAAATATTTTGATATTTTTAACAACCTTCCGAATATATTTTTGTATTTTTCCATATTTTTGGGAGTTTTTGGGTTGGTATTTCGGCGTTTTGCAATACGGGCGCTCCCCCTTTACTCCTTTTCCCCTTTTGGATTTTTATGAAAATCCAAAAGATTCACGCAAGCGGGGTTTTCCGTTTCAGGGGGGTTTTTTGCAGGCATAAAATAGTTAGAGTATCGCTCATGTAGGATTATTGGTTTCATCAAAACCCCGAAAATTTTCGGTGTGAAACTGACACAACCCTTTTTATGTTCATGAATTCAACTGAAATTTAATTATTTTTTTTTCCTAAAAATTCGCGCAAGATGACCGAAAAAACCTTTTAAAAATTACTCAGGATCAGGAACTTTTTACTTATAAATTAAAAAAATTAAAGTTCGAACCCACGACCCCCCCCCCCTTACAATTCACATTGAAGAAAAAATTTTTTTAATTTTTATAGGCTGATGCTTGTATAGCAGCTCTTCCCCACAGAATTAATGGAAAAAATGTAGATGCAAAAAGAGCTGTTCCAAAGTTTTTTTTTTGAATTTTTTAAAAAATATTTTTCATTTTTTTTTTGTTAAAGAGAAAAGATGAATCCAATTGTAAAAACTGATGCGCTTCCAGAATTTTTGGTATAAAAAATTTATTTTTTTTTGGGGAAACTTTTGGGCTCTTGTTCAGATTACACGTCAATTGATAAGTTTAGGGTACAGCTCAAATAGTCGCACGGCCATAAGGTCGCCAAGCCCATAACTTGTTAAATAAAAAATTTCTGGCCCATATCAATTTCTAATACTAAATTTGGAAAGATTCGGAAATCTTAAAGCAGGTTAATGGCTTGGCGACCTTATGGCTGCGCGATTCGGGTGACCCAAAGTTTATGCGTCCAATAGAAAGTCTTTGCGTCCGATAGTGATCGAGTTGGATTTGGACCAAGGCCCGGGGTTTCTCTATAGAAGAGTCCAGGCCTAGGCATTTTTTGACCTTCCTGGGGGTTTTCCCATGTCTGGGGCTTTCCTGGACTACAGGCCCAGGATTTGGCCCAGATCAATAAATCAAATCCAGAGTCCTGGAACAGGCCTAGGCTTTTCAAAATCTCGATCACTAGCGTTCACTCTATGGCGATAAGTACCCGATTATGCGTATTAGAATCAAGGTCCGGGATTGCTGCTTCTGTACCAGGGATGGGCCGGGGTGAGAACAAATCGGGTTGGGTTTTGAAAAAATTTTTTTAAATAAAATTTTAACCTGGGGCTTTGTATTCCCATAGATTTTATGCTACTAAATTGAATAACTGGGTACTTATTGGCATTGTTTGGACGCGTAAATTTTTTTTATTTTTGGACGCGTAAAGGTGCGATATGGACAAGAGCCAATTTTTCAAAGTAGGGTAGCACCCCAACCCTTCGGTGCCAGGAGTGTCGGGTTTCAGGTCGGGTTTTTGCCTAAAAATTCGTCGGGGACTGGGTGCTACCCTACTTTGAAGGGAAAATTTTTGACATTTTGAAACCCAAAAAATTTTTCAAAAAATTTTTTTCAAGTCCCTCGAACTAGCCCCAAATTGCCGACTTCAACTTTCTGGATTAAATTGGGAATGGCATACATTAGATACAATGAGAGCACATTTTGAACAGTTTGGACCTGTTGAACAATTAGAAATGGTTTTTTTGAATTTTTAAAAAGAGAAAAAAAAATTTTTTTTAAAGGTAGCCTTCCCTCGTGGCTATGGTTTCCTTTCATTTGAAACCCAATCAGCAGTAGATCGTTGTTTAGCTTTTGGTTTAGAACAAATTGTTAATGGACATCCTGTGGATATTAAGGTATAAATGGGGGGGGGGGGGGTTTTAAAGTGAAAAAATTTTAGAGGGGAGGGTGGTCAGAAAAATTTTTTTGAATTTTTTCAACATTAATTTACTTTGTAACACTACGCTTTAGTTGTATTGTTAATTTAACTAGGAAAAGGCTCGAACCCTTAACCCAACTACTAAAAAGGGGATTTTGGAGTCAATGCTCTTATCCACTTAACCAAAAAATTAAGTGGGAGGGTCAGTCAAAACCCGGACTTTTTTCGACACTAAATCCTAGAGCTGTCCGAGACTCTTGGTCTTGATTCAAGTTTCTTGGGTTTTTTGCGGTCTTGATATTGGGGTGTAGTCTTGGTCTTGGAAAATTTTCGGTCTCGGACAGCTCTACTAAATCCACAGCTTAATCTGAAGAAAATTATGAAAAGCCCTGACCCGAAACCTGACCCAATTTTCCCTTCAGTCTTTCCCTCAATTCACAGACTCGCCTTTTTTAAGGTCGCTGCAATTCGTTTAATATCTTTTCATTAACTTTCTTTTTTATTTTTTTTTTAATTTCTAGTTGGCAACACCAGATTCGCTAAATAATTTTGAAACTTTAATTCAAACAAATAATCAACAACAACAACAAAATGCAGCTACAATGACTGATGATAATTGTTTTGATGATGACGATGGTTGATTTTTAAAATTTTTGCATCTATTTTAAGGCATGCGTCCCATGAGTTTTCTTTTTACGTCTCAAAATTTGGCGTAGTGACAGAAGACCCACAGACAGAAGACCCAAGGACAGAAGACCCACGGACAAAAGACCCACAGACAGAAGACCCACAAGGACAGAATACCCACAGACAAAAGACCCACAAGAAAATTTTTTAACCAAAAGTTTAAAACTTTCAGAGATTTTTAAAAAGACTTGTCAATCTTCTAGGCACAAAATTAAAATATTTGTAAATTATAAAAAATTTTTATTCTAAAGTTAATCGATGGAGTTAAATTTCTGGGATTAGTGAGATTTAAATCATTAAATTGGAAAGGGATTTGAAGAGGCTGGTGATTAATTGGGATATGTAGGGATACCTTTCGATTTAGATGATTCTCAAATCCAAAGAAATCAATAAATCGGATATATCATGGGATTTTAAGGATTGTAACGGATTTAAACCATTTAAGCTTTATAATCCCACAGATCCGCTTTTATCCTCCGATACCCCTCCATGTTACTGAAAAATAATTACTAGTCTCTGCTAATCCCAAAGACCCCCAATATCATTGCTAATCTCAAATACCCTTGATCACTTCTAACCCTATATCCCTCCATGTGGACTTAACTGACACTCACTAAAATCCCGTTAGGATTTTAGTGAGTGTCAGTTAAGAAATCCCGTTCATTTTTTGAGTCTTCTGTTTCCGTCTTCCGCTTTTTAGAATTTAAAATTATTCATCCCTGGTATACACAATAAAAGAAACAAAAAATAGTTGTGGGTCTTCTGTCTGTGGGTATTCTGTCCTTGTGGGTCTTCTGTCTGTGGGTCTTTTGTCTGTGGGTCTTCTGTACTTGGGTCTTCTGTCTGTGGGTCTTCTGCGTCGACACGTCAAAATTTAAAGGCGTCCCATCAATATAAAATGATGGGACGCATATAAGCAAGGAAACATAATAAGTAGGGTTAGGGTTTTCGAATCAGTTCTATTATCAAGTCATTTTTCGGGCCTCATTTTTTCGAGTCATTTGTCGAACCGTGCCGTTCTAGTCTTTTTCAGGGTAGAATTCGTTGCTCAATTCGCTCCTTACAATTAGAACCGAATTTTGGGTATTATCGGGATACTTCAATATACGAACTGTTACTCTACTGATTTCGGGTACTATGGCCACTGGGTTATGAAAATCACATTGCCCTATTGAAGGAAGGAGTTTTTATGTTTTAGAACCAACGTAAACAAACAAGAAATTATTTTTGGTCATATGCATTTCCGTTATGTCCGTGTCTGTGGGTGAGGGACGAAACACCGTCTGACCAAAATACCGTCCGGACGTTAGAATAAAAAAACAACGTCCAATTTTACAGATAATAAATTCGATTTACGACGACATTATCTTATCTTAATTTATCTGAGCATTTTAGTCTTGATTAGTCTTATAACTTGTATTTCTAAAAATTTTATTTAAAAAATTTTTGTTCTAAGCGAAGAGGACGGTCGGTATTTTATATTCTATTGGCTGGAAGGTATTTTGGTCGGACGGTGATTTGTCCTGACACGGAGTCTGTCTCAATATGTCTCCCTGCTAGGTAAACACGTTTGGGCCAATTTTTGGGGCAGATATCTGTCGAAGGGCGCCTATACTATTTTTGGGACGTATAAATTTGATAGGACTCATGTCCTAAAGTAGAGCCTAAAATTTCAAAAAAATTCAAATTTTTAAAGTAAAACAACAACAACACCCTTCAAGTCGCCCTCATTCATCAGCTTCAAGTTCAGTTTTTGAAAGTGATGAAAATTTTAATAATTGTTGGAAAAAAGGAGGAGGAGGAGGAGGGACATCAGAAAAGAAGATAATAAATAAAGAACCCCTTCTATTAAGGAATGAAGAAGAAATTAAAAAAGAGGAGAAATATTAAAAATTAGTTGAGAAAAATCAAAAAAATATATACTAAAAAAATTTACAAATTATATAGTCAAAAAATTTGTGTGTACAATATTTTTTATTCAGGAAAAAATAAAATGTTTAGAGGAAAGTTTGGTTTGGAAGAGGAAAATTTTTTTTTGAAATATGCTTAGAAGTAGGGTAGCTTTTTTTGAGTCGAGCCGACCAGGGCTGTGCGTCATGGCGTTTTGGCGTGGCGTTTTGGCGTGATTTTCATCTTCGTGATTTTCATCATTATACACCCCTAATGATGGGAATTTTCCAAATAAATGGGGGAAGTGTCTACTTAATAGCTGTAGACACTTCTACTTAATAGCTGTCCAAAAATCACCTTGGTCGGACCAGGTCTCCTGTGTTCTCTCCGATATATGTCCAAACTTAATGCACTTTTCTTCAACCCTCCAATATCCATCAAATCTATTAATCTACCAAAGTCAACTAATGTCCTCAATCCTTTCTAAGTCCCTTACTTCGGGAGGTCAAAGAGGATATGGACGTCTAAACCTTTCGAAATCCTACAATTCCGGGGTTGTGATTTTTCCATTTTTTTTGCAATTTTTTACAGAAAGTAGGATTTCTACTCTTGTTCTTAACAAATTTCGATAATTTTGGGTGTAGGCGCTAAAAAAAGGATGAATTTTGGCTTCAGAAAGTCGTGAAAATTCAAAAATTTTCGCCTGCGGCGCTAAAAAGGACAAACACTGGTTTTTCGGGCCTTAGTAGAATAAAATTTTTGGCGTTTTGGCGTTTTGGCGTCGTTTTTGACCGATTTTGGCGTTCTGGCGTTTGTCGTGATTTGAAAATTTGAAAAATTGCGTTTGGCGCGCCACGCGAAAATTTTGGCGCACAGCCCTGGAGCCGACGGTCGGGTCATTTTTTCTGGCTTATTTTTATCGAGTCAGGCCTTACGAGTCTTTTTCAAGCCAAATATTTTATGACCGACTCGATCTTTCGGTCCGAGTCGGTCCATTTTACAACCTTAACTAGTAGATAGCTGTCGAGTTCATTCCCATTTAGTTTGAGTTACAACCTTATAACTCATGAAGGGTAAGGAAGTTCGGCTGTACTTTAGTATAGGCTAGTGTTTCGCCGTAGCCGCAAATTTGGCCGGAACCGGAACTGAAATTTTGACCGGATCCGGAACTTGAACCGGATCAAATTTTTGGGTTCCAGCCCAGAATCGGAACTTTGTTAAAAATTTTACTGTAAATCATTCAGTATAATTATAAATAATGGTGGTTTTCTTGCTTAAGTCTCGTTCTTTTTGTTTTATAGATTCCTCCCAAAGTAGAAAAGACATGTTCCGATCAGGAAAGGCCCATGAGGGGGGGGGGGTATTGAAAGGTATCTTCCATTTTTGCGCCACAGGCAAAATTTTGCGAATTTTGGAATGTCAAGGAGCCAGCTTTCTTCATTTTCCGGTTCTGAATGCGATCCTTAGGGTGTTAAAAAGTTCGATTTAAAATTTTGCATATTCAAATTATTTTATCTTCTAAATAATTATTTTCGACTTAAATTTCGATTTTCGATTTAAAATTTTGCATATTCAAATTATTTTATCTTCTAAATAATTATTTTCGATTTAAATTTCGATTTTCGATTTAAAATTTTCCATATTCAAATTATTTTATCTTCTAAATAATTATTTTCGACTTAAATTTCGATTTTCGATTTAAAATTTTCCATATTCAAATTAATTTATCTTCTAAATAATTATTTTCGATTTAAATTTCGATTTTCGATTTAAAATTTTCCATATTCAAATTAATTTATCTTCTAAATAATTATTTTCGATTTAAATTTCGATTTTCGATTTAAAATTTTCCATATTCAAATTAATTTATCTTCTAAATAATTATTTTCGATTTAAATTTCGATTTTCGATTTAAAATTTTCCATATTCAAATTAATTTATCTTCTAAATAATTATTTTCGATTTAAATTTCGATTTTCGATTTAAAATTTTCCATATTCAAATTAATTTATCTTCTAAATAATTATTTTCGATTTAAATTTCGATTTTCGATTTAAAATTTTCCATATTCAAATTAATTTATCTTCTAAATAATTATTTTCGATTTAAATTTCGATTTTCGATTTAAAATTTTCCATATTCAAATTAATTTATCTTCTAAATAATTATTTTCGATTTAAATTTCGATTTTCGATTTAAAATTTTCCATATTCAAATTAATTTATCTTCTAAATAATTATTTTCGATTTAAATTTCGATTTTCGATTTAAAATTTTCCATATTCAAATTAATTTATCTTCTAAATAATTATTTTCGATTTAAATTTCGATTTTCGATTTAAAATTTTCCATATTCAAATTAATTTATCTTCTAAATAATTATTTTCGATTTAAATTTCGATTTTCGATTTAAAATTTTCCATATTCAAATTAATTTATCTTCTAAATAATTATTTTCGATTTAAATTTCGATTTAAAATTTTCCATATTCAAATTAATTTATCTTCTAAATAATTATTTTCGATTTAAATTTCGATTTTCGATTTAAAATTTTCCATATTCAAATTAATTTATCTTCTAAATAATTATTTTCGATTTAAATTTCGATTTTCGATTTAAAATTTTCCATATTCAAATTAATTTATCTTCTAAATAATTATTTTCGATTTAAATTTCGATTTTCGATTTAAAATTTTCCATATTCAAATTAATTTATCTTCTAAATAATTATTTTCGATTTAAATTTCGATTTTCGATTTAAAATTTTCCATATTCAAATTAATTTATCTTCTAAATAATTATTTTCGATTTAAATTTCGATTTTCGATTTAAAATTTTCCATATTCAAATTAATTTATCTTCTAAATAATTATTTTCGATTTAAATTTCGATTTTCGATTTAAAATTTTCCATATTCAAATTAATTTATCTTCTAAATAATTATTTTCGATTTAAATTTCGATTTTCGATTTAAAATTTTCCATATTCAAATTAATTTATCTTCTAAATAATTATTTTCGATTTAAATTTCGATTTTCGATTTAAAATTTTCCATATTCAAATTATTTTATCTTCTAAATAATTATTTTCGATTTAAATTTCGATTTTCGATTTAAAATTTTCCATATTCAAATTAATTTATCTTCTAAATAATTATTTTCGATTTAAATTTCGATTTTCGATTTAAAATTTTCCATATTCAAATTAATTTATCTTCTAAATAATTATTTTCGATTTAAATTTCGATTTTCGATTTAAAATTTTCCATATTCAAATTATTTTATCTTCTAAATAATTATTTTCGATTTAAATTTCGATTTTCGATTTAAAATTTTCCATATTCAAATTAATTTATCTTCTAAATAATTATTTTCGATTTAAATTTCGATTTTCGATTTAAAATTTTCCATATTCAAATTAATTTATCTTCTAAATAATTATTTTCGATTTAAATTTCGATTTTCGATTTAAAATTTTCCATATTCAAATTAATTTATCTTCTAAATAATTATTTTCGATTTAAATTTCGATTTTCGATTTAAAATTTTCCATATTCAAATTAATTTATCTTCTAAATAATTATTTTCGATTTAAATTTCGATTTTCGATTTAAAATTTTCCATATTCAAATTATTTTATCTTCTAAATAATTATTTTCGATTTAAATTTCGATTTTCGATTTAAATTTCGATTTTCGATTTAAAATTTTCCATATTCAAATTATTTTATCTTCTAAATAATTATTTTCGATTTAAATTTCGATTTTCGATTTAAAATTTTCCATATTCAAATTAATTTATCTTCTAAATAATTATTTTCGATTTAAATTTCGATTTTCGATTTAATAATTATTTTCGATTTAAATTTCGATTTTCGATTTAAAATTTTCCATATTCAAATTAATTTATCTTCTAAATAATTATTTTCGATTTAAATTTCGATTTTCGATTTAAAATTTTCCATATTCAAATTAATTTATCTTCTAAATAATTATTTTCGATTTAAATTTCGATTTTCGATTTAAAATTTTCCATATTCAAATTATTTTATCTTCTAAATAATTATTTTCGATTTAAATTTCGATTTTCGATTTAAAATTTTCCATATTCAAATTAATTTATCTTCTAAATAATTATTTTCGATTTAAATTTCGATTTTCGATTTAAAATTCTCCATATTCAAATTAATTTATCTTCTAAATAATTATTTTCGATTTAAATTTCGATTTTCGATTTAAAATTTTCCATATTCAAATTAATTTATCTTCTAAATAATTATTTTCGATTTAAATTTCGATTTTCGATTTAAAATTTTCCATATTCAAATTAATTTATCTTCTAAATAATTATTTTCGATTTAAATTTCGATTTTCGATTTAAAATTTTCCATATTCAAATTAATTTATCTTCTAAATAATTATTTTCGATTTAAATTTCGATTTTCGATTTAAAATTTTCCATATTCAAATTAATTTATCTTCTAAATAATTATTTTCGATTTAAATTTCGATTTTCGATTTAAAATTTTGCATATTCAAATTATTTTATCTTCTAAATAATTATTTTCGATTTAAATTTCGATTTTCGATTTAAAATTTTCCATATTCAAATTAATTTATCTTCTAAATAATTATTTTCGATTTAAATTTCGATTTTCGATTTAAAATTTTCCATATTCAAATTAATTTATCTTCTAAATAATTATTTTCGATTTAAATTTCGATTTTCGATTTAAAATTTTCCATATTCAAATTAATTTATCTTCTAAATAATTATTTTCGATTTAAATTTCGATTTTCGATTTAAAATTTTCCATATTCAAATTAATTTATCTTCTAAATAATTATTTTCGATTTAAATTTCGATTTTCGATTTAAAATTTTCCATATTCAAATTAATTTATCTTCTAAATAATTATTTTCGATTTAAATTTCGATTTTCGATTTAAAATTTTCCATATTCAAATTAATTTATCTTCTAAATAATTATTTTCGATTTAAATTTCGATTTTCGATTTAAAATTTTCCATATTCAAATTAATTTATCTTCTAAATAATTATTTTCGATTTAAATTTCGATTTTCGATTTAAAATTTTCCATATTCAAATTAATTTATCTTCTAAATAATTATTTTCGATTTAAATTTCGATTTTCGATTTAAAATTTTGCATATTCAAATTATTTTATCTTCTAAATAATTATTTTCGATTTAAATTTCGATTTTCGATTTAAAATTTTCCATATTCAAATTAATTTATCTTCTAAATAATTATTTTCGATTTAAATTTCGATTTTCGATTTAAAATTTTCCATATTCAAATTAATTTATCTTCTAAATAATTATTTTCGATTTAAATTTCGATTTAAAATTTTCCATATTCAAATTAATTTATCTTCTAAATAATTATTTTCGATTTAAATTTCGATTTTCGATTTAAAATTTTCCATATTCAAATTAATTTATCTTCTAAATAATTATTTTCGATTTAAATTTCGATTTTCGATTTAAAATTTTCCATATTCAAATTAATTTATCTTCTAAATAATTATTTTCGATTTAAATTTCGATTTTCGATTTAAAATTTTCCATATTCAAATTAATTTATCTTCTAAATAATTATTTTCGATTTAAATTTCGATTTTCGATTTAAAATAATTATTCGAATATATTTTATAGAAATTTTACCCATCGTCCTGTTTCTATTAATCTTCTTTTCAGCATTTTCGATTTAAAATTTTGCATCTTCAAATTATTATATATTCTAAATAATTATTCGAATTTATTTTATAGAAATTTTACTCATCGTTCTGTTTCTATTAATCTTCTTTTCAGCATTTTCGATTTAAAATTTTGCATCTTCAAATTATTATATATTCTAAATAATTATTCGAATATATTTTATAGAAATTTTACTCATCGTTCTGTTTCTATTAATCTCCTTTTCAGCATTTTCGATTTAAAATTTTGCATCTTCAAATTATTATATATTCTAAATAATTATTCGAATATATTTTATAGAAATTTTACCCATCGTCTTGTTTCTATTAATCTTCTTTTCAGCATTTTCGATTTAAAATTTTGCATCTTCAAATTATTATATATTCTAAATAATTATTCGAATATATTTTATAGAAATTTTACCCATCGTCCTGTTTCTATTAATCTTCTTTTCAGCATTTTCGATTTAAAATTTTGCATCTTCAAATTATCATATATTCTAAATAATTATTCGAATATATTTTATAGAAATTTTACCCATCGTCCTGTTTTTTTACCCATCGTCCTGTTTGCCGCAGGCGAAAATTTTGCAAAATTCATGACTAAATTAAAATTTTTAATGCTCTTTCAAGCTTAAAATATTAAAAAAATAAATTTAAAAATCTAAAATGAAAATCAAAGTTTAAAGGCATTTATTTTAGAAAATAAAAATTTTTTAGGCCTTATTTACAGTCCTGGACTCGAACCCACCGAATATATTTTATAGAAATTTTACCCATCGTCACGGGTCACGGGTTTTGTTGTGTAGTGGTATCGCTATAGTATAAAAGCCAGTGAAAGCGTCAGTCTAGGGGGGATCATACTAGCGGGGCTAGTCACTGATCTCCGTCGTCTGTTCCAACCCTTTTGCCTTCGCCTACATTGTATATTTCTACGCCGGATAAATGTTGTTCTTGTGCACGTCAACATTAGTTAAACCTCGGACACCTCCGGTCGTAACAATGGCGCGGTCGACTACGGTTCCAACTCGTCTACAAACGTCTACGATCGACAACAGCTTCAGAAGGGACGAGTGGCATTAGTGTAATGAGGCGAAGTGTAGTGAATTGCTATAAGCAATTAGTGAAGGAGGAGTGTGGACTGACGTCGTATTGTAGTGATCGGCAAGAATTGAAAATTAGTGCAGTGGACCTGTTAGATTGAGGCAAAAACCAGCCTAGTGGTCCTGAGTGCACAAGCCGATCGAAGTCTAAATCAAGTACCTGGCATTCACGAGCATGTAAGTCCAGACATTGAAAATTGAAAAATAAATTATGGCCATGAACATGAAAAAGTACAAAAAATTTGGCAGCAAAAGAACGCGTAAGCCCAATGTAAAATTAAAGTCAAAACTTGGCAGCCAGTGAAAGCGTAAGCCCAAAGTAAAAATCAAGTCAAATTTGGCAGCAAAAGAACGCGTAAGCCCAATGTAAAATTAAAGTCAAAACTTGGCAGCCAGTGAAAGCGTAAGCCCAAAGTAAAAATCAAGTCAAATTTGGCCGCAAAAGAAAGCGTAAGCCCAAAAGTAATTCGGCTGAGGTCAGAGACCAAGAAGCCTTCTCAATGAATCACCCAGACTACACATAGTGTATGTTCAGGAAAGTGTTGCGGTATCTAGTCTTTGAAAGAGGCAGGATGTATCAGACATCCTTCGAGTGGTTAATTAGTATTAGTATTCAAGTAAAGTATTCAACCACGAGCCATCCTAAAAGTACACAGAAAAACGGCACCGTACTGCGCACTAGCAGAAATGTTAGTGTTGTGGAGTTGAGTTCATTGAAATTCAGTAAAATATAAATTATACTTAAGCAGAGCCAAGATCGTAAGTAGATCCTCTGAGCCTGCAATAAAAAGTCAAGCAGTGCCAAGATTTAAAAGTGATCCTCTGAGCCTGCAGTAAATAAATTATTAGTCAACACACGAGCAGTGACAAGATCAAAAAAAATGATCCTCTGAGCCTGCAATGAAACATTAAGTGAGCTTATGGACAAGCAGTAAACAAATCAAACAAGTGTCATTCAAGGACGTGCGTTGCCCTGTTTTGTTCCTCTGAGCTTGCTGAAAAACGTCAACAAGAACGCAACGAAAGCACTGTTACAACGATGACTGCTACCAAAGAAGAAGAAAAAGATGTGGATCAAAAGATGACAAACTGTGATTCTATAAATTCTTATATTGTAAATTTAATTTGTTGTTTTGTCCTTTTTTGCCTTTTTGTCATCCCACATCTTTGTTTTTTGTTGAAAATGAGTGTTTGTTTAAGTGAGACAGACGCTCTGGCTTTTAAAGATTGTATCAATAGTCTAAAAGACTATAGTGATATTATCACAACATTATAAAGCTTCGGCTTTAAGTGAAGCCGAACCTTTTTTTCAAGGGGGGAGGTGTTGTGTAGTGGTATCGCTATAGTATAAAAGCCAGTGAAAGCGTCAGTCTAGGGGGGATCATACTAGCGGGGCTAGTCACTGATCTCCGTCGTCTGTTCCAACCCTTTTGCCTTCGCCTACATTGTATATTTCTACGCCGGATAAATGTTGTTCTTGTGCACGTCAACATTAGTTAAACCTCGGACACCTCCGGTCGTAACAGGTTTCGGGTACAAAAAAAGGCCGGGTTTCGGGTTTCGGGTTTCGGGCGGCAACCCTGTTCTAAATAATTATTCGAATATATTTTATAGAAATTTTACTCATCGTTCTGTTTCTATTAATCTTTTTTCAGCATTTTCGATTTAAAATTTTGCATCTTCAAATTATTTTATATTCTAAATAATTATTCGAATATATTTATAGAAATTTTACCCATCGTCCTGTTTCTATTAATCTTCTTTTAAGCATTTTCGATTTAAAATTTTGCATCTTCAAATTATTTTATATTCTAAATAATTTTTCGAATATATTTTATAGAAATTTTACTCATCGTTCTGTTTCTATTAATCTTCTTTTCAGCATTTTCGATTTAAAATTTTGCATCTTCAAATTATTTTATATTCTAAATAATTATTCGAATATATTTTATAGAAATTTTACTCATCGTTCTGTTTCTATTAATCTTCTTTTAAGCATTTTCGATTTAAAATTTTGCATCTTCAAATTATTATATATTCTAAATAATTATTCGAATAGATCTTATAGAAATTTTACTCATCGTTCTGTTTCTATTAATCTTCTTTTAAGCATTTTCGATTTAAAATTTTGCATCTTCAAATTATTATATATTCTAAATAATTATTCGAATATATTTTATAGAAATTTTACCCATCGTCCTGTTTCTATTAATCTTCTTTTCAGCATTTTCGATTTAAAATTTTGCATCTTCAAATTATTATATATTCTAAATAATTATTCGAATATATTTTATAGAAATTTTACCCATCGTCTTGTTTCTATTAATCTTCTTTTCAGCATTTTCGATTTAAAATTTTGCATCTTCAAATTATTATATATTCTAAATAATTATTCGAATATATTTTATAGAAATTTTACCCATCGTCCTGTTTCTATTAATCTTCTTTTCAGCATTTTCGATTTAAAATTTTGCATCTTCAAAGTATTATATATTCTAAATAATTATTCGAATATATTTTATAGAAATTTTACCCATCGTCTTGTTTCTATTAATCTTCTTTTCAGCATTTTCGATTTAAAATTTTGCATCTTCAAATTATTATATATTCTAAATAATTATTCGAATATATTTTATAGAAATTTTACCCATCGTCTTGTTTCTATTAATCTTCTTTTCAGCATTTTCGATTTAAAATTTTGCATCTTCAAATTATTATATATTCTAAATAATTATTCGAATATATTTTATAGAAATTTTACCCATCGTCCTGTTTCTATTAATCTTCTTTTCAGCATTTTCGATATAAAATTACGAGAAGAAATTAAAAGAAGTATAAGAAATGCTATAGATGATAATTAGAAACTGAGTTGTTTAAAAAAGAAAGATAAAACAACGAGGTTATGAGAAGAAATTATTAGAATAATAAGAAATGCAATAGATGATAAGTAGAAACTGAGTTGTTTAAAAAAGAAAGATAAAACAACGAGGTTATGAGAAGAAATTATTAGAATAATAAGAAATGCAATAGATGATAAGTAGAAACTGAGTTGTTTAAAAAAGAAAGATAAAACAACGAGGTTATGAGAAGAAATTATTAGAAGTATAAGAAATGCTATAGATGATAATTAGAAACTGAGTTGTTTAAAAAAGAAAGATAAAACAACGAGGTTATGAGAAGAAATTATTAGAATAATAAGAAATGCAATAGATGATAAGTAGAAACTGAGTTGTTTAAAAAAGAAAGATAAAACAACGAGGTTATGAGAAGAAATTATTAGAAGTATAAGAAATGCAATAGATGATAATTAGAAACTGAGTTGTTTAAAAAAGAAAGATAAAACAACGAGGTTATGAGAAGAAATTATTAGAATAATAAGAAATGCAATAGATGATAAGTAGAAACTGAGTTGTTTAAAAAAGAAAGAAAAACAACGAGATTACGAGAAGAAATTATTAGAAGTATAAGAAATGCTATAGATGATAATTAGAAACTGAGTTGTTTAAAAAAGAAAGATAAAACAACGAGGTTATGAGAAGAAATTATTAGAAGTATAAGAAATGCTATAGATGATAATTAGAAACTGAGTTGTTTAAAATAGAAAGATAAAACAACGAGGTTATGAGAAGAAATTATTAGAATAATAAGAAATGCAATAGATGATAAGTAGAAACTGAGTTGTTTAAAAAAGAAAGATAAAACAACGAGGTTATGAGAAGAAATTATTAGAATAATAAGAAATGCAATAGATGATAAGTAGAAACTGAGTTGTTTAAAAAAGAAAGATAAAACAACGAGGTTATGAGAAGAAATTATTAGAATAATAAGAAATGCAATAGATGATAATTAGAAACTGAGTTGTTTAAAAAAGAAAGATAAAACAACGAGGTTATGAGAAGAAATTATTAGAATAATAAGAAATGCAATAGATGATAAGTAGAAACTGAGTTGTTTAAAAAAGAAATAAAAACAACGAGATTACGAGAAGAAATTATTAGAAGTATAAGAAATGCTATAGATGATAATTAGAAACTGAGTTGTTTAAAAAAGAAAGATAAAACAACGAGAGTACGAAAAGAAATTATTAGAAGTATAAGAAATGCTATAGATGATAATTAGAAACTGAGTTGTTTAAAAAAGAAAGATAAAACAACGAGGTTATGAGAAGAAATTATTAGAATAATAAGAAATGCAATAGATGATAAGTAGAAACTGAGTTGTTTAAAAAAGAAAGATAAAACAACGAGGTTATGAGAAGAAATTATTAGAAGTATAAGAAATGCTATAAATGATAATTAGAAACTGAGTTGTTTAAAAAAGAAAGATGAAACAACGAGATTACGAGAAGAAATTATTAGAAGTATAAGAAATGCTATAGATGATAATTAGAAACTGAGTTGTTTAAAAAAGAAAGATAAAACAACGAGGTTATGAGAAGAAATTATTAGAATAATAAGAAATGCAATAGATGATAAGTAGAAACTGAGTTGTTTAAAAAAGAAAGATAAAACAACGAGGTTATGAGAAGAAATTATTAGAATAATAAGAAATGCAATAGATGATAATTAGAAACTGAGTTGTTTAAAAAAGAAAGATAAAACAACGAGGTTATGAGAAGAAATTATTAGAATAATAAGAAATGCAATAGATGATAAGTAGAAACTGAGTTGTTTAAAAAAGAAAGATAAAACAACGAGATTACGAGAAGAAATTATTAAAAGTATAAGAAATGCTATAGATGATAATTAGAAACTGAGTTGTTTAAAAAAGAAAGATAAAACAACGAGATTACGAGAAGAAATTATTAGAAGTATAAGAAATGCTATAGATGATAATTAGAAACTGAGTTGTTTAAAAAAGAAAGATAAAACAACGAGGTTATGAGAAGAAATTATTAGAATAATAAGAAATGCAATAGATGATAAGTAGAAACTGAGTTGTTTAAAAAAGAAAGATAAAACAACGAGGTTATGAGAAGAAATAATTAGAATAATAAGAAATGCAATAGATGATAAGTAGAAACTGAGTTGTTTAAAAAAGAAAGATAAAACAACGAGGTTATGAGAAGAAATTATTAGAATAATAAGAAATGCAATAGATGATAATTAGAAACTGAGTTGTTTAAAAAAGAAAGATAAAACAACGAGATAGAAAATTTTTTATATTTTAATAAAAAGTTTACTATTTTTAATTTTAATAAAAAAATTATTAATTAAAATTTAATTTTTATATTAATTAAAAGTTTACTATTCTTCGGTCAAATTATTTTAATAGAATAATCTCATAAGATTTTAAAGTTAGACATACTGAATAAGTGATTATTTTAATAGAATAGTTTATTTTTTAATATTTAGTTAAAAAATTATTTTAATAAATTATTTTAATATTTAGTTTTCTGACTAAATTAAAAGTTTACTATTCTTCGGTCAGATTATTTTAATAGAATACTAATCTCAAAAGATTTTAAAGTTAGACATACTGGATAAGTGAGTTTTCTGACTAAATTAAAATTTTATTATTCTTCGGTCAGATTATTTTAATAGAATAATCTCAAAAGATTTTAAAGGAAGACATACTGGATAAGTGAGCTTTCTGACTAAATTAAAAGTTTACTATTCTTCGGTCAGATTATTTTAATAGAATAATCTCAAAAAATTTTAAAGATAGACATACTGGATAAGTGAGTTTTCTGACTAAATTAAAAGTTTACTATTCTTCGGTCAAATTATTTTAATAGAATAATCTCATAAGATTTTAAAGTTAGACATACTGAATAAGTGATTATTTTAATAGAATAGTTTATTTTTTAATATTTAGTTAAAAAATTATTTTAATAAATTATTTTAATATTTAGTTTTCTGACTAAATTAAAAGTTTACTATTCTTCGGTCAGATTATTTTAATAGAATAATCTCAAAAGATTTTAAAGTTAGACATACTGGATAAGTGAGTTTTATGACTAAATTAAAAGTTTACTATTCTTCGGTCAAATTATTTTAATAGAATAATCTCAAAAGATTTTAAAGTTAGACATACTGGATAAGTGAGTTTTATGACTAAATTAAAAGTTTACTATTCTTCGGTCAGATTATTTTAATAGAATAATCTCAAAAAATTTTAAAGATAGACATACTGGATAAGTGAGTTTTCTGACTAAATTAAAAGTTTACTATTCTTCGGTCAAATTATTTTAATAGAATAATCTCATAAGATTTTAAAGTTAGACATACTGAATAAGTGATTATTTTAATAGAATAGTTTATTTTTTAATATTTAGTTAAAAAATTATTTTAATAAATTATTTTAATATTTAGTTTTCTGACTAAATTAAAAGTTTACTATTCTTCGGTCAGATTATTTTAATAGAATACTAATCTCAAAAGATTTTAAAGTTAGACATACTGGATAAGTGAGCTTTCTGACTAAATTAAAATTTTATTATTCTTCGGTCAGATTATTTTAATAGAATAATCTCAAAAGATTTTAAAGGAAGACATACTGGATAAGTGAGTTTTCTGACTAAATTAAAATTTTACTATTCTTCGGTCAGATTATTTTAATAGAATAATCTCAAAAGATTTTAAAGGAAGACATGAAGGATATGTGAGTTTTCTGACTAAATTAAAAGTTTACTATTCTTCGGTCAGATTATTTTAATAGAATAACCTCAAAAGATTTTAAAGGAAGACATACTGGATAAGTGAGTTTTCTGACTAAATTAAAATTTTACTATTCTTCGGTCAGATTATTTTAATAGAATAATCTCAAAAGATTTTAAAGTTAGACATACTGGATAAGTGAGTTTTCTGACTAAATTAAAAGTTTACTATTCTTCGGTCAAATTATTTTAATAGAATAATCTCATAAGATTTTAAAGTTAGACATACTGAATAAGTGATTATTTTAATAGAATAGTTTATTTTTTAATATTTAGTTAAAAAATTATTTTAATAAATTATTTTAATATTTAGTTTTCTGACTAAATTAAAAGTTTACTATTCTTCGGTCAGATTATTTTAATAGAATACTAATCTCAAAAGATTTTAAAGTTAGACATACTGGATAAGTGAGTTTTCTGACTAAATTAAAATTTTATTATTCTTCGGTCAGATTATTTTAATAGAATAATCTCAAAAGATTTTAAAGGAAGACATACTGGATAAGTGAGCTTTCTGACTAAATTAAAAGTTTACTATTCTTCGGTCAGATTATTTTAATAGAATAATCTCAAAAAATTTTAAAGATAGACATACTGGATAAGTGAGTTTTCTGACTAAATTAAAAGTTTACTATTCTTCGGTCAAATTATTTTAATAGAATAATCTCATAAGATTTTAAAGTTAGACATACTGAATAAGTGATTATTTTAATAGAATAGTTTATTTTTTAATATTTAGTTAAAAAATTATTTTAATAAATTATTTTAATATTTAGTTTTCTGACTAAATTAAAAGTTTACTATTCTTCGGTCAGATTATTTTAATAGAATAATCTCAAAAGATTTTAAAGTTAGACATACTGGATAAGTGAGTTTTATGACTAAATTAAAAGTTTACTATTCTTCGGTCAAATTATTTTAATAGAATAATCTCAAAAGATTTTAAAGTTAGACATACTGGATAAGTGAGTTTTATGACTAAATTAAAAGTTTACTATTCTTCGGTCAGATTATTTTAATAGAATAATCTCAAAAAATTTTAAAGATAGACATACTGGATAAGTGAGTTTTCTGACTAAATTAAAAGTTTACTATTCTTCGGTCAAATTATTTTAATAGAATAATCTCATAAGATTTTAAAGTTAGACATACTGAATAAGTGATTATTTTAATAGAATAGTTTATTTTTTAATATTTAGTTAAAAAATTATTTTAATAAATTATTTTAATATTTAGTTTTCTGACTAAATTAAAAGTTTACTATTCTTCGGTCAGATTATTTTAATAGAATACTAATCTCAAAAGATTTTAAAGTTAGACATACTGGATAAGTGAGCTTTCTGACTAAATTAAAATTTTATTATTCTTCGGTCAGATTATTTTAATAGAATAATCTCAAAAGATTTTAAAGGAAGACATACTGGATAAGTGAATTTTCTGACTAAATTAAAATTTTACTATTCTTCGGTCAGATTATTTTAATAGAATAATCTCAAAAGATTTTAAAGTTAGACATACTGGATAAGTGAGTTTTCTGACTAAATTAAAAGTTTACTATTCTTCGGTCAAATTATTTTAATAGAATAACCTCAAAAGATTTTAAAGGAAGACATACTGGATAAGTGAGTTTTCTGACTAAATTAAAATTTTACTATTCTTCGGTCAGATTATTTTAATAGAATAATCTCAAAAGATTTTAAAGTTAGACATACTGGATAAGTGAGTTTTCTGACTAAATTAAAAGTTTACTATTCTTCGGTCAAATTATTTTAATAGAATAATCTCATAAGATTTTAAAGTTAGACATACTGAATAAGTGATTATTTTAATAGAATAGTTTATTTTTTAATATTTAGTTAAAAAATTATTTTAATAAATTATTTTAATATTTAGTTTTCTGACTAAATTAAAAGTTTACTATTCTTCGGTCAGATTATTTTAATAGAATACTAATCTCAAAAGATTTTAAAGGAATCCATACTGGATAAGTGAGTTTTCTGACTAAATTAAAATTTTATTATTCTTCGGTCAGATTATTTTAATAGAATAATCTCAAAAGATTTTAAAGGAAGACATACTGGATAAGTGAGTTTTCTGACTAAATTAAAATTTTACTATTCTTCGGTCAGATTATTTTAATAGAATAATCTCAAAAGATTTTAAAGGAAGACATGAAGGATATGTGAGTTTTCTGACTAAATTAAAAGTTTACTATTCTTCGGTCAGATTATTTTAATTGAATAACCTCAAAAGATTTTAAAGGAAGACATACTGGATAAGTGAGTTTTCTGACTAAATTAAAATTTTACTATTCTTCGGTCAGATTATTTTAATAGAATAATCTCAAAAGATTTTAAAGTTAGACATACTGGATAAGTGAGTTTTCTGACTAAATTAAAAGTTTACTATTCTTCGGTCAAATTATTTTAATAGAATAATCTCATAAGATTTTAAAGTTAGACATACTGAATAAGTGATTATTTTAATAGAATAGTTTATTTTTTAATATTTAGTTAAAAAATTATTTTAATAAATTATTTTAATATTTAGTTTTCTGACTAAATTAAAAGTTTACTATTCTTCGGTCAGATTATTTTAATAGAATACTAATCTCAAAAGATTTTAAAGTTAGACATACTGGATAAGTGAGTTTTCTGACTAAATTAAAATTTTATTATTCTTCGGTCAGATTATTTTAATAGAATAATCTCAAAAGATTTTAAAGGAAGACATACTGGATAAGTGAGCTTTCTGACTAAATTAAAAGTTTACTATTCTTCGGTCAGATTATTTTAATAGAATAATCTCAAAAAATTTTAAAGATAGACATACTGGATAAGTGAGTTTTCTGACTAAATTAAAAGTTTACTATTCTTCGGTCAAATTATTTTAATAGAATAATCTCATAAGATTTTAAAGTTAGACATACTGAATAAGTGATTATTTTAATAGAATAGTTTATTTTTTAATATTTAGTTAAAAAATTATTTTAATAAATTATTTTAATATTTAGTTTTCTGACTAAATTAAAAGTTTACTATTCTTCGGTCAGATTATTTTAATAGAATAATCTCAAAAGATTTTAAAGTTAGACATACTGGATAAGTGAGTTTTATGACTAAATTAAAAGTTTACTATTCTTCGGTCAAATTATTTTAATAGAATAATCTCAAAAGATTTTAAAGTTAGACATACTGGATAAGTGAGTTTTCTGACTAAATTAAAATTTTATTATTCTTCGATCAGATTATTTTAATAGAATAATCTCAAAAGATTTTAAAGGAAGACATACTGGATAAGTGAGTTTTCTGACTAAATTAAAATTTTATTATTCTTCGATCAGAATATTTTAATAGTATAATCTCAAAAGATTTTAAAGGAAGACATGAAGGATATGTGAGATTTCTGATTCTTTTAGAATTTATTTTTCTTCGGTCAGATTATTTTAATAGAATAATCTCAAAAGATTTTAAAGTTAGACATACTGGATAAGTGAGTTTTCTGACTAAATTAAAAGTTTACTATTCTTCGGTCAGATTATTTTAAAAGAATAATCTCAAAAGATTTTAAAGTTAGACATACTGGATAAGTGAGTTTTCTGACTAAATTAAAATTTTATTATTCTTCGATCAGAATATTTTAATAGTATAATCTCAAAAGATTTTAAAGGAAGACATGAAGGATATGTGAGATTTCTGATTCTTTTAGAATTTATTTTTCTTCGGTCAGATTATTTTAATAGAATAATCTCAAAAGATTTTAAAGGAAGACATACTGGATAAGTGAGTTTTCTGACTAAATTAAAATTTTATTATTCTTCGATCAGAATATTTTAATAGTATAATCTCAAAAGATTTTAAAGGAAGACATGAAGGATATGTGAGATTTCTGATTCTTTTAGAATTTATTTTTCTTCGGTCAGATTATTTTAATAGAATAATCTCAAAAGATTTTAAAGGAAGACATACTGGATAAGTGAGTTTTCTGACTAAATTAAAATTTTATTATTCTTCGATCAGAATATTTTAATAGTATAATCTCAAAAGATTTTAAAGGAAGACATGAAGGATATGTGAGATTTCTGATTCTTTTAGAATTTATTTTTCTTCGGTCAGATTATTTTAATAGAATAATCTCAAAAGATTTTAAAGGAAGACATGAAGGATATGTGAGTTTTCTGACTAAATTAAAAGTTTACTATTCTTCGGTCAGATTATTTTAATAGAATAACCTCAAAAGATTTTAAAGGAAGACATACTGGATAAGTGAGCTTTCTGACTAAATTAAAATTTTATTATTCTTCGGTCAGATTATTTTAATAGAATAGTTTATTTTTTAATATTTAGTTAAAAAATTATTTTAATAAATTATTTTAATATTTAGTTTTCTGACTAAATTAAAAGTTTACTATTCTTCGGTCAGATTATTTTAATAGAATACTAATCTCAAAAGATTTTAAAGGAAGACATACTGGATAAGTGAGCTTTCTGACTAAATTAAAATTTTATTATTCTTCGGTCAGATTATTTTAATAGAATAATCTCAAAAGATTTTAAAGTTAGACATACTGGATAAGTGAGTTTTCTGACTAAATTAAAATTTTATTATTCTTCGATCAGATTATTTTAATAGAATAATCTCAAAAGATTTTAAAGGAAGACATACTGGATAAGTGAGCTTTCTGACTAAATTAAAATTTTATTATTCTTCGGTCAGATTATTTTAATAGAATAATCTCAAAAGATTTTAAAGGAAGACATACTGGATAAGTGAGTTTTCTGACTAAATTAAAATTTTATTATTCTTCGATCAGAATATTTTAATAGTATAATCTCAAAAGATTTTAAAGGAAGACATGAAGGATATGTGAGATTTCTGATTCTTTTAGAATTTATTTTTCTTCGGTCAGATTATTTTAATAGAATAATCTCAAAAGATCAGATTATTTTAATAGTATAATCTCAAAAGATTTTAAAGGAAGACATGAAGGATATGTGAGATTTCTGATTCTTTTAGAATTTATTTTTCTTCGGTCAGATTATTTTAATAGAATAATCTCAAAAGATTTTAAAGTTATTATTTTTATTTTATTTTAAATTTATTTTAAAGTTATTGATTCTTTTAGAATTTATTTTCTTCGGTCAGATTATTTTAATAGAGTGAGGTTTTGACGTATTGGGCCACCCAGTAAATTAAATGAGGCGAGGTATCGACACCGTGAGGGCTAGTTTCTATTCAAATACAACGTTGTATGTGCTCCGTTAGAAGCAAAGCTTAGGCCCTAATTATTGCGCATAAAATAATATTTATTTAAACGTAAAATATAAAATCGCGATTGAATTATATAAAGTTAAAACAAAAATGATTAATAATATAATTGATTGTATAAGTCGACATTGAATAACAAAAGAGAACGTTCCCGGGAATAAAACTTTAGCGCTTATTAATCATAAAATAATTAGCTAGCGTCGCTGCTCTAAGATTAATGTGATTGCTTCCTTCTCCCGTTGGGCCCAACTAGACTGATCTCTTTCAACTGTTTTCTCATGTATTAAATAATCCTGTCTTTATCCTTATGGGGCGTGTGCTTAAGTGTTCTTTCAACTTGTCATGGACAAACACGGCCTTACACCTCCAACCTGGGGGAAGACCGGACCCTCGGTCTTAAAGACCGCTCTCGATGCATTGAATGTGGGCTACGAGAGAGTGCACTTTAATTGTGTCTTTTCTTTAAATCTTTTCTTTAGATTTTTTTTAGTTAGTTTTTTTTTGTTTTTTTTCGATCTTTTCTTTTCTCTCTTTTTTCTCTAAGGATTTATTCTAATAGACCCTAAAATTATTCAACCCTATTTTCGGTTACCTTTTAATCTGACTGAAGGGCTAAAAAGCAAGTCAGTCCATTAGAATAAATTCTATATTTACATTATTTTTCAAGATTCATCAATTAAGTCTTTCTTCTTTCTTGGTTTTCTGTTGATTGAGAAGGTTGTTTTTTTCAATTTTTTTTGAAGATTTTGATGGACATTTTGTTTGTTGGATCCTTGTTGCTTTCGTTGGTTTCCTTGTTGTTTTTCAATTCATCTGTCTTCAACCTTATCGAGGACCGTCCCTGGTCCGTTACATGATGATTGCTTTTACATTTTTTTTTAGAATTTTCTGATGATTTCTTTTCCTTTTTTTCTATGAAGCGCTTCTATATCTTTTATTTCTTTAATTTTTATTTATGGTTCGGAACTCGCCTTCGGCTTTTGTCCTCTTCCATTGTATCATTTAACTTTTTTAATATTTTTAGTTTTGTTGACAAGTTTTGTATTTTTTTTTGTTTTGATGATTTGTCTGATATAGTTGTTCGTTGCTTCTTTTTTTTTTTAATTGCATCTTTGCAGGCACTGTTGTTTTGATTTTTCGTTGCTTTGAAGATTGTTGTCAGGTACACAAATACAATAAAATTACAATCATGTGGGTCAGGGAACAAGATTTATACAACCCTTGTACCCAATGCATCTTTTAAAGTGTCCCTTTTTTAGAAGGAGATGTTAGACCGTTATATTATTACGTTCCTTTTTTTTAGAGTTACTGCGCGTGCATTGATATAGTGCGTCGCTTGTATTTCAGTTTTTTCACCTGCGTTTGCTATTCAATGTCTCTTCTCATTCGACACAATAAATTTTAAGTTAGTAATATCCGAAGGATCCATAGAGGCTGTGATCAAGTTACAAACCTAGAGGCTGTTAAAGTGTGTTACAAAAGACTATTATACTAGAGGCTACAAATAAAGTTTCCCAGAGGCTATATATTTTTTTTTTTGTACAACTCCTTTTATCTTCTGTACATGCAATTTATCTTCGTGTGCCCTTGTTGTCCACACCAAGAGCACGGCGCATGCGGGCAGTTGTCTCTTTGATGTCCCATTATGTAACAATATCCACATGGTCGTCGTGGGCACTGTCCTTTCAAATGAGGAGCTATTCCATGACACACCATACAAGGAGAATAGTCACAAATGTCTTCGTGTACGTTCGGGACAATCGAATGGCAGCCACTGCATTGTGTCACCTGTGGGACGTTAGAAGGCAAAGGGACCCCTATTATTTCCTTTTGATAAATTCCCCCTATTACTGGTCCACCTGACTGTTGAGGGTGTTGGAGTTGATGTTGTGGCTGTTGTGGCATCCGCACAGGTTGTGTCCATTGGGGTTGGTTCACTGGAGGTGCGGTTGTTGGCCCATAATATCCTTGATATCCACCTGGAGCCGGTGTTTGTGTTGAGGTTATCTGTACAGGCTGTATGGCCTGTCCACTTGTTGATGGAGTGCTTTCACACTCCATTGCTTGTTGGACCTGTGGTGTCCTTGTAACTAGATTATTATCAATTTTCATTTTTTCGTAAAATTCCCAAGCTATTGGTATCTCACCTTTATAATCGGCAATTACCCCATTCACCCTTTGAATATTACCCGACTTCATTAATTCAATGAACGCCGGCGTCACCACCACTGTCTGTTTGCACGCCTCCAACACAAATTTCTCCCAAACTTCTCCCTTTTGGCATAGGAATGGTAAGTCCCCAATTACAATTAACCCGTATCGGGCCCTGGACAAGGCCACATTAGTCCTACGGGGATCAGACCAAAACAAACCCTTTTCCTCCTCACTAGATTGCTTCTGCTGCACACTGGTTTTGGTGGTTGTGAGAATGACTAGATCCGCCTCTTGCGATTGTATTGCATCACAAGTCGAGCAAGTGACATTTGACCAATTATACTCTTTAATGGCTCTCTTAATGTCAGATACCTGGGCAGTATATAGACCAATCACGAGAATTTTCATTCTCCTAGAGGCTAGTGGCGGGACTAACTCCCTTAATAAAGTTACCGTTGTGATTGTATGCCCACCATTGGTCAATGAAAAAGACGTTGCATCCATCTCCACTGCTGTATTTTGCTGAATCAAAATTATCGGAGTATTTTGAATCGGTAGATTCAATCCTATTTGATTTGTCAGCAGGTCCCTTTGGGATTCATTTAGTCCTGGCCTTAGTTGTTCACCATTTGGCTCATAGACACTCAATGCCAAGCAGTTCACCAGTTTTGGGTGGGATCTGTAAGACGTTGTGAGTCTTACGAAACTTACACCATTACAATCCCTCAGTCGGTCCAATACCGAATTCATACCCAATTTATCCCTAATTACCATGGGTTGAGAGGGTTGGTGAACTTGCAACTGTAAATAATCTCCTGTCATCAACAATTTCTTCAAATTAGGGAATTGTGACACACTGGAGATTACGCTGTTGTGTTGGGCTTGGCCAACTTCATCTATTACCATGTGTGTGATTAATGGGGAAATTACCTCCTTCTTTGGGTCTGGGCTATCAGGACTTGCGTCAAGAAAGAGTTGAAGCTCCTCCGCCAGAGAGTGGGTCATAAAAATGACCTTGAACCGTTTAATTTGGGTTAACTCAAACGCCACTGTTCTCTCTTGGGCTATTTTCGGTGCCACTTTCACATCACGTTCATACCTTTCAACTTTCTTTCCAGCCCTAGCCATCAACGGATCCCTAATGTCCTCATCCTTTATTCTCCAAACTAATAAGTGACTACCCACCTGTTCAATTCTCTGTTGGTATTTAAACTTCCCACTCCCAGAGAATAAAGCAAGCATTGGAACAACCTCACCTGCTACGGACATGGCTTTGGTTGTGTCCTCTGCCAATTCACACACAGCAACGTTAATTGGGGCCACTGCCAGCACAACTGCATCAGGATGGCGTCTGATAGCGGCCGCTATAGCGACTCCTGAAACTAAGGTCTTACCCGCTCCAGGAGGCGCCTGCTGGTAAAGCAGGCGCGTCTCCCCATCCAAAAATAATTTTACCGTTTCAAGTTGTTGCGGATTTAGTCTTCTCATTGCCGGGTGATCATTTTCCAACGGATTAAACGTGCTAGGGAGTGGTGGGTCACCTTCAATACCTATTAAAGTGCGTAAAATTGGGGCAACCATATGTCCTGAGTGAGCTAATGTTAATGGGAACCCACTAGACAGAACGTCTTCCCTACGTTGGAGCCTTTTGAGATTTGCAATTGGAGTTATCTGCACCTCCCAACCTTCACCAACAATACCTTCCCAATGTTCATAGCTACTAGCATAGTTATGGGCTTCCTCATGACGTGCCCTCAGTAGTACTTCAAACCAAAATCCTTCTGCATTGACCCCCTTTGTGATTTCTTTCACTTCACCTTTCGCACATGGTTTCAAATCCGGATCATTTACTTTAATTAGACACGGAGTGTCAGCATCGAATGCACTCGTGTAAGCTTCCAAATCTGCGAGGCTCTTTGGTCTATATGAGAACCATAACTCTAAAGTGTCTTCTAAAGTTTTTTCTCGCGCACGATCTAAGGCGGAACGGTTAAGCGTTGTAACTACGGCACATTTTCTGAGAGCTTGGTCTTCACGATTACGATGGCACGCAGCAACTGCGGCTAGTGCTGCCATAGTTTTTTCTTGTTGATCTTTAGTGTGTGTTGGCATTATTGGGTATTTTTCTTGAACTCTTGAGGGTCTTGACCCAATGATAACATCGTTCTGATGTGCCCAATATTCATCTCCCCTTTTAAACGGAGTCTTTTCCGGTAATATATAGTTATTCCCCATTCTCCACACCTGCGGGTTAATTATTTGGGCTAATTCTACTTCAATAATTCCTCCTTTTTTCAATTGATGGGGACGAATTTGTGTCATTTGTCTAGTGTTTATTAGTTGACTTCTTAACATGTTTGGGGCCATTACCTCAGCTGATCTGAGTTTGCCTCCCTTCATTTTTATATTTTCAACTATACCGGTTACCCAATTTCCAGGTCTTAGAAGTACCATTTCGGCTTTCGTTGCCGTTGCTTGGTGTTGTATTGAGCCCGAAATCATCCATGGGGTATACCTTCCTGACCAATCCTGCATATGGTCAACTGCTAACTTACCCAATTTTTCAAACCCTTCTCTTACTTCCCACTCCTCAACGAATACCAAATCACCCATTTGTAGCCTACGACTCGGGTTTGTAAAGACAGTGTCTGGAATTTCCATGAAAAATGGACCTACTCCAGAAATCCTCGCACCAATTGCCCGATCTTCGATTGCCCTTGCAATTAAATATTTCGGCACCCCTTTATCCTTTAACGTGGGGTCACCTGTATCAGCGTCAGGACTAGCCGTAACCCTACATTCATCTGGGAGATCATTTGGGTTGATTCCCGACCCTTCCTGGGTGTTCTTCTCCGGTCCTTTGTTAGGGGTATTTTCCCACCCCGAACTCGAAGTGGCCCACTCATTATCTGTCCTTTCTTTTTGCTGGTCCATTACCGTATCTATTACAAACGTTGTATTGTCACCGTGAGATGACTGATTATTGTTTACTCCACTTGGGTCTTCAGGAATTACCTCTTGACACTCTTGAGATTGAATGTTACCTTTTATAATTTCACGCACCTTTACAAGTATTTTTCCCATTTTATTCAATCCAAACTCCTTTGAGTTTGGTGACCAGTCCTTAAGACTCGGATCATTTTGATATTTACCAACACCCCAAATTGGATCGTTCCCATTTGTTTCTACAATCCAATTATCTTTTGTACCAATTAATAACTCCCCTAAATGTTTATTTTGTGTGAATTTTTGGATTACTAATGCTTCGAGTATTTGTTCACTCTTTTCATTCCATTCCTCTTTTTGTCTTTTATTCCCCTCTATTTCTTTACCTAGAAATTTATACTCTCTTGGGTGAACACTTTTAAACGTTGTTTGCGCCCCGGTAGAGGCAATAATTTTCCTACTCTTAGTTATTAACTCACTCACCTCATCCATGTGAGTCATCCCTTTCACCTGCTCAACAATATCCCCCCGATTAAAAAAGGCTGCCTTGGCTGCTACATATGCTTGTTCAGTACAACCCCACTCATAGTTGTCGTAATTGAATTTAGCATAAGCAAAGTTGGAGAAGGGGTGATCTTTCCCCAAAAACGGATAAATCACCCCTTTATTATTTAATTCAATGATGGGTAATTCATTACTAATTATATTAACGTTGTATGAGCGCCATTGACGCATAGAATTTTTAATTTCCATTTTTTTTTGATTAAAGATTTTTCTAAAAAATTTTAAAATCTGTATATGTATTTTCAAAGTTCAAAAACGCGAGAACAACAAAAAAAATAAAAATTAAATTATTCGCGCCAAAATGGTAGGGGTCGGACAAACGGCAAAATTTAATGTCAAATCAAATTATTTGATACTTGAAAGTATTAAAAAAAAATTTTATTCTCTTCAAACCCCATCAACCAACTATTTTATCAAATTATTTAATTTGCCAATTGTTTGGTCCGATTTTACAAAATGGCATTAAAATTGAAACGAACCAAAAAAATATTTTAAAAAGAGAATTGACCTATGTGAAAATATGAGTCAGTAGATTAAATAAGAAAAGATCTTAAATGAGCAAAGTCTTAATTTACGTAATTCTTTTAATTGAAACTCATTAGATTTATCTAAAAGCCATTATATTTTCTCCATTTTTTTTTGTATTTTTAACCTTTCCTTATTGATATCTTTCTGGTTTTGTTATTTTGCTACGGTCACGTAAATCATACTTGTGTGCTTGTTTTACAACTTCTAATTCAGTATTATTTGTTTCGGGATTGGGTTCATTAGGTCTCGAATTTTCTTGTTCCCTGGTATGTTCATAACTTTTATCTTCTATAGTAAGATTATCTTTTGGAATTTGTTCTTCACATTTGTATGGGATTGTACAAGGAGGACCAAGGTACTCAAAACATTTTTTAATTTGATTAATATGAACTGTTTTATTCGGTGAGCTTGGAGAGATGCAACTAGATATAGTCGCGTATATACCATCTAGATTAATAACCCTGTAGATGCCCTTCCAATGTAGCTGGAATTTCTTAGCTGTGCCTATCTTTCCTGTGTAATTCCTAAGTAGAACTCTGTCCCCTATTTTTATACTTGGTTCCCTAAAAAACTTGTCATATTGATTTTTCATTTTTTCCTGGGCATTTCTATTCGACTCCGCTGCAATCTCCCACGCACTCCAAAGAGACTTAATAAGCTTATATTTAAAGTCTGGTTCATCTGCAACACTGGCGTGTTCATGTATTCTAGGGTCAAGGATTTGATCAACACAAAAAATAGGGTCTCGACCAAACATAAGGAAAAATGGGGTCTCATTTATAGAGGCATGGATCGATGTGTTATAACAAAAGTTCATAAACTCTAGAAACTCATCAAAATCTGGTTGTTCTTTTGTTATATATTTTGCTAACATATTATTAAAAGTTCGGAATGTCCTTTCAGTAACCGCATTACCCTGCGACCAATACGGAATAGCATACGTTTTGTTTATATATAACATGTTACAAAACGCTCTGAAAAACTCTGAGGTGAAAGCCGTCGCGTTATCCGAGATTAATTCTATACAACCCCCAAATTTAAGATAGCAGTTTGTTAAAAATGCTTTGGCTATTGTGTTTGCTTTTGCGTCAGGGAGCGGTACAGATATTACATATTTACAGAACCAACAAATTATATTTAGTATGTATTTATTACCCTTTTCAGTTATAGGAAACGGTCCCGCCAGGTCTAGTCCTACTCTTGAGAATAATGTGTCAGCCGGGACCATATTCATCTCAGCTCTATAAGCTGGTGTGGGAGAATGTCTGAGTTGGCAAGTGATGCACTGTTTGGTCCAAGTTACTATATCAGAGTGCATTTTTGGCCAATAATATTTTTGGCACTTCTTTAATGTTTTCTTTACTGATAAATGCCCACCTCCTAGCTGAGAGGAGTGGAATGAATCAAATACTAATGATCTAAGGTTAGTGGGAACAAAGATTTTTGCTTGAGATCCTGGTGTTTTAAAAGTTAATAATTCATTTTCTATGTATAGGTTCTTTGCTTTTTCAGAAAAGTTTTCTTTTTCAGTTTCACTAAAACCCTCTGGTATCTCTCCCTCTAATAAAAATTTGATGAATGCTTTAGCTTCTGGATCATTTAACTGCTCTTCTTTTATGTCTATTGTGTAAGGGTTTTCGTCCTTATTTCGTACTACTAATGTGTTAATAAATGAGTCTGACACGATTCTAGTTTTTTGTTGAATATTTAGACATACAGGGAATTCTGCTATATCCTTTAATTCTTCTATGTTTTCAATTTCGGTTTGTGTTTCTTCTTGAATTCGCGATAGTGCGTCGGCTAAAGAATTCTGTTTACCTTCTATATGAACTATCTTTATTTGGTAAGATTGGAGCTCTATTAGCCAGCGGGCCAGGTTCGGGTGAGCTTCTGCCTTTTTCAAAAGATATGACAAAGGTTTATGGTCCGTATGCAGTTCAATGTCAGACATAAATATGTACGGCTTAAATTCCCTTAATGCATAAATTATTGCTCCCAGTTCTATTTGGACTGCTGGCCATTTTCTTTCAGAGGCCGATAGGGTCCGACTACAATAGGAGATAGCAGAATATGTTTTATTTTCTTCATCCCTTTGCATCAAGACCCCAGCCTGTCCAACCATAGAAGCATCCGTAAATATATGGAATGGCTTAGAGTAGTCCGGGAATTTTAGTATGGGGTAATTTGTTAGTAATTCTTTAATTTTGTTAAACGCTTTTTGCTGTTCTTCCCCCCATTCAAATTTTACTTCCTTTTTTGTTAATCGTGTTAATGGTTCGACCCAATGTGAGAATTTTGGTATATGTCTTCTGTAAAAGGATGCCATTCCTACTACTCTTTTAATTTCTTTTAGATTTGTCGGATTCGGTAAATTCTTTATTATTTCTATTCTAGAAAGGTTTGGATGATACCCGTTAGAGTCAAGAGTGTATCCCAAAAAGTTCATTTTTCGCGTTGCGAATGTACATTTCTTAGGACTAAGTTTGAGGTTAAATAAGCGAAAACGTTCAAAAACTTTTCTTAAAGTGTTTAAGTGCTCCTCAAAATCATGGGACTTTGTGTAGATTAATATGTCATCCACATAGGAAATTACGTGTTCTAACCCACTAAGCACATTAGCCATTGCTCTGGAAAAAGCTGCTGTAGCATTCTTTAACCCAAACGGCATGTGGGTCATTTGATATACATTATCCTCAGTTATAACCCCACATTTCCTAGAAGCATTTTCTGTTAATTTTATTTGCAGGTACCCGCTTGCTAGGTCTAAAGAACTATAATAATTACAATTTCCTACTTTTTCCATGATTACCTCAAGTCTAGGAAGAGGGTAATGATCTGGTACTGTGATTTCATTCAATTTCCTAAAGTCAAGACACGGCCTTATTCCACCATCCTTCTTTTGCACTATTACAAATGGCGTTAACCAAGGTGTGTCCGACTCAACCATAACCCCTGCTTTTGTAAGTTGATCAATGTGTTTATGTAATTCCTCCCTATATTTAAATGGGGTTTTTCTTGGACCTACTGCTACTGGATCCTGTGTTGTGGTTATTATATCAAATTCTCCCGCTGTATAGGATCCGAGGTCATATTGATTTTTACTAAAGATATCGCTAAACTCCTCGCATAATCTCTTAAGTTTTTCTAAATCATTATTGTTGACTGAACATTTACTATAGTCGATTACAAATTTTGGGTCTATTTTATTCTCTTGTGATTCTAGTATTTTGTCATTTTCCAACGTAAATATGCCCATTTCAGTTTCACCTTCTATTTTCCATGCTTTACCTAAAGTCTGATTTTTATACAATTTAATCGGGCTTTGCGTAGGATTGAGAACTAGTATTTTTAGCGCATTGTTATCATACTCCGATATAGTTGGGATTGTTCCTAAATGCATTTGACTTATCTTCTCATCCAGATTATTTATGAAATATGATTGCTTGCCTGCTGAGTGTTCGTCTAAACTTCCCTCAATAATTGTTTGTGAGTTCGGTTTTATCAAGCATGCTTCTTTTGCTGATATTTTAAAACAACTCTCCTTAAATGGTTCAGATTTTTCCTTTTCATCTTCCCCTATTTTAAATTTCCTATTTTTAAAATCAAAGGTCAGGGAGGGCCACAGTTCAAATACGTCGCATCCTAGAATTAAGTCAAAGTTTTTATCCTCAAATATGTTATTGTCTATGAAAAATATTGAGGTGTTGCATTCAATATTATTTAATATTATTTTTACTTCCCCTTTATTGAGCGCACTGATTGCATGACCTGAGGCACTAACTGCTTCTGCTTTTGTAGGCACTAAATTCCACTTATTTTTAATTGCAAGATTAATGGGTGCTACTGATATGCTTGCTCCCGTGTCCAGGAGACACCTTAATTTTACATTATTTATTGTTACAGTAGTGGTTGGAAGAGACTGACAGTGCCCTTTTATTGAGAGAAGATTTAACCCACTAGGCCCCTGCGGACAGATAGGAGTGTATTTGATTTCTGGGTTTATTTCTTTTAATTCTATAGTTTGGGTTAATACTTGTTTTGGTAGGTCTGCCTTGATCATTGATTCCTTTTGTTTGTGTTGGGTCCTGTATTTTTGCCCAATTAGTATATCCCTTATTATTCCATTACCTAAGTACCTTTGCATCATAATTACTAACGCCCTAAGTGTGAAATCAATCAGAGATATGCAGGTTATTATAGTTATAAAGATTCGCCATTCATGGGTCCAGTCACCAAAGATGTGATTACTAAATTCACTTTTTGCTTTTTGCCATGTGTTTGAAAATTCTGCTATCATTTTGGTGTCCTTCTGCCTTATTTGGTAAGTTATTTCACTGATTTTAAATGCATTGCTCAAATGGGCATGAGTGTTAATATCTGAGATATTTACTAGTACCAGTTGGTGAAAGGCTTGACTAGATAAAGGTTGGATTTTTTCAAAACGAGGCTTGAATGTTTCATGGTTCCTTGGATTTATTTTTTGCATAGTCGCGGTTACTTGGTCTACTTCAAATGTGTCATTCTCTAATTGGATTATTATTATTCGCGACATTGCACAGTCAGTCTTATGGGAATCGTGAACAATTTTCATTGTTTTAGGGTCTATAAACGCAAAATGCTGTTGTTTTTGTGAGATAAAACTAATGGGTAAATATTCAAAACATTCTGTTTCAGAGCCAGTGGGGACGAACCGGAATTGTTCATGTGTGATAGGAATACAAGGCCATACTTTTATAAGATTAAATCCCATCCTTTCAGCATGAATGTCAGGGTTATTAAATATTGTTCGTGCTAGTATTGTAGGGTCAGTTAGTAGTGCTAATTCAGCCCATCTCCAAGTGTTTTCCATAAAATCACATAAAGTTTTCATTGTGTGAGAGAAAGTAAAAGATAACGTGCTTGTAAGTTGTGTGTTTAAGTATGTTAGTTCAGAGGCTAATTGACTGGAAGTGACTATCCCCTCTAGTGCCCTTTTATTTCGTTTGTATTTTGGCTTAATTTTTTCCTGAATTATGAGATATGCTAGACCCTGCTCTGTTGGATTTACTTTTTGCCCACAATTTGTGCCTATATTCTTTGTTTTTGTATCAGTGAGGGCAAGTGGGTGTTGGCTCGCAATCCATAAATTATCAATTACAAAACCATCATATTCCCCTATGGACAAATATTCGCAGTTAGCTTCGGGGACTATCTCCCATATTAAACGTGTTCCATCAGTTAGAGAGCAAAACCCGTTTTTGTAAGTGCAATGAATGTTTTCCTCTAGAGGTGTCTGAATATTTTTCTCGCCAAACCTTGAGCTGATTGGAGTTTTAAAGAGGTAACAATTTTCAGTATAAACCCTTTCCCAATTAAATGAACCCAACAACCACGTCCTTGGTGTGAGGTCTAATTTAAAGTCGGTATGAAATAATTCCCCCTCCTGTTTCAGGATTCCCCATTCACATTTTTTATATTTAATCATATTTTTGCACTCTTCATGTGTTACTATGATTGGGTCAATACTTAGCGGTTTCTCAATATGAACGCCTGTGAGAGAGGTATATTTTGCCATTGCTTTTCTAACTTTTCTGCATGCCCATGCTTTTGCGGTATGTTCTAGGTTATTAGGAGAATATATTCGCCTTCTTTGAGGTGTAGGACTTTTTGACAGATTTGTATTTTGTTCAGGACATCCAGGAAATTTAGGAAGGTTCCAGAGTATCCCATGTTCTCTATTTTGGCATATGAGAGGATATTTGGGAAATGGTATATCTGCATTAGCTACTGGAAGTATTAGCATCATCAAAGTTAAAGTAATGTAAAATAGCTGTTTCATTTTAGGAGCTGTGGAGGTCTGCTCCCAATCAGATATACTTGATTCAACGTTGTATGGTTCCCGGTTGAGAATGGGTTCTGTCCTACTTGTTTGCCCCTGGGTTTTATATTCGATAGGTGCAATACACTTAGAGGGCTCATATAAATTCATGTTTTGTATTTGACTTGTTAAGGTGGAGGTTTCTGCATTCTGCGGATACGCTTGAATTTCTTTCGGGTAACTGTTCATTGGGTTACCTTGATAATATATATGCGGGGTTGTGTGATATTCCCCCTGTGAGGGAGTGCTTGACGAGCCCTGGGAATAAGTTGGTTGGCTGTTCATACCCGTCATAAATGTGTACGTGTCCGTATACTGTTTGTTTGAGGATTGAATCATGTTTATACCCTTGTTATTTCCTAGTCCCATATTTGCTCTATTTTGAGAGAAATTTCGCCCACCTCTAACCACTGCATTGCTGTTTGTTGGCATCTGTCTTCTTCTCCAACAATTGTATGCAAGGTGTCCAGTTATGCCACAATGCGTACACATAGGTCGTCCACTCCAATTTCTTTCCCCATATCCTCTGCGGTTGTTCTGGTATCTTCCATTTCTTTGGTTTGCAGAGCCACCACGCCTGAAATTCCGATAATTATTGTTTGGTATTTGATTGACGTCAAAGGGTCTTTGAGGTTGGTTTTGGTACGTTATATTATTTGGACCTCTGTTACTGTTATTTGAGATGGGCGTCCACGAGGTTATATTTCTGTTAGTAGAGTGGTCAACTTGCGGCTGTATGGCATTTATGGCTCGTTTCAGAGCTTCTTCTTGTGAGTCATTACCAGAGGCCAAGAGCGCTTCAATTTCCTGTGCTTTAATATAAAGTTCATCCAGACTCGTAGCTGTTCCTACAAGTCTGATCAAAAAACTAATATTAGGTTTTAATCTTTCTAAAAATTCATCCCTTATTTTTGCCTGTTGTTGTTCTTCAGTTTCGTTTTCAAAAGTTGCTTTTACTAATGGGGTTAAACGTTTCATAAACTCGGAAACCGTTTCTGAGGGTCTTTGTCTACAGAGAGTTAATTCACGCTTAAATAGTTCTCTTCTATGTGGAGCAGTTAATCTTTTCCTTATAGAAGCTAGGGCCTCTTTTACTGTTCTTTTTTCATTTTCCTCTAATTTATCAAAAATTACCCTAGTTGTTCCCTCAAGGTATAGTTTTAATCTATGTATTTTTGTTTTTTCGTCCCAGGTAGTTGGAGCACAGTCCATTAGGTCAGTGAATTTCTGGGCCCAAGAGTCAAAGGAGACTACAGACTCTTCTTTGTATGTGGTTGTGGCTCCCTCTTTATCTAAGAGACTCAACATATTTAACTCCAATTTTAATGGTTCCGTTTCATCATTTCCTAGGTGTTCCCCATTATTTTTATTTTCATTAAACTTATCGACTTTAGATGAGATTAATGCCACTTTTGAGTTGACTGTTGATAAATGTGTGTTCACTTCCATTGCCATTTGATTTATGGCATTTGTGTTGCTGTTTGCTCTTCTGTTGATTAATCTGATGTTTCTGTTTAATGAATCCTCAAGAGTGTGTGTTGCTACTAGTAGTTTATCCAAGTCGGCAATTTTTGCATATTCATCGTTGCTTTTACCCCGGTAGAGGTTTTTGTTGATCACTGGAGAGTCAGATTCTATTGGATCTGTTTCACTCATCCAATATTTATTTTAATATGTTTCAAGAAGTTTGTTTTCTTAAATTACAAAATTTTATTTTTCTTAAAGTTTTTCAAGAAAATATTTATCCTAAGGCTTAACTATATATATTTTTTATAAACCTTTTAATTGTGAATTTGTTTCCCTAATGCTTAATGCTATGTTTGTTACATCTTTATTATAATAACTTCTTCCCAGTTAGTTTTTTTTTATAATGTTAAAGATTACAATTGTTTACATTGCCTTTCATATCTCCTTGTTTCCCAACCATTAAATTTCCAATCTGTAATAATTTTATCCCCCTCATAGTCTTTACGTTTGTTGTAATTTCGAGACCTTTACTCTTCTCAGGACGTTTACTCTCTAACATTCAAGTTTCACGTGAGTTTCACGTGAAGTTTTGAATTTAAGGTTTTTGCTTGTGGTTCTACTTTGCTTTAATATCGTACTTTATACTAAAGACCAGAATTCTAAAAAAAACACTGGACTGAAAACATGCACTTTTAACAGAAGAAACCCTGTCGGAATTCTTGACCAGAAAGCCGGATTTTCCCTGTTTCCCCCAGGAGTCTTCAAGCACACCTAAAAAAGAAGGTCTATGAGTCTATGAGCCAAAAACACGACCGTTATTAGTACAACTAGTCGTTTAAAACTTCTCTTTGCCTATTTGTACATAAAGTTATCAATACTTTAATTAGAATAATTATGTGATTGAAGAGATACTCTACTTTTATTATAATATAAACAATACTTTGGCTCATGGCTTTACTTTCCTTTAATATTATTAAAAGATCGGGAATAGGAAACTAAAAATTTTAGCAACAGATTGATGTTTATACATTATTTGATTATAATAATACAAAGACTGAGTCATAATTTATATATTATTAGGTTGAGGTTCATATAAAAATCAGCTTTTAATTTAATTAATAAACAATACTTTAATTAATAAGATTTTGGGGTATTGTTTTAAATTCAAGACAAAAACATAAAATTAGGAACAAATGTGCTTGTTACGTAAAATTAAATTTTCAGTTGTTGTACATTTGGCTGGAGAGTAAAATTTACCGAGATTTGAAAGTGAGAGTAACATTTAAATAAAATTAAAGTAACCTTTAAAACGATTTGACAAGGTTTAAAAGTGAGATTTGACGAAATAAAACGTAATTGACTAACTTCTTTTGTGGGGTGTTCTTCTACCCAAATAGATTAGAAACCCCTATAACCAAATTTATGTATGTTCTTCCTAATATTTGTAAAATGTAAATTTGGCAATTATAATTCGCAAACTTCTTATAATGAGAAATCAATTCTTTGAATGCGCGAAATAATATAACATAATTTTCAGAACACAATATCTTTTTGTGATTATTTTAAAGAGAGGGTCCTTAATATTACATTCAAAAAAACCTACTGATAAATCAAAGAAGTGTCAAAATATAAAATATAAAATTTCGAGTGTAAATTATAAAATAAAAATATAAAATTTTGTTAAGCTTGAAAACCATTTTCTTGTAACTGTTAAACTTCTCTATATTTTAAATCACCAACTTAAACTTTTGAGAATGTCTTAAAATGAAAGAGAGGCGCTTATTCTATTTATGTCTGGTAAAAGCATTTCCATATTGTAAGTATTTGTAAACGAGAATAAAAATGATAGATATAAATGGAAACGAAAACAAAAATAAAATTTTCCCTATAAAAAATGTTGTTCTTTTATCTGGCAATGACTAATCTTAAAACCGTTTTTATAAAGAATTGCGGGGAAATAATATGGAATAAATTTAAAACATATATTACAATTTGTACAAATGTTACCCCCAGTAAATAGCCTATTGTACAATTGTGAATGAGTGTCTCTTAAACCAATTTTTTTTGAAATGTTTTCCTTTGTTTAACAAAGAAAGATGTGTTTTGGTTCCATCCTTTTTCATTTTATATTTTGGAAATTTAGACAAAACAAGGGTTAAATTGAATAAAAAAAATATTTATATTAATCTAAACAGAGTCAAAACAAAATTACCAGACTATTATTTTTTCCGCAACTTTAACCTTTGCTTTTTTTTTGAGTTCTCTCATTTCCTTCCCCCTTCTCTTTTTATTCTCTCTTTTTTTTTTTAATTTATTACTTCTTTTGTAACGGGAGGGACACTTTCTCTATTTCAGATTTTACTTAATATATAATCGAAACCAAAAACAAAAAAAAAATATAAAGATATGAAATAGAATTAAAAATATAAGCTATTGAACAGTAAAACAATATTAGGTAAACATTTTGTACATCTTTCCTAAAAACCCCCCGTATCTTCTATATATTCTCATTAAATACATGGTGTAATATTCGAAAATTATCAAAACATAAAAGGGACGTCTAAACTAAACTCGACCATAAAAGTGAAGTTACCTTTAGAATGAAAATAAATAAAGATAAAAAAAAATAAAACTGAATAAAACAAATAATAATGCACCTATGAATAAAATGCTGTCAATAATGATTCTCATTTACCTGAAGAAAGTTATGGCAAGAGAGATAACCTAAAAAAAAGTAAAAAGTTCCGCCTGGAGTTTTTTCTTGTGACTGGCGTTTTAATTTCGATTCTTTTTTGAGTCCCTTTGCTTTCCTCTTTTTTTTGTTTTATTACTTTTCCCTCCTTGTTCTTGGAAATTTATCACGTGAGGAGCAAACAATAGAATAACCAATCTTAACGAAATAAAAAAATTCTTTTGTCACATTTCGCAATATGAGCAAAAAAATAATATGTCAATATAAATCTTGTATAGGGACTTCTAGTAGTTGTCGAATATGTTCGAATGTTTTTCTCGAAAGTAATTTTGTTCTCTGTTGAGGCGGTTTTTTATGGATGTAGATTGCATTTTACTTATTTCTCTCTTACTCTATAATGTGGTTGCCCTTGATCGTGTTGGTTTGAGTTGTGCACACTTCTAGATTAATTAAATTCTGTTTTAGGAATTCCTTTTTTTTGGGTTTTTCTTATTTGAAGTGGTTCTTCAAAAAGAACCATCCGGTGCTACCAGTGAGGTTTTGACGTATTGGGCCACCCAGTAAATTAAATGAGGCGAGGTATCGACACCGTGAGGGCTAGTTTCTATTCAAATACAACGTTGTATGTGCTCCGTTAGAAGCAAAGCTTAGGCCCTAATTATTGCGCATAAAATAATATTTATTTAAACGTAAAATATAAAATCGCGATTGAATTATATAAAGTTAAAACAAAAATGATTAATAATATAATTGATTGTATAAGTCGACATTGAATAACAAAAGAGAACGTTCCCGGGAATAAAACTTTAGCGCTTATTAATCATAAAATAATTAGCTAGCGTCGCTGCTCTAAGATTAATGTGATTGCTTCCTTCTCCCGTTGGGCCCAACTAGACTGATCTCTTTCAACTGTTTTCTCATGTATTAAATAATCCTGTCTTTATCCTTATGGGGCGTGTGCTTAAGTGTTCTTTCAACTTGTCATGGACAAACACGGCCTTACAATAGAATAATCTCAAAATTCTTTTAGAATTTATTTTTCTTCGGTCAGAAAAATAAATTATCTCAAAAATTATTTTTCAGTTTTCTGACTAAATTAAGTGAGTTTTCTGACTAAATTAAAAGTTTACTATTCTTCGGTCAGATTATTTTAATAGAATAATCTCAAAAGATTTTAAAGTTAGACATACTGGATAAGTGAGTTTTCTGACTAAATTAAAAGTTTACTATTCTTCGGTCAGATTATTTTAATAGAATAATCTCAAAAGATTTTAAAGTTAGACATACTGGATAAGTGAGTTTTCTGACTAAATTAAAAGTTTAATTAAAAGTTTTTTTTTACGAGATAGAAAATTTTTTATATTTTAATAAAAAGTTTACTATTTTTAATTTTAATAAAAAAATTATTAATTAAAATTTAATTTTTATATTAATTAAAAGTTTACTATTCTTCGGTCAAATTATTTTAATAGAATAACCTCAAAAGATTTTAAAGGAAGACATACTGGATAAGTGAGTTTTCTGACTAAATTAAAATTTTACTATTCTTCGGTCAGATTATTTTAATAGAATAATCTCAAAAGATTTTAAAGGAAGACATGAAGGATATGTGAGTTTTCTGACTAAATTAAAAGTTTACTATTCTTCGGTCAGATTATTTTAATAGAATAACCTCAAAAGATTTTAAAGGAAGACATACTGGATAAGTGAGCTTTCTGACTAAATTAAAATTTTATTATTCTTCGGTCAGATTATTTTAATAGAATAGTTTATTTTTTAATATTTAGTTAAAAAATTATTTTAATAAATTATTTTAATATTTAGTTTTCTGACTAAATTAAAAGTTTACTATTCTTCGGTCAGATTATTTTAATAGAATACTAATCTCAAAAGATTTTAAAGGAAGACATACTGGATAAGTGAGCTTTCTGACTAAATTAAAATTTTATTATTCTTCGGTCAGATTATTTTAATAGAATAATCTCAAAAGATTTTAAAGTTAGACATACTGGATAAGTGAGTTTTCTGACTAAATTAAAATTTTATTATTCTTCGATCAGATTATTTTAATAGAATAATCTCAAAAGATTTTAAAGGAAGACATACTGGATAAGTGAGCTTTCTGACTAAATTAAAATTTTATTATTCTTCGGTCAGATTATTTTAATAGAATAATCTCAAAAGATTTTAAAGGAAGACATACTGGATAAGTGAGTTTTCTGACTAAATTAAAATTTTACTATTCTTCGGTCAGATTATTTTAATAGAATAATCTCAAAAGATTTTAAAGGAAGACATGAAGGATATGTGAGTTTTCTGACTAAATTAAAAGTTTACTATTCTTCGGTCAGATTATTTTAATAGAATAACCTCAAAAGATTTTAAAGGAAGACATACTGGATAAGTGAGCTTTCTGACTAAATTAAAATTTTATTATTCTTCGGTCAGATTATTTTAATAGAATAGTTTATTTTTTAATATTTAGTTAAAAAATTATTTTAATAAATTATTTTAATATTTAGTTTTCTGACTAAATTAAAAGTTTACTATTCTTCGGTCAGATTATTTTAATAGAATACTAATCTCAAAAGATTTTAAAGGAAGACATACTGGATAAGTGAGCTTTCTGACTAAATTAAAATTTTATTATTCTTCGGTCAGATTATTTTAATAGAATAATCTCAAAAGATTTTAAAGTTAGACATACTGGATAAGTGAGTTTTCTGACTAAATTAAAATTTTATTATTCTTCGATCAGATTATTTTAATAGAATAATCTCAAAAGATTTTAAAGGAAGACATACTGGATAAGTGAGCTTTCTGACTAAATTAAAATTTTATTATTCTTCGGTCAGATTATTTTAATAGAATAATCTCAAAAGATTTTAAAGGAAGACATACTGGATAAGTGAGTTTTCTGACTAAATTAAAATTTTATTATTCTTCGATCAGAATATTTTAATAGTATAATCTCAAAAGATTTTAAAGGAAGACATGAAGGATATGTGAGATTTCTGATTCTTTTAGAATTTATTTTTCTTCGGTCAGATTATTTTAATAGAATAATCTCAAAAGATCAGATTATTTTAATAGTATAATCTCAAAAGATTTTAAAGGAAGACATGAAGGATATGTGAGATTTCTGATTCTTTTAGAATTTATTTTTCTTCGGTCAGATTATTTTAATAGAATAATCTCAAAAGATTTTAAAGTTATTATTTTTATTTTATTTTAAATTTATTTTAAAGTTATTGATTCTTTTAGAATTTATTTTCTTCGGTCAGATTATTTTAATAGAATAGTTTATTTTTTAATATTTAGTTAAAAAATTATTTTAATAAATTATTTTAATATTTAGTTTTCTGACTAAATTAAAAGTTTACTATTCTTCGGTCAGATTATTTTAATAGAATACTAATCTCAAAAGATTTTAAAGGAAGACATACTGGATAAGTGAGCTTTCTGACTAAATTAAAATTTTATTATTCTTCGGTCAGATTATTTTAATAGAATAATCTCAAAAGATTTTAAAGTTAGACATACTGGATAAGTGAGTTTTCTGACTAAATTAAAATTTTATTATTCTTCGATCAGATTATTTTAATAGAATAATCTCAAAAGATTTTAAAGGAAGACATACTGGATAAGTGAGCTTTCTGACTAAATTAAAATTTTATTATTCTTCGATCAGATTATTTTAATAGAATAATCTCAAAAGATTTTAAAGGAAGACATACTGGATAAGTGAGTTTTCTGACTAAATTAAAATTTTATTATTCTTCGATCAGAATATTTTAATAGTATAATCTCAAAAGATTTTAAAGGAAGACATGAAGGATATGTGAGATTTCTGATTCTTTTAGAATTTATTTTTCTTCGGTCAGATTATTTTAATAGAATAATCTCAAAAGATCAGATTATTTTAATAGTATAATCTCAAAAGATTTTAAAGGAAGACATGAAGGATATGTGAGATTTCTGATTCTTTTAGAATTTATTTTTCTTCGGTCAGATTATTTTAATAGAATAATCTCAAAAGATTTTAAAGTTATTATTTTTATTTTATTTTAAATTTATTTTAAAGTTATTGATTCTTTTAGAATTTATTTTCTTCGGTCAGATTATTTTAATAGAATAATCTCAAAATTCTTTTAGAATTTATTTTTCTTCGGTCAGAAAAATAAATTATCTCAAAAATTATTTTTCAGTTTTCTGACTAAATTAAGTGAGTTTTCTGACTAAATTAAAAGTTTACTATTCTTCGATCAGATTATTTTAATAGAATAATCTCAAAAGATTTTAAAGGAAGACATACTGGATAAGTGAGTTTTCTGACTAAATTAAAATTTTACTATTCTTCGGTCAGATTATTTTAATAGAATAATCTCAAAAGATTTTAAAGGAAGACATGAAGGATAAGTGAGTTTTCTGACTAAATTAAAATTTTATTATTCTTCGATCAGATTATTTTAATAGAATAATCTCAAAAGATTTTAAAGGAAGACATACTGGATAAGTGAGTTTTCTGACTAAATTAAAATTTTACTATTCTTCGGTCAGATTATTTTAATAGAATAATCTCAAAAGATTTTAAAGGAAGACATGAAGGATATGTGAGTTTTCTGACTAAATTAAAAGTTTACTATTCTTCGGTCAGATTATTTTAATAGAATAACCTCAAAAGATTTTAAAGGAAGACATACTGGATAAGTGAGTTTTCTGACTAAATTAAAATTTTACTATTCTTCGGTCAGATTATTTTAATAGAATAATCTCAAAAGATTTTAAAGGAAGACATACTGGATAAGTGAGCTTTCTGACTAAATTAAAATTTTATTATTCTTCGGTCAGATTATTTTAATAGAATAGTTTATTTTTTAATATTTAGTTAAAAAATTATTTTAATAAATTATTTTAATATTTAGTTTTCTGACTAAATTAAAAGTTTACTATTCTTCGGTCAGATTATTTTAATAGAATACTAATCTCAAAAGATTTTAAAGGAAGACATACTGGATAAGTGAGCTTTCTGACTAAATTAAAATTTTATTATTCTTCGGTCAGATTATTTTAATAGAATAATCTCAAAAGATTTTAAAGGAAGACATACTGGATAAGTGAGCTTTCTGACTAAATTAAAATTTTATTATTCTTCGGTCAGATTATTTTAATAGAATAATCTCAAAAGATTTTAAAGTTAGACATACTGGATAAGTGAGTTTTCTGACTAAATTAAAATTTTATTATTCTTCGATCAGATTATTTTAATAGAATAATCTCAAAAGATTTTAAAGTTAGACATACTGGATAAGTGAGTTTTCTGACTAAATTAAAATTTTATTATTCTTCGGTCAGATTATTTTAATAGAATAATCTCAAAAGATTTTAAAGTTAGACATACTGGATAAGTGAGTTTTCTGACTAAATTAAAATTTTATTATTCTTCGATCAGATTATTTTAATAGAATAATCTCAAAAGATTTTAAAGGAAGACATACTGGATAAGTGAGTTTTCTGACTAAATTAAAATTTTACTATTCTTCGGTCAGATTATTTTAATAGAATAATCTCAAAAGATTTTAAAGGAAGACATGAAGGATATGTGAGTTTTCTGACTAAATTAAAAGTTTACTATTCTTCGGTCAGATTATTTTAATAGAATAACCTCAAAAGATTTTAAAGGAAGACATACTGGATAAGTGAGTTTTCTGACTAAATTAAAATTTTACTATTCTTCGGTCAGATTATTTTAATAGAATAATCTCAAAAGATTTTAAAGGAAGACATGAAGGATATGTGAGTTTTCTGACTAAATTAAAAGTTTACTATTCTTCGGTCAGATTATTTTAATAGAATAACCTCAAAAGATTTTAAAGGAAGACATACTGGATAAGTGAGCTTTCTGACTAAATTAAAATTTTATTATTCTTCGGTCAGATTATTTTAATAGAATAGTTTATTTTTTAATATTTAGTTAAAAAATTATTTTAATAAATTATTTTAATATTTAGTTTTCTGACTAAATTAAAAGTTTACTATTCTTCGGTCAGATTATTTTAATAGAATACTAATCTCAAAAGATTTTAAAGGAAGACATACTGGATAAGTGAGCTTTCTGACTAAATTAAAATTTTATTATTCTTCGGTCAGATTATTTTAATAGAATAATCTCAAAAGATTTTAAAGTTAGACATACTGGATAAGTGAGTTTTCTGACTAAATTAAAATTTTATTATTCTTCGATCAGATTATTTTAATAGAATAATCTCAAAAGATTTTAAAGGAAGACATACTGGATAAGTGAGCTTTCTGACTAAATTAAAATTTTATTATTCTTCGGTCAGATTATTTTAATAGAATAATCTCAAAAGATTTTAAAGGAAGACATACTGGATAAGTGAGTTTTCTGACTAAATTAAAATTTTACTATTCTTCGGTCAGATTATTTTAATAGAATAATCTCAAAAGATTTTAAAGGAAGACATGAAGTATATGTGAGTTTTCTGACTAAATTAAAAGTTTACTATTCTTCGGTCAGATTATTTTAATAGAATAACCTCAAAAGATTTTAAAGGAAGACATACTGGATAAGTGAGTTTTCTGACTAAATTAAAATTTTATTATTCTTCGATCAGATTATTTTAATAGAATAATCTCAAAAGATTTTAAAGGAAGACATACTGGATAAGTGAGCTTTCTGACTAAATTAAAATTTTATTATTCTTCGATCAGATTATTTTAATAGAATAATCTCAAAAGATTTTAAAGGAAGACATACTGGATAAGTGAGTTTTCTGACTAAATTAAAATTTTACTATTCTTCGGTCAGATTATTTTAATAGAATAATCTCAAAAGATTTTAAAGGAAGACATGAAGGATATGTGAGTTTTCTGACTAAATTAAAAGTTTACTATTCTTCGGTCAGATTATTTTAATAGAATAACCTCAAAAGATTTTAAAGGAAGACATACTGGATAAGTGAGTTTTCTGACTAAATTAAAATTTTACTATTCTTCGGTCAGATTATTTTAATAGAATAATCTCAAAAGATTTTAAAGGAAGACATACTGGATAAGTGAGCTTTCTGACTAAATTAAAATTTTATTATTCTTCGGTCAGATTATTTTAATAGAATAGTTTATTTTTTAATATTTAGTTAAAAAATTATTTTAATAAATTATTTTAATATTTAGTTTTCTGACTAAATTAAAAGTTTACTATTCTTCGGTCAGATTATTTTAATAGAATACTAATCTCAAAAGATTTTAAAGGAAGACATACTGGATAAGTGAGCTTTCTGACTAAATTAAAATTTTATTATTCTTCGATCAGATTATTTTAATAGAATAATCTCAAAAGATTTTAAAGTTAGACATACTGGATAAGTGAGTTTTCTGACTAAATTAAAATTTTATTATTCTTCGATCAGATTATTTTAATAGAATAATCTCAAAAGATTTTAAAGGAAGACATACTGGATAAGTGAGCTTTCTGACTAAATTAAAATTTTATTATTCTTCGATCAGATTATTTTAATAGAATAATCTCAAAAGATTTTAAAGGAAGACATACTGGATAAGTGAGCTTTCTGACTAAATTAAAATTTTATTATTCTTCGGTCAGATTATTTTAATAGAATAATCTCAAAAGATTTTAAAGTTAGACATACTGGATAAGTGAGTTTTCTGACTAAATTAAAATTTTATTATTCTTCGATCAGATTATTTTAATAGAATAATCTCAAAAGATTTTAAAGTTAGACATACTGGATAAGTGAGTTTTCTGACTAAATTAAAATTTTATTATTCTTCGATCAGATTATTTTAATAGAATAATCTCAAAAGATTTTAAAGGAAGACATACTGGATAAGTGAGCTTTCTGACTAAATTAAAATTTTATTATTCTTCGGTCAGATTATTTTAATAGAATAATCTCAAAAGATTTTAAAGTTAGACATACTGGATAAGTGAGTTTTCTGACTAAATTAAAATTTTATTATTCTTCGATCAGATTATTTTAATAGAATAATCTCAAAAGATTTTAAAGGAAGACATACTGGATAAGTGAGCTTTCTGACTAAATTAAAATTTTATTATTCTTCGGTCAGATTATTTTAATAGAATAATCTCAAAAGATTTTAAAGTTAGACATACTGGATAAGTGAGTTTTCTGACTAAATTAAAATTTTATTATTCTTCGATCAGATTATTTTAATAGAATAATCTCAAAAGATTTTAAAGTTAGACATACTGGATAAGTGAGTTTTCTGACTAAATTAAAATTTTATTATTCTTCGGTCAGATTATTTTAATAGAATAATCTCAAAAGATTTTAAAGTTAGACATACTGGATAAGTGAGTTTTCTGACTAAATTAAAATTTTATTATTCTTCGATCAGATTATTTTAATAGAATAATCTCAAAAGATTTTAAAGGAAGACATACTGGATAAGTGAGTTTTCTGACTAAATTAAAATTTTACTATTCTTCGGTCAGATTATTTTAATAGAATAATCTCAAAAGATTTTAAAGGAAGACATGAAGGATATGTGAGTTTTCTGACTAAATTAAAAGTTTACTATTCTTCGGTCAGATTATTTTAATAGAATAACCTCAAAAGATTTTAAAGGAAGACATACTGGATAAGTGAGTTTTCTGACTAAATTAAAATTTTACTATTCTTCGGTCAGATTATTTTAATAGAATAATCTCAAAAGATTTTAAAGGAAGACATGAAGGATATGTGAGTTTTCTGACTAAATTAAAAGTTTACTATTCTTCGGTCAGATTATTTTAATAGAATAACCTCAAAAGATTTTAAAGGAAGACATACTGGATAAGTGAGTTTTCTGACTAAATTAAAATTTTATTATTCTTCGATCAGATTATTTTAATAGAATAATCTCAAAAGATTTTAAAGGAAGACATACTGGATAAGTGAGCTTTCTGACTAAATTAAAATTTTATTATTCTTCGGTCAGATTATTTTAATAGAATAATCTCAAAAGATTTTAAAGGAAGACATACTGGATAAGTGAGTTTTCTGACTAAATTAAAATTTTACTATTCTTCGGTCAGATTATTTTAATAGAATAATCTCAAAAGATTTTAAAGGAAGACATGAAGGATATGTGAGTTTTCTGACTAAATTAAAAGTTTACTATTCTTCGGTCAGATTATTTTAATAGAATAACCTCAAAAGATTTTAAAGGAAGACATACTGGATAAGTGAGTTTTCTGACTAAATTAAAATTTTATTATTCTTCGATCAGATTATTTTAATAGAATAATCTCAAAAGATTTTAAAGGAAGACATACTGGATAAGTGAGCTTTCTGACTAAATTAAAATTTTATTATTCTTCGATCAGATTATTTTAATAGAATAATCTCAAAAGATTTTAAAGGAAGACATACTGGATAAGTGAGTTTTCTGACTAAATTAAAATTTTACTATTCTTCGGTCAGATTATTTTAATAGAATAATCTCAAAAGATTTTAAAGGAAGACATGAAGGATATGTGAGTTTTCTGACTAAATTAAAAGTTTACTATTCTTCGGTCAGATTATTTTAATAGAATAACCTCAAAAGATTTTAAAGGAAGACATACTGGATAAGTGAGTTTTCTGACTAAATTAAAATTTTACTATTCTTCGGTCAGATTATTTTAATAGAATAATCTCAAAAGATTTTAAAGGAAGACATACTGGATAAGTGAGCTTTCTGACTAAATTAAAATTTTATTATTCTTCGGTCAGATTATTTTAATAGAATACTAATCTCAAAAGATTTTAAAGGAAGACATACTGGATAAGTGAGCTTTCTGACTAAATTAAAATTTTATTATTCTTCGGTCAGATTATTTTAATAGAATAATCTCAAAAGATTTTAAAGTTAGACATACTGGATAAGTGAGTTTTCTGACTAAATTAAAATTTTATTATTCTTCGATCAGATTATTTTAATAGAATAATCTCAAAAGATTTTAAAGGAAGACATACTGGATAAGTGAGCTTTCTGACTAAATTAAAATTTTATTATTCTTCGGTCAGATTATTTTAATAGAATAATCTCAAAAGATTTTAAAGTTAGACATACTGGATAAGTGAGTTTTCTGACTAAATTAAAATTTTATTATTCTTCGATCAGATTATTTTAATAGAATAATCTCAAAAGATTTTAAAGTTAGACATACTGGATAAGTGAGTTTTCTGACTAAATTAAAATTTTATTATTCTTCGGTCAGATTATTTTAATAGAATAATCTCAAAAGATTTTAAAGTTAGACATACTGGATAAGTGAGTTTTCTGACTAAATTAAAATTTTATTATTCTTCGATCAGATTATTTTAATAGAATAATCTCAAAAGATTTTAAAGGAAGACATACTGGATAAGTGAGTTTTCTGACTAAATTAAAATTTTACTATTCTTCGGTCAGATTATTTTAATAGAATAATCTCAAAAGATTTTAAAGGAAGACATGAAGGATATGTGAGTTTTCTGACTAAATTAAAAGTTTACTATTCTTCGGTCAGATTATTTTAATAGAATAACCTCAAAAGATTTTAAAGGAAGACATACTGGATAAGTGAGTTTTCTGACTAAATTAAAATTTTACTATTCTTCGGTCAGATTATTTTAATAGAATAATCTCAAAAGATTTTAAAGGAAGACATGAAGGATATGTGAGTTTTCTGACTAAATTAAAAGTTTACTATTCTTCGGTCAGATTATTTTAATAGAATAACCTCAAAAGATTTTAAAGGAAGACATACTGGATAAGTGAGCTTTCTGACTAAATTAAAATTTTATTATTCTTCGGTCAGATTATTTTAATAGAATAGTTTATTTTTTAATATTTAGTTAAAAAATTATTTTAATAAATTATTTTAATATTTAGTTTTCTGACTAAATTAAAAGTTTACTATTCTTCGGTCAGATTATTTTAATAGAATACTAATCTCAAAAGATTTTAAAGGAAGACATACTGGATAAGTGAGCTTTCTGACTAAATTAAAATTTTATTATTCTTCGGTCAGATTATTTTAATAGAATAATCTCAAAAGATTTTAAAGTTAGACATACTGGATAAGTGAGTTTTCTGACTAAATTAAAATTTTATTATTCTTCGATCAGATTATTTTAATAGAATAATCTCAAAAGATTTTAAAGGAAGACATACTGGATAAGTGAGTTTTCTGACTAAATTAAAATTTTACTATTCTTCGGTCAGATTATTTTAATAGAATAATCTCAAAAGATTTTAAAGGAAGACATGAAGGATATGTGAGTTTTCTGACTAAATTAAAAGTTTACTATTCTTCGGTCAGATTATTTTAATAGAATAACCTCAAAAGATTTTAAAGGAAGACATACTGGATAAGTGAGTTTTCTGACTAAATTAAAATTTTACTATTCTTCGGTCAGATTATTTTAATAGAATAATCTCAAAAGATTTTAAAGGAAGACATGAAGGATATGTGAGTTTTCTGACTAAATTAAAAGTTTACTATTCTTCGGTCAGATTATTTTAATAGAATAACCTCAAAAGATTTTAAAGGAAGACATACTGGATAAGTGAGTTTTCTGACTAAATTAAAAGTTTACTATTCTTCGGTCAGATTATTTTAATAGAATAACCTCAAAAGATTTTAAAGGAAGACATACTGGATAAGTGAGTTTTCTGACTAAATTAAAAGTCTAATCGAAGCACGGTCTCATTGAAGCACACTCTAATATAAGCACATCCTACGTGCTGTTGTATTTTTTGACGTCCATTTGCTATCAGTTGTGCATAGATACTAAAATATAATGAAATCAACTACTAATTTAAAAATCCAAAATCGAAAGATGGCGGACAAAACTAGGCCATATTCAAGCAACTGCACAGCCGAATTAAAAATTTTAATTTTACAAAAGCTTGAGTCTATCTTTTTCCATTGAACGGAGTTATAGCTCAGCGGTACATTAAGTACTCAGCTATACAGTACTTAATGTACCGCTCAGCGGTACTTAATTTTTTATATCTCATAAAAACCTACGGTTTTTCCAGGGGAAACATCTTCAGGGCCAATTTTATATTTTGATAAAGCTACCACAAGTCTAAGGCCTTCTCTCATACAAGGATTTGATGATTTTGGCTATAATAAGCAAATATGTTTAAATCATAAATTTAATACTCTTTTAGTTTTTTCCTTAAAGTCCTCAACTAAATCAACAATTTCTTTCCTTTGTTGATCAGTTAACATTCCATCTGGATCACAAACATATGTTGGTTTTGTAACACCACATTTCCAATAATCTGGCCCTCTAGGGGATGGATAATCTTTCCAAGTCCATGAATGGGTTTTGATTATTAAACAAAATATTATTTGTATCTTGTTAATTAATTATTTTTTTTTTCATTCTCTGACCAAAAAATAATAGAAATAAATTTTTTGGTTTTTTGGGGGTTTATCTTTTTTTCGCCTTACTAAATAAATAAATTTAACAAAATAATAGTTGTGATCTTTAATTTTTCTATTTATTATCAAAAGAGTTAACTGACTGTAGACTGTTTCTTATGAGAACGGGGATGTGATAAGCCTTACTAGCAGGTTGATTTAATTTGAATAGACAGATTGAATGAACCATCCTTTGCGAATTTCTTCTGCAAAAATAATTTAAAAAAATATTTTATTTCTTTATCTTTAAAGAATAACAGAATGATTACTAATCAATTTTAAATTAATAAAACTAAACGATCTTAAAGAAAAAAGACAAAATTGGGAAGTAAGGTTGGCCGTAAAAAGGCAAGATATCCGTACCATAGGTATCAACGGGTACACCCAAGGTACCGCAAGGCCAAGGTACCGCCGAGCTATAACTCCGTTCAAAATTGTCGAATCCGGGACGCCGTGGTATGGTTCGATGCGTCTCGACGAGCTGAATCGAACCATATCAGGGCGTCCCGGATTCGACAATTTTGAGGAAAGTTATAGCTCGGCGGTACCTTGGGCTCGCGGTACCTTGGCCTGCTCCCAAGTTCAACTATAAGTTGAAATACTATTAATAAAATATAATTGTAATAATATGGAACTTATGCAGTTTAGGTATCCTTTTTTTTAGCCACGCCCCTTTTTTCTCTTTCCGCCATCAATCAACATTATTTTGTACACAATGGTCAGCCTTTCCTTCTCCTTTTTTCTTCTCCACATCAATCAATTTAGCCGAGTTGTAATTTTTATTTTTAAAATTTTTTAGGCAATATAAGTTAAATTGAATGAAAAAATCGAATTATAAATCCTAAGTGTAAATACAATAATTTTCGGTTACTTGCATCCAAAAATGGTAAAAAATATCTTTCCCGCCAAATTTTTTTCTCCACAAGAATTCTCCCATATAACTGTTTAATAATCCCCTATTTGTTCCATAACGCTGTTTATGATCCTGTTTGAATTTCTGCCATTGGGATTCAATTGAGTGGAGAAGAAAAAAGGAGAAGGAAAGGCTGACCATTGTGTACAAAATAAGGTTGATTGATGGTGGAAAGAGAAAAAAGGGGCGTGGCTAAAAAAAAGGATACCTAAACTGCATAAGTTCCAATAATATTATTTAAAAAAACCGTTTTCATAAAATAATGTGTTCATAAGAAAGCAAAATTTCTCTAGTCTTCTTATCTTCACGAGCAATGTCTGCTAAACAGCCAGCACCAGCCAAAATAGAGTTGAGATCTAATGAAATTTGTTTGGTAAAAATTTTACTCCATTCAGATAATTTATTGTAGTTCTCCATCACAACACGCAACTTTAATGTGGCAAATCGTTGAAAATAATTTTCTACACCCATAAATATAGTTGCAGAAATTAAATCTCGATTAGATTGTTGAACGATATCTTCAATTGATATAACATTTCCACCAATAAAGTTATTAGAATTAAAAATAATTTCAATCCACAATGGTAAAAATTTTTTCTTTGAAAACAAAGCGTTTTCGTACAATAATGTTTTCATAAGAAAACCAGCAAAATTTTCTCGAGTTTTATTCTCCTCACGAGCAATTTCTGCCAAACGATAAGCACCAGCCAAAATAGAGTTGAGATCTAATGAAATTTGTTTGACAAAAATTTTACTCCATTCAGATAATTTATTGTGATTTTCCATCACAACACGCAACTTTAATGTAGCAAATCGCTGAAAATAATTTTCCACACCCATAAATAAGTTTGCGGAAATTAAATCTCGATTAGATTGTTGAACGATAACATATATTGATATAACATCTCCATCAATAAATTTATTAAAATGAAATTTCAATCCACAATGGTAAAATTTCTTCTAAAGCAGTTCGTGTTGAGTAAGTGTTAATATCCAAAGAGGTGCCATACAAATAATGATTTTTCATTTCACTTGCCACATGAGAATGTAAATCTTCCTCCAAAGTCTCACGAAAATCCCTTGTTGCTTTATCCATAAATGAACGAAGGTAGATCATATCAAAAGATTCACTTTCAGATATACGAGATATTGATTGAAAAAACCTTTATAAATTATAAATATTATAAAATTCTTTATTCTACTGACCTTTCCCTTATTTCACTGGTCTGATCATGTTTTGGATTTTTCAGTCGGCAATAAACAGTTGATCCTCTCATAGGATATTCAAATTGCTGAGCAGGAACATCATACAGAATAGCAGAAATCTCACATTCTGACCTTACCCTAAGGCTTAACTCTAGGCTGGCGCAGTAAGCATTTTCAACATTAATTAGATTTTGTACAAGATAATGGTGCATATATGTGAAAAGTATATTCAAAGCTCTTTGCTGATAAACTGACGAGCCATGTGGTACTCTCCATGATATTTGGCACATGCCTCAATTAAATGCTGAACAAGGTAGTAATGCATATATTGGAATAATATACACAAATCTCTTTATCTCATTCGTCGCTCTATATCTCATTCGTAAATAAAGATGTAACAATAGATTCATTATTTGTTGATATTGTTGTGAGGGATTTGTTGTCATCGATTAAATCATTAAATACTTGTCCAGCTAGGTACTTGACATTATGTTGAGTTCTTAATAATTGTACAAAATGATCTTAATTAGAAGGAATATTTATCAAAAAATATTTTATATTATTTAAGTTTCTCAATTTTATGATCGGTAATTGGTAATTCCAAGCTTTATCCACCCCCCTTTTTTACTTATTTTTTCCTATCATAAAAATATGCATAATGGTCAGTTTTCTTCTTCCACTTTCTTCACATTATTAAGGGAATAAACTCCATAAAGGGAACAAACTGGAGAATATTTTAAATAGAAATTAATTTATGAATAAAAAATATAAATAAAATAATACATAACCCCTAAAATAAGACCCGGAGCAGAGATGCACGAAAATAGAATTTCGCTCTCAACGAAACGAAAACGAAAAAAATAAATTCGCCAATGTACGAAACGAAAACGAAACGAAAAAATAAATTTCATTTTTGCGATACGAAAGAAACGAAAAAAAATCTCAATTTTTACCAAACGAAACGAAACGAAAAAAATCAAAATTATAAAAATGCCTAAGTTATCGCCTAATTTTTTCCCCTAATTCACCTTCTATGCCAAATTTACTTTCAAAAATGCCTATTTTATTGAGGTGGGATAATTTTTTCCCATCGTTTCACTAGGAAGAAGAGATATCCGAAGGATATAGAGATTAGGAAGGATATAGATATCCGTATTAATCCTTACACATCCCCAATACACTCTTAATACATTAAACAGATATGGATGATGTTGTGTACTCGTTACAACAAAAGAAACTTTGACAAACAGTCAAAATATTTATTAAGTCAAATCAATATAAATATAGGTGGAAGAATAAAGCGCTGAATAAATTAAAATACGAGTGAACAGAGACTGAACTAACAAAAATGGGGTATATGGGAACAGCTTAAATAGAGGGAAATGAGGAGTAGAAAATAGGCGGGAAAATAAATATAACATAATGCCAATGTATAAATTGTCATTTATATTTGAATGTCAATCTTCCCAACATCTCCCTTCTTGAGATAAAGCTTCCCTCCGGTGTTTATTCATATCGCTTCTTAACAGGATCAGGGTCAAGGCGATTGATCGGTTTTCGGTTTCGCTGTGGTCTTCCTTTGGGACTCAAATTTTTAGGGCTTTCGTGCCGTGGAGAAATTTGGCGAATCTGTTCAGGTGTCCTAGCTGGTGTTCGACGATCCTGAGTCGTTCCTACATCCTTCGGAGTGTCCATTTCAATTGGGTGTCGCTTCCTCAATTGATTTACATGCCGGTGGACGTCTCGTCCAATAGCTGGGACTTTTACTCTATAAGTCGGTGAATTCTTGACTTGCTCAATTATGGTTCCGCTGAGCCATTCCGTTTTGTTCAGGCGGTAATTGAGAAGGTAAACTGGTTCTCCTGGTCTAAATTTACTTAATTTAGAGCCATGCTTAGTGTTGAATTGTTTCGTCATTTTCTGTTGGTGCGCCTGCTGAAATTTCTTAAATTTTTCTTTATCAAGATTTGATGAAATCTTCTGTCCTTCAGGGTGGACAAGATTTATCTTTGTGCGCATGTGGCGACCTAGAAATAGTTCATCTGGGGAGTGACCATTAAGTGAAGCATGAGGAGTAGTCCGATAAGCCAGTAATGTTTCTTCAATCCAGTTTTTCTTTTGTCCACACTTTTTCATTGACCTTTTGAAAGTGTCAACAAACCTTTCAACCTGTCCGTTGGACATGGGGTGGTATGGAGGTGTAAAAGTGTGTTTAATTCCAAATTCTTTGCAGAATGATGCAAATTCGCTGGATCGAAATTGACGTCCATTGTCAGAAACAATTTCTTTGGGGATTCCGAGGCGATATACAATTGATTGCAGAACTTCAACTGTATCTTTAGCCGTAATTGGATGCATTTTACAAACTTCTGGCCATTTTGAGAATGCGTCAACGAATAGCAAGTAGGTGTATCCGTCTGAGCAGGGGCCTGCGAAGTCTACATGAACTCTCTCAAATACTTCGTTTGGAGCAAGCCAGGGTGTCAACAATGTTTTTGCTGGGGTTTTGGAAGCTCCTTGGCATTGTTCACATTGATGAACAAGCTTTTCAATTTCCTTTCCAATTCCGGGCCAATAGACATGTTCCTTTGCTATTGCCTTCATTCGCACAATTCCTGGGTGTGCAATGTGCAGAGTTTTGAGGATACGGGATTGCAATGATTTTGGAATGATCATTCGTTGACCATAAATTAAACATCCTTCGATTTCAGAAATTGCATCTCTTTTTGGGTGAAATGCTGCAAGCTGTTGGTCTTCATTCTTGCGTGGCCAACCTTGGTTTAAGCATTTCCTAACCGCTGACAAGACTTGGTCCTTGTCGGTTTCTTCTGCAATTTCAGTTGCCATGACTGGGAGTGGTTCCAAAACAGAATTAAAAATAGAATTTATGTAACATTCAGTGTCGGTGCTGATGTTAGCAATTAAAATGTCTTCTGTTGGCCTTGGATACTCGTCGATTAGTCGTGACAAAACATCAGCTTGTCCAAAAGATTTTGTGTTGATATACTGGATATCAAAATCATAATTTGTGAGGATCAGTGCCCAACGTTGCAATCGGCTTGCAGAATAAATTGGTATGCCATTCTTTGATCCGAATACTGCGACAAGCGGTTTGTGGTCGGTTTGCAGTGTGAACTTTCGACCATAAAGCATGCGGTGAAATTTTTGTACAGCAAATACGAGGGCGAGAGCCTCCTTTTCTATTTGACTGTAATTTCGTTGAGCCGCAGTTAGGGTGCATGATGCATGTTCAATGACTTTTTCCGATTTGTCAGGAAAAACATGACTGATGGTTGCACCAATTCCATCTTTTGAAGCATCTGCTGCTACGATTATTGGAAGTTTGGGATCGTAGTGGGTCAGCAATAAATCAGAAAGCATTATTTCTTTTGCTCTTTCAAATGCTTTTTGGTGGGTTTCGGTCCACTTCCATTCAATTTCCTTTTTAAGCAGCTCATCAAGTGGTGATCTGATTTCACGCATTTTCTTGATAAACCTTCCATAGTAAGTTAGAGCTCCTAAAAATGAACGAAGTGTACTCTTGTCGTGTGGTGCTGGCATATTTCGGATGGCCTCAGATCGACCTGGGTCCGGTTTGATGCCTTCTGGTGAAACAACATGGCCAAGAAATAAAAGCTTTTCTTGCAGAAAATCGCATTTTTCAAGTTGCAATTTTAATCCATAATCTTGAATTCGTTTCAGCAGTAATTTCAGAGTTTTTGTATGGTCTTTGAATGTTTTTGATGCGATGACAATATCATCCAGATAACCAAAAACTCCTGAAATTCCAGAAATCAGTTGGTCGATTAAGTGCTGAAAAATTGAAGGTGCCGACTTCACTCCAAATGGAAGTCGTTGGCATTGAAATAAGCCTCTGTGTGTGTTAATAGCACATAATTTCTTAGATTCCTCATCAAGTTCCATCTGAAGATAAGCGTCGCGTAAGTCAAGACGCGAAAAGAATTTGGCACCGTTTAATGCCATGTAGATATCTTCAGGACGAGGTAATGGATGCCTGTTTAATTCTAATGCATTGTTTAAGCCAGTTGAAAAATCAATGCAAATTCGTGTTTTGCCATTTTTCTTCTTGACAGCTAGAACTGGAGCTGCCCAATGACTAAAGTTGATTGGCTTTATTGCTCCAATTTCAACTAATCTATCGAGTTCAGCATTAACCATGGGTAAAGCACCATATGGAACTGGTCTTGCTTTACAAAATGTTGGTGTGGCTCCTTGCTTGAGATACAAGTGAGCTTTAAACTTCTTAACATGGCCTAGTTCTTTGCCAAAAACATCAGAGAAGTTTGTTTGCAGAGAATTGATTAGTGATTTCTTATCGGTGATTGGCAAATTTGCAGAAATAGATTGAAGGTGACAGGGCTTCATGATATCTTTTGGGATTACTTCCAGATCTTTAATCCATGGAATACCCATTAGATCGTGTTTAACTGCTTGACTAACATAGGCAGTTAATTCAATAGGTGTGCCATTGTTGTAAGAAACCATACAATCGAATTTGCCTTCGGTTGCAAATGATTGTCCGTTGCAGTTCATGGTTTCAATGTCGGCGGAAAACAATGTTGGTTTTCCAAGCTTAGTCCATAATTGTGTCGTGATTAAGGTGGCTTGAGCGCCAGTGTCAACATTCATACGATGTGATGATCCATTAATGTTAACATTTACTTTCCACCATTCACCTTGGTTGCTGATGGTGAAGAAGCTTTTGACAGGTTTTTGCACAATACTGATTGAATTAGCAGTGTATGTGCTTCGACAAACCTTAGCTATGTGGCCTTTCTTCTTGCACTTATTGCAAGTCACATCTTTGAATCGGCAATCGTTGCGCCAATGATCGGTTCGGCCACAAGATGCACAAGCATGTGTAGGTTTTCCACGAGAATTTGAAGTTTGTGTTAGCTTTGGTTCTGCCTTAGCAAAGTGCCGTACAAACTTTTGGTTTTGTTTGCCTCCTTTATCTTTCAAATGCTGTGGCTTAGCACGGATGACATTAGTGTCAACTCGTGGATTGTTCAGTGACAAAGCGCTTTCCTTCACGAGCTGATAAGCTCGACATTCTTCCGCTAATTCCTTCAAGTTGATGGACTTTTTCTTTACTCTGGCATCTTCCAGAATTTGGAGACATTTCTGTCGAATGTCGTGAGCATCATCGCGCAAAGCAATGATGAAGATCAGGCACTTAAGGTCTTCCTTAGTGAGTGCCATTTGAGCATTTTCGCATGCTGCATTAATCTGTCCAATCAATGAATCGATGTCTTGGTTCGATTGCTGTTTAATCTTGAGACACTCAAAGCGTCTTACAAATAAAGAACGTGTGTCGGCAAAAAGAAGTTTCAGATTCTTAACCGTATCATTGAACGTAATGATATCGGGAGTGTCGGGAGCTACGCTGTTGCTGTATTTAGCGTATTCTTCTTCTCCTAATTTTCCAACCAACAGCCTAACCTTTGAAGCATCTGGGAGATCTTTCCCATCATCATTTATTAAGGTACCAAACCTTTTAAACCAGCTTTCAAATGTCGATCCGTTTTCAGGATCATAATTGAATGTGGAGATGCGGGCACTTAAAGCAGAAGCTAGTGTGGCATTGTTAGCAGTGGAGGTGGTCTGGGCTTGTTGCTTGAGGACTGCTTCTAAAACTTGTTGTAATTGCTTGGCGTCCATTTTTATTGATTGATTAAACTCCACCAAGGAGAATTGTTTTTGCTTTCAAAGCGAACAATTTTTTTTGTCGATGAGTTGAGAAAACTCCGTCTCGGAGAAATTGTCTAAACCGCCTAGGTTAACAATTTTTTTTGAAGATTTTAGAAAAACTCCGTCTCGGAGAAATTGTATAAGCCGCCTAGGCCAACAATTTTTTTGTTTGATTTGTTGAAAATTTACTACCGCCAAGGTAAGTAAATTTAATTGATTGGCCGAGTCGGGTTGCGCCAATAAAAAATTCCAAATTTGTTGAGTCGATTAGGCAAAAATAAGTTGTAAATTTGACGAAGCAAAATTTGTCGATAATTAAAGAAAGTCGACCAGAATAAGTAAAATAAAATTCCAAATAAATAGTCGAATGGGGTCGAATAAATAAAGTAGAATTTCAATAAAATACTTCAGTCAAATTAAGTAAGTCGACCGCGCCAATTTTGTTGTGTACTCGTTACAACAAAAGAAACTTTGACAAACAGTCAAAATATTTATTAAGTCAAATCAATATAAATATAGGTGGAAGAATAAAGCGCTGAATAAATTAAAATACGAGTGAACAGAGACTGAACTAACAAAAATGGGGTATATGGGAACAGCTTAAATAGAGGGAAATGAGGAGTAGAAAATAGGCGGGAAAATAAATATAACATAATGCCAATGTATAAATTGTCATTTATATTTGAATGTCAATCTTCCCAACAGATGATATCGGGATAACCTGCATAACTGGATTTCGATGGATATAGAGTGAGGCGAATTTGGAGGGATTTACAGAGATATTGTGGAATTTGGGAGTTTAAAAGGGATATCGGTGAATTTGGGAAATATCGAGGGATTTAGAAATATAGAATGATTTCTTCAGAACAATGGTTTTATCAGAGATTAAAAGGGAAATCAAGGGTTTATCGTTCTAGAAAATTTTTCGGTAGGTGTAGATAAACTTTTGCACCCCAGTGTATATCCCCTCGAAAGCCTCGATTTACCTTTGATCCTTCATGATCTCATTAAACCAATGGGACTGAACCGAGCTATATACAAGGGGGACCAGTCCATTGATAAGATCTATATCAAAAATACAATCACTAAAGCCTTGACTTTTCATCAATTTTTCAGCGCCGCAGGCGAAAATTTTGAGAATTTTTGATGATCAAACAGTAAACTCTCTTGATTTTTCAGCGCCGCAGGCAAAATTTTTTGAATTTACAGTTCCTAGGAGAAAAAATTTCAATTTTTGACTTAAAAATATGACAAAATTGTCTAAAAATATCGAATATTTTTTCGTCATTTTCGTATAAAAATTGCAGTTTACGAAACGAAAACGAAACGAAAATTTATTTTTAATGAAATACGAAACGAAAGAAACGAAAAAAATTATTTTTAAACGAAACGCGAAACGAAACGAAAACAGTCAAAAAATCCACAAAAATCTACGAAACACGAAACGAAACGAAAAATTTTAGTGCATCTCTGACCCGGAGCTATTTTACAAACTCATTGTCAAACTCAAAACTCATTGTCAAAAACCCATCAAGTACTAAGTCAATTGATATTTCATATTAGATATGCCTTAAAGCTGGAGATCATTCAAAAATGTCTTAGATTATTATCTCCCTTGTATATATCCCATTGAGTCTCTATGTCTATTACGATTAAAAAGGATTAAGAGGTATATGTGGAGTTCAAAGCATTAAAGTGAATATTAGAGGATTTGTATGTGACATGAGGGATCAAGTGGGATATCTCTATATATGGAGTGTATCGAGGGAAATAAGTGGATTTTAGGGTATCAAGGCTGATATCTGAGGACTAAGGTCGGAGGAGTTTTTTTGTGGATTAGTGGATTAGGAGGTATATTAAGGGATTTTGGAGGATTATGAGATGTTAGGTGATGAAGGCATTTGAAGAAATTGAAAGGGTTATCTTTGAATTTGATAGGATTTAGAGGATATAGCGAAGAATTTCCCTGATATTGCTGACTTTCCAAATAATTCTACGATATTCCTATAAATGTTCGAATATCTCTGGTTCCAACAAAATCTATTAGATTTGGTACCAGACTTGCACACGGATACTGACCTTGGTATCCGTATCCGGATATTTACGGCGGATACAGACGGATATCCGCAGGCATTTTGATATTATTTGTATCCATATCCGTATCCGTGTGCAAGTCTGTTTGGTACTATGCGTTTATATACCCCCAAGTCCGCAAATGTTGTCCGCACTTTTTTTCTTTTCCTTCTCCTTTCTCCTCTCATAAGGATTAGAAATGGTTAATAAGCCCCCATTTTCCTTGTCTTCTCTTTCTTTTCTCCCCTAATTTAGAGTAAAATGGTCACGCAAAAATAGATGCCAAGAATTTTTCTCATAGATATTAAAACGGCAAGTACGATAAAGTATAATTTTATGGCAGTCAACATGAGATATCTACATGAGATATATGTTTTAGATCGATGAATATTTTCAATCTCCTCAATCTAAAGAACCAGCCATATTATCTTTACAATCAAAGAACATTCTATTAACAAATAGAATGTGTAAATGGCCACGATATAAGTTAAGAATTGCAAAGATAATTTTTTGGCGATGCGGTAAATCTACTTGTCGTAGATGTGAGTTGGGAAAGGATGCGAGTCGGAGCATGGTTATAAGCGAATTTTAAACTAAATTAGGGAAGAAAAGAAGGAGAAGACAAGGAAAATGGAAGGTTTATTAATACTTGACCATTTCTAATCCTTATAAGAGGAGAAAGGAGAAGGAAAAAAAGTGCGGACAGCATTTGCGGACTTGGGGGTATATAAACGCATAGTACCTTAGATTTTTGTCTTCATAACACCTTGATATTATGAAAAAATTTGAACGTCAAAAAAACCAGTTCGGTCCCAATAGTTTAATAGGCCGCTCCCGGGGCTTTCACCGAGTCGCACTCTACTAGTATATTCATTCTACATTCTTATTTATATTAAAAAATATTAGCAAGAAAAAAAGGAAAAATGGAAGGGCACGAAGCTTGGAATTAACCATTTTAATTTCAAAAAATTTTTAAAAGACAGATTTAATAATCAATTATTCGATATTAACACGATAGGGGGAGGAAAAAATTAGGAAGGAAAACGGGGGGGGGGGGATTATGGCCATAAGTGATTCATAGTTGGGAAAAAAGGATATTAAAGGATTTAGGGATTGAGGGAAGTCATATCCGCAATTGTCGTGACCTCAGTAATAATGTACCATCGTAAAGGATTTTTATATACCGTAAATGTCCTAATAGAAGCCACCTCAAATGATAGACTATTATAAGCCCAGTCAAGAAGACTAGGTTGGGGCCTGATTACCGGCCGTTTCGAGCTTTTTTGGAGCCAAACTGAAAAGCCCCAGCCCTAATTAGGCGTTTTTTATATCGAGTATGAGGTTTTAATTAAAGTATACCAAATAATTTAGATTTGGATAGCGATCGGGTCATTTCACTGAAGTCTGGCCCGATAGCCAGACCACAACCCTAAAGGAGTCCCATTGAAAAATAAATGCACAGGGAGGGCTCTATTAGAACATTTACTGTATTTTTATTTGATTTAATAGCGAAAAATAATAAAATTAAAGGCGAAAAAATGAAAGGGTAATCTATCAGATACTTAAGACAGTCAAATAATGCTGGAAAAATTGGAAATACAAATGAATGATTGGCATTTATTTGAAAATATTAAGGGAAATGCCGGTTAGGTAAAAAGGAAATTTTGAATATGATTGGGAAAAGTGCCATTCAAACATGTTGAAAGTAAGGTTTATGAGAAAATGTTTTTAGGGAAGAAATTAATAAAAAGGGCCTCTTTAAAATCATTATTCTCCATATTTTTCCATGTTTTGGCATATGCCCACATTTCATAGTTTTCCATATTTTTGCATTATGCCCATATTTTCATAGTTTTCCATATATAGCCTTTATATATCCATATTTTAATTTTTTATATACCGTAAATACCGTTTTTATATACCGTTTTTATATACCGTAAGGATTTTTATATACCGTAAATGTCCTAATAGAAGCCACCTCAAATGATAGACTATTACAAGCCCAGTCAAGAAGACTAGGTTGGGGCCTGATTACCGGCCGTTTCGAGCTTTTTTGGATGCCCATATTTTCATATTTTTCCATATATAGCCTTTATATCCATATTTTAATCAATATCTTTCTTTTTTTGCATACCTTATAACCTGTATTAATTGCCCTCTCTCAAATAATTACCCCACTTCCATTAATTACACCATCAAGGATAGATTGAAACAATAATTACCCCGAGTAGTTATAAATATATACGGTATTTTGGTCCATATTTGTTCATTTTTTCGTAAAGTTTAGTAAAAATTGGCGAAAATTTTCGAAATTTTGGAAATTTTTGTCAAAAATTCATTTACAATTTTTGCAGTAATAACCTGCAATTTTTATTTAGAATTTTTTTCTCATTTGCAATTTTAAATTAAGTTAAATTTTATTTAAAATTTTTTACAATTTTTAATAAATGTATTTCAATTTTATAAAAATATTTAGCGTTTATTTCCATATTTTATCCATATTTTGGGATTTTATATCCATGTCTTATTTTTATCCATATTTATCGATATTATATCCATATAATGTACACCCTAGTAATAAATATTCGAAAAATGATCATAGATAAATACCAACCTCAATGGCTAGGGAATTGGAGGGATATCAGGAAATTCGGAGGGATATCAGGAAATTTTAGCTCCTTTAATCCTTTAGATCCACTAATCAAACTTGTAAAGAAATAAAAGGAAAAATTAATGTTGACAAAAAGGTCTTCAGAGTCATGCTGTATTGAGGGTGTAGGTCTTCAGGGTGTATCTAGATCTGCGGGGCATAGGTCCCCCATATCATCAATATCCCTCCAAATTCCTCGATATCCCTCTTAACCTGTAAATACCTCGATAACGCTCTTAATACGTCAAAATCCTGCGATATTCCTATGCTATCCGATCAAATCCCTAAATGTCCCTCTTAATCCCACCAAATCCTTCTATAATTTCCTTGTATTTCAAGGATCCGCCTGCATACACTTTCCTAGCTTTGAGTGTCAGCAGTAAAAGGAAAACAGCAATTTACGATTTTGGAAGTTTTGTTTGTTTCTAAACATCTCTGGTGATAAAGAATATTTGGGAATTCATGGGGTTTAAGATGGAATTGGGGAGATATCAGAGTTGGAGGGGTCACTAAGTTATGTGGAAGATGATCTTTATGGGATTAGAGAGGGTATTGGATGGCTAAGCAAGAAAAGAATGAAATTAAGGCGATCTCACATCGATCTAATTCCTCTCATATCTACCAAATTCATGTCAAATCCGTCTATATCCCTGTTAATCTCCAAAATTCCGTCTAAGTTACTTTTACTTTTAATATTCCCACTCGCAATGAAATAGGTGATAGACCTAGGATATGTTAGACCTAAGATATGTGAGATCCTCCGACCTAAGATATGTTAAATCCCTGACCTATTTTTAAATAGAATTCTAGGCTCTTTTTCGTTCTCAAAATTTTCGCCTGTCTTTCTAAAAATCGAAATTCTGGCGCCTTCTGCGTCTCAAGCTTTTTTTGTTCTTTTCTAGTGTTGATTAGATTTCCTATAAATTCCTCTATATTTAGATGCTCGTATCAAAGGAACAAAAAATAACCCAAAAAATTTGTCGTATGGGATCAAAAATTTGTTAAGAGTCTTGTTAATTTTTGTTCTTGTGTATTGGGGGGTCAAGTCATTGTCTTGGGGTGTAGTCTTGGTCTCGTTTCTTTGAAAACTTTTGGTTTAGGACATTTCCAATACATAATATAATTTTTTTCTATGTTGATTTTTTGACTTAAAATTAGTTTTTATAAATGGGTTTGCAGTCGCAGATCCTCTTAATCTTCTAAATTTATTTTTCCTTTGATTTGTTAAATTTGTATATTCTTTGCTAAAATTGTTTATTGATATTTTTTGCATATTTATATTTTTTGATTTGAAAATATCAAAAGAAATTTTCCAGGATCGGGTTTTTAGCGAGCCCCCCACTAAAATAGCTCCCTCTAAAATAGCCCTCCTCTAAAATAGCCACCTCTAAAATAGCCCGCCTATAAAATAGCCCCCACCTCTAAAATAGCTCCCTCTAAAATAGCCCTCCTCTAAAATAGCCACCTCTAAAATAGCCCGCCTATAAAATAGCCCCCACCTCTAAAATAGCCCCCCTCTAAAATAGCCCCCTATAAAATAGCCCCCTCTAAAATAACACCCCTTCTAGAGTTCGATCGAAAAAATAGCCCCACCCCCTCTCCAAAATAGCCCCCTCTAAAATAGCACCCCTTCTAGAGTCGATCGAAAAATATAGCCCCTCCCTCTAAAATAGCTCCCCCCCTAAAATATTTAAATGTTTTTGGCATTATTTTTTTCAAAGCACAGCACTGTTTTATCTTTATATTTCAATAAGATTTTAAATGATTATGGGGGATATCGTGGACTTTAATAAATATAAGTGGATTATGATGGATTAAGGGATAGCGGTGGATTAATATGGATTCGAGGATTTAGAGAGATATTATGTATTATGAGGGATCTCTCGATTTTTGTTAGGAGGATTTACGGTTTTAGAGGATTTACGGTATTTCACTAATCGAGATTTTATCGAATTTATATCAAGACTCGTACACCCTCCCATTCACGTTTATTTTTAATATTAAATTTTAGATTTTTGATTTCGACATAATTAAATTGTTCTCTTAATCCTTCTAGATTCTTTCTTCCTTTTATTTGTTAAATTTATATTTCACTTTTTTTGTTAAAATTGTTTATTGATATTTTTTGCTTACTGATATTTTTTCTGATTCAAATTTATCGCATTTAAAAAAATGATTTTGTAAATCATATATCTATTTAATTCTTAAGGCTGTGCAGTAGGCGGCGTGGTGTATTGGATACCATATCAGTCCGGTCTACTGAATCCAGCCATCGAATAACATTTTACATTAGCTGAAGGAGAGAAATAGCTATAGCCCAGCTGTTTTACTATTTAAAAATATAAAAAATATTTTTTAGTTTTTTGACGTATTCCAAGAATTTATAATTAAATTTTTAATTAAATTTCTAAAATGGACAAAATTACAATTAATTTACATAAAAATGTTTCAACAACTATTTATCGTTCTAAAACAACTAATTTAATGATAGCCGTAACAAATAATAGGAGCCCAGTTATTAAAGGGCAAATTTCTTTTGGTAAACATTTTATGATTAGTAAGGATCGGATTTCTAGGTTATCCTCTTTTTTACTGAAATACTTTGAGAAGTTATTAAAAAATACCGTGAGAAGCTCAAATCCGTTGTTATTTTTTCTAGCTTAGAGAGCTCTAAGCTTAGAGAGCTCATTCGAAAAATCAAATAATGTAACTAACTCAAAAAATATCTTATACATATATTCCGAATATCTTATTTTGGTAATTTTGAAGTTCGTACCCCCCTCTCTTTTCTTCCTCAAGGTATTAAAAATGGTCAGTCTTCAGAAGAATGTAGAACAACAAAGAGCTGTGTTGAATGACACCGAAAATCAAAAAAATCCGAGTTGATTTGACCGAGATACAGACCCCTGAAAATTGAAAAATAATAGGGGCGCTTTTTTGGAATAAAAAAGTTTATATAAACGTTAGATTAGATAAATGATAAAATTGAAAAACCATTAAAACCAAAATTACCCTTATTTTTACAGACTTATTTGTCATCTATTTAGTAAGAAATGTTGAAATTATTCGGCAATTTGCCTTTTTTGCCCCTTATGTTGACATTTTTTGGAACAGATTTAAATATTTTTATCACCAATCTTGTCATTTTTTGCAACTGTTTAGTTACTATTTTAAGGGTTTTACAACCTAAAAATCCGATCCTTTGTTATGATTATATTTTTTCTATAAATTTTATAAAAATTTTAGCAACCGAAGCTAATGATGATAGAGGAATTGGGCATATGGTGGAGCATCTTGTTTTTATGAGAAGTGAAAAGTATCCTTATAAGGGGTTCTTGGATACTGTGCTCAATTTATGTAAGTCTACTATTATTTTTACTCTACCTAAGTTTACCTCCCTAAAATTTATTTTCATTTGAAAGCCTTAATGTTATTGTTTGACAATCTAATTAGAATTAAAATCACCATAGATGTTTCGAAATTTCGAAAAATTTTTCTATTTCCGATTTTCGAACATTTTTCTGTTTCGAAACAGCTCTGGTGGATACTTTAAAAATTTCTCATCATATTTGTTGCTTGTTTAATTCTATATCATATAAGCTTGATTTGATCCCATTATCTTTAATTTGAATAAAACTAGGCCAGAGATAATTTGCTCGGTTACTTTTTTTTCACTCTGTATACGAGATATACCTATTTTTGTTAGAGGAATATAAAATCTCGTGCTTAATAATTTTAAAAATGAATAAAACAATAAGGAAAACAATAGTAATTGTATACTTAATTAAGGATATGGTTTATATTAATAAAATTTATAATTCAATAAATTAATAAAATTAAAATGTATATTTTACTAAATATTTAACATATAAAATTCTTATTTCTTATCTTATCGAATTCTTTCTTAGGAAGAGAATTCGATAAGATAAACTACCCCCCCCCCATTTTCCTTTTCGCCGAATTTGATCGCCTATAACTTTTTATGCTTTATCAATCCGAATGAATCTTCTATCATTAGAAAGCCCTCGATAAGCGCTATCATTTTATAACAATCAGATCAGGTCTGATTATTTATAAAAAAAAGTTACTAGTCGACAAATGCAAGAAATCGTTGTTTTCATACTTATCAAATTGTAACCTTTTTATAAATGAACAGACTTGATCCATTAGTTGGGAAAAAGATAGACCTTATCAAGGCTTTCGAATTATATAATATTAATTTTGATGGGATCAATCATAAACAAGTTATAGCCGATCAAATCCGGTAAAAAGGAAAATGAGAGGGGGGGATAACCGAAAAGTACAGATATTCTATTTATTCAAATAAATTTCTAACTAAAATTCAAAAATCTTTAAAAAATATTATCTCTATATTTACACGATATAGACGTAATCCTTGCAAATCTTCTGATAACGCTTAATCCATCATATTCTCACTAATCCCTCCAAACTACAAATTCTTTGATATCACTAGTAATCCACGATATAGCCTTAAATAAAATCAAATACACGATTCCTCGATATAACGTTTAAATACCTTTAAAACACTTATTCCAAATCTCTCGATATTCCTTGATATCAAACCAAAATCCATCTATTTCCCTTAAATCCCGCCATATGTTCGGATCAGGGATGTCACGGGTCGAAGTCGCGGGTTTGTAATTTTGCCCATTTTCTTATACCTGAAATTATTTGAAAAAGTGTATATGGGGTAATTTTTGTCAAATTTTATGATTTTTTTGCGTGCTTTTTGAACAGAAGTTAAAATATTTTGACCAATTTTTGGCAGTTTGTCTGTCAAACATAAGGCTATACAAATAGAAAATTATTTGAAAAACGGACCAAAAATAAAAGCTCAGGGTTCTTTTTAACCTACTCCATATACACTTTTTCAAATTAATTCCATTTATAAGAAAATGAGAAAAATCTTAACCCGCAATCGTCGACCCGTGACATCCCTGGTTCCGATAAGTGTTGGTTGACCACAGGGCTTGTAAGCATTAAGGGTTGAACAAAATAAAAAATATATTTGAAAAGTAGAGCCCCACTTTAAATTAGAGCCCCACTTACTAATACAACCGTAACCTAGAAGTTGAAAATAATTCGTTGATCTATTAATCCTTGCAGCCCCTTGGAGATGTATGAATTAAAGGATAGACTTCTAATGCAAGTGTCTAAAATATACCGTAGTTAAAAAATTTAGTATCTGAATAAAAATTGGTGATTTCAATCATCGAGATTGAGATTTTTCGAGAAAATCAGAAAATCGAAAAGGATTGTGTGATTATGATTATATCGTGTGACTAAGATTCAATACCGAAAAATTTTTTTTTAATTCGAGATTTTTCTAGTACAAACTTCCTAGTCTCGTATCTAGTATCGTAGATATCAATGTGTAGGGATATGTGTAGGGATATTTGGACGTTTTTGATCAAAATGTAGGCTTTCATTATGACCCAATTTAACGGTCATTTACGTATAAATTTTTTTACTATACCAAATGAAAAATACACAAATATTCCTATAATATAAAAGTGAATGATAATTCAAAACCAAAAGGACAGTTTGATAATTATTTTAAGATTTCTCTGTCACTAAAAAATTTAAAATCCTGTTCAGTGTTTTTTTAAAAATTCAAAATTTTTCTTGTATTCTACCTTCTTTTGCTTCAAAAGTTTTAATTTTTAACTGAAAAATAATAATAATTTTAAATCAAATTTAAAATTAATATTTGCCATTCAAAGTCTGTCACTGCTTCATAAAACCTTTATTTCTAAAAATGAGTTATAAAAGGGAATATTATTATAAAAATCTTTACTCAAATTAATTAACAAAATACCTAATTACTTAATTTCAATCAGACATGCTCATGGACACGGTTTTTGCTATCCATGTCCAGATATATCCGTGAGATCCATATCCGTTTATATACGTGTAACTTCTGAGGCATATCCATCCACGGGTATCTGCGCACGCCCATCCGCTGGTATTTTTATCAAAATAGTCGACCTGAGTAGAATTTTCAAAATGGTCAAATACAAAAATATATTAAGGTAATCGACCCCCAACTCAAGGAGTAGAATTATTCCGATTATCGGCGAGTAGAATTATTCTGATTACCGACTTTTCCCGAATGATTCATCTATAATTGGAAATTTCTAATTCTACTAATTTCTTTGGATTTTTAAATAGAAGGCCAAGAAAGCAAAGTTCCAAATTAGGAAATTTTTGGAATTTTGGAGGACCAAGTCACTAGACCAGCTGTTGTAAGGGACACTGGAGCGTCGTTGACGAACATTTTAAATTTTAAATAGAAGGAAGCCAGTCTTTTCTTCATTTAGCGCCGCAGGCGAAAAGTTTGAAAATTTTGAAAGACCGTAGGCGAAAATAGTCCTTTTGGTGGTGGAAATTTTGAGATGGATATAGCGGATTTGGAGCATCATATGCGTACCATTCGTATCCATCTGATTTTTATAAAAACAGTATCCATATTCATACGTATCCGGATATTATCCGTATCCATGAGCAGGTCTGATTTCAGTATGCCTCCTCTCTAATTTTTCTCCTTCTAACCTGCCTTTTACTCATAATATGTGAGGGAAAGAATGATTGACAGTAAAAAAGGAAAATTAAATCTGAGACTCAAATAAGATGGGGGTGGGATATTAATAAAGTACCGTTTTCTTCATATAAATTTTATTACTTATATTTCTTTAATATATTTAAATTAAGTTAAAATTTTAAATTAAAAAATAAATACTTCAGGTTATTCCCCTGACACATCAAATGCCAGAACGAATATTGACAATACGGAATTTGACTTTTCGTCTATTGGCACTCAACCTTTTTTAAAAGTGCTTGAAGTATACTTTGACAACCTTTTTGCACCAAAATTTTTGTAAGAAAAGATTAATTTTTGTAAATCTTGACTAATTTCGTAATGATTCTTAATTTTAATGATTCATAATTTCTTAATTTTCTTAAAATTGATTCTTAATTTCTTAATTTTCTTAAAATAGTCAATTACTCAACTCTTTGGACATTTTATTGTTTTTCAAATATCAAAAATAATTTCTTTAATTCTAATAATATCAAAACAAAATACTTTTATAAAATTTATAGACTTTTAGCATTTATTCGCAATTTTTTAAATTCTTTACACAAGCCATTTTTTGTTTAATAATTTAAAATTTTAACCATTAAAATTTTTTTTACTTTTACGTTATTTTTTGCTAAATATAGATAAGGTTAATCATAAATAATAGTATAATTGTGTCATCTATTAAAAGTTCATACATAGGAAGAGGGGGGGGGAATACATATTGCGGGTCAAAAAATATAGCCAAATATTTTTGACTATATTTCTTCATTATAATCAAAAAACATTTAAGGAACGTATCTTATTCGAAGGAACGTATCTTCTAATACGTAAATTTTATTTAAAATAAATATTTTTTTAATTATTAAAAGTTAGAGATGTCCGAGACTCTTGGTCTTGAGTCTTGACTCAAGACTTTTCTTGGGTTTTTTCGGTCTTGGTCTTGGGGTGAAGTCTTGGTCTCGACTTTTTTGAGTTTTTGAAAAATACACCCCTAAAGATCGGTGAAATAAATGAGAAAAGTAAAAGATGTAGGCGTGAGAAGAAAAAGAATGACATCTCTTTAAAAAATAATTTAAATAAATTTTTAATAAATTATTGAGCAATGGTCAGAAACTCTTAAATAATCTTATAAACAATCAAAGGATAATTTTAACTGGGGAGGATCCTTAAAGGAGTGAGTTAAACTGAGTATTGACTTTATAAAGACTTGTAATGGAACATAGTATACACGGAAAACACGAGGATTTTTCGGTTGGGTTCTTCGATTCAGTTCCGATTATCCAAGGATTTTAAAGAAACCCTAGACATAGGAACTGATTCTATAAAAGGAGGGAAGGGCTATTAGGTTATTAAGCGTATCTATTCGATTTTGATATGATTGGACTTAATACAATCAGCACTCATATTCTTATTTTAGATATGCTTTACCACAGAATAGGCTCCTGGGGGTATTTCAATCTTAAAAATGGCATGCCATTTGCCAACAATGGGGTGGAAATTCCCATTGAAATTATTGGAACCGATTTTTCTGGTATGGCAAACCTTCGCCATTTATTGGCGAGGACAAATGGCAGATATTGTAATACCCCCTGATAGAACAATCTTTAGTTAATTAATTTATCCAACTAAACTATTTAACATACTTCGCATTTGGACTAAAAGTACGTCTTGGAAAATGGAGACCATTCTCTTTACTATTAACAATCGACTCCTCAATTTCTTCAGGTGTTTTGCCACGAAAAGGCTGATCACCAGCCATCAATTCAAAAATTAGAACGCCCAATGCACACCAATCAACACTTTGATTATGCCCTTTTCGTTGAAAAACTTCGGGTGCCAGATAGCTAGGTGTGCCACATAGAGTATAACTTCTAAAAATTAAAAATGGTTTTAATTTTTGGAGTAGAGACTTGAGGAATGAGATTTGAGATAAATATTTCGAAAAACCGAAATTTTTGAAAGATATAGGCTGGCAGTCCCTGCTTATAGGCTGGCAGTCCCTGTTTTTATGGAGGCCCTTTTTTTAAAAATTAATTTTGAAATATGACCATAAAAATTATCCGCAGCTGCATCTGCAAGTCCAAAAAACCACGCAATTTCGCGTTGCCGTGGTTCATTCCCGTTTTGGAAAATTCTGTCCTTGTCCGAATTTTAATTCTCCCAAAAATTTACACAAAAAATTCACAAGATTTTCACATTTTTTAGCCCAGAGTTTGTAAACAGCTGTTTATATGTTACAAGATTTTTTTTATAAATTTTGATTTCATGCTTCCGTCAAAAATAAAAAAAGATTGAAAAAACTTATTTTTTTAGGAAGAAGAATTGATTTAAAAAATTTAAAGGTTAAAGTTCATAAAGTACAAGGAAATAAATTATAAAAATTTAAAATTTAACAGACTTATTGTGAATAATTTTGGCAAAACCAAAGTCGGTCAATTTGATATGTCCGTGGAGACTGACCATTAAATTCTCTGGTTTAAGATCTCTATAGGCCTAAAATTGGAAATTTATTTGAATTAGTAAAGGGAAAGAAGAGGAAAGAGAATGGAAAGGGGGGGGGTAGATCAAAGCATTTGTAGAGGTGAGCAAAAGCTTCTAGCAATAACTGACAAGAGTTAGCAGGATTGATGCCGGCTCCAAGTTAAACAGTTAAACTTTTAACTCCTCTTACTATTCTTAATCATATTCTATATATCTTAATTAGATTAAAAATGGTCTAAACACTTATCAGAAAATTTTGTGTAATTAAAACATACATCAATATCCTTAAAAATCCCTCCAAGTTCCTCTTGATCCCCTTTAATAAAAACATTAACCCCCGAAGGGCGTAATTATCAGGGCTGGGCGATTTCGCATTTTCGCGTTTCGCATCTTTCGCATTTTTCACATTTTTTGGCGCGAAAACTTTCGCATTCCGCATTTCGCTTTTTATTTTTTTAAAAAAAGTTTCGCATTCCGCATTTCGCTTTTTATTTTTTGATTTCGCCCAGCCCTGATGCAAATGCATGCGCTGTGTCGGGTATGCCATATTTAGAAACACCCAAAATGGTGTTTATACGGTAGTCCGAGCACTTTAGGGGCAAATGTTCAGTTGGCGGTCCAATCAGAGGATCTGAAGGGATTAAACTTAAATTCCTTCAAATTAAATTTTATATATTGGGACGGATATTATTTTAAATTTTTTCTTTGAAGAGTTCACACTATTTAACTGAAGTGCATTATGTAAATGGTGATGGAATGTGTAAAAATTTGCTGGAGAGGTCCAGCTGGCTCTGAAGTTTACCATCAAAGAGCCTTACGAATTTTGATCCAATATATGAAAAATTACCTTGTTCAAGATTTAATTAATGCAAAATATCCTTATTGTGCCAGTTTAGAACTAACATTTGCGGTAAGATCAGAATGTTTAATCTGTGTTTTCCTTAATGATGTGCCTGCTCGAGAATTTGAATATACTATGAGAGGATCAACTGCTTATGATCAACTGAAAAACCCAGAACATGATCAGACCAGTGAAATAAGGGAGAGGTGTTAAATTATTCTACTTATCCTAATGATAGTGAATGTCATAAAAATGATTGTCAGTTGGGAATATTATATCAAATGAAACATAACTCGACAAGCTAATCAAGACCTAATTTCCTAGAATATTTCATGGGAATAGAAATTTACTTTTAACGATTTAGATTTTTTATTTTATTTATGATTCTGACAATTATTTTTTATTATGAAATATTATATCACAAAAATTTTAGCTTGTATCTATTTATTTTTAATTCTGACAATTATTTTTAATTATGAAATATTATTTAAACATAAAAGGTTTTCGTTACAATTTTAAATCTGCTATGAAAACTTTATTGCTTGGTATTATGTCTGGATCTCTCAACAAACCTGAAACATCTATTTAAAAAATTTTTCAATCAAATATAGTTATTAGTGGCAAATATAGTTATCAAATATAGTTATTAGTATAGTTATTAATCTGATTTAAGTTAAAAAATTTTTCCTCGACTTTTAGAACCTTAATAATCGAAAACCATAGAGGGTCTATGTGATTTTGGGGTCAAAAATCAAATATAAAACACAAAATAAACACATTTTTACTATACTCTTACCGAATTCGACAACTCTATTGTACACTATAATAGACGTAAGCTTTATTATTTATTTAAGATATCCTCCATTATATCTGCCTAAGCCATAACAGGAGGTATAAGTGATTAAATGGTAATAGTTTGGCTGACCATCCCTCTTTTCCCTTTCTATTTTTCCAATTTTTTCCTCTTTTTATTGCATTTTATATATATCATTCAAAAGAGAACTTAGAGCTGTGTCGGTGAAGCTAAAATCAACTCAATCTGATTTAAGTTAAAAAATTATGACCGTTTATTTTAATTTCCAACAAGGATTTCCCAACAAGGATTCAGCTTTTTAATTTTGTTCAGAATTATCAAATCAAGCTGATCCTTGTCTCATTCGACCCATCTTGAACATTTCTTAAGATATAAATGGTCAGGAAAAAAGGTGGATGGTCAGCCAAAACACTGTTTAAATTGATAATAATATTTCAGTTTCATAAAAAGTATATATTGACAATTGATAATAAAAATTAAAAATGATAAGCCTTTTTATTTGTTCCCATGTTTATAGTACCACTAATAAAAATTTCGGTTTACACGTCCGCAAATAATTTAGCTTCTCGTTCCTCACTTCCTTAAAACAATTCTAGAAACAAATTTAAAATGATCCTTTTCACATATTGACTGCCTTATTTAAATAAAATTAATTCTAGACTTCATGCCATTTTTAATCTATGAGAAAAAGAAGGAGAAGGTAAATTTGCGGAAAAACATTTGCGGACGTTGCGTTGAGTTAATGCAAACTACCAAAATTTCTTTTCTTTCCACATTCAATCTACTCTACATTTCCCGAATTCCAGAATGATGGCAGTACATAATTACGTTCCAATTATATAGGCAAGTAGCGTCGTCTTTGGTTAAACGGCCAAGTTGGGACCCTCCAGGATCACACATTCGAAGACAACGGCTTCCAACCTTTTTAAATTAAAAATTTCTTTTGAAACTTTAAAATAAAGAACCAAAAGTTGGGGAGAATTTAAATCCAAATCTTGACAGCATTGTTGATTATTTCTATTTTGAGATGCACAGTAGAGCACTCCGGAAAGGGATTTTAGACCACAACGAGAATTTAATGATTGGAGAATCTGAGAAGAAATTAAGGGGGGAATATTTAAAGGTTTATGAATGAGCTATTAATTGTTCTAGCCTCTAAATAGTTGATAAACGAACAATTAATTGAAGCAATAAATTGTTCGTTTCGTCCTAAATTGTCGATAAAGTGGTGTGCCGTTTCGTCTTTCACCGAATTTTAAAATTTATTTCGGCACACCCCTAGGTACCAGGGATAGTAGAGTCGGAAAAATCTGTCTGTTAAATATATATCTCTATTCAGGACGCATGTGTTATTGACCTTTCTCTCGATGACCAGTTGTTGATTGCAGCCAAAGAAATGTAATGTCCTTAAATCTATTCCCAAAATATTCATCTTGTATCGAGAGAGGTCAATAACACAGGATCCTGAAGAGATATATTTGACAGACAGAATCTGTTCGATCTCTAAGGGATAGCACCACCCCAATTTCCGAAAATAGGGAATTTTTGACGCCTTTTGGGTCGGGAACTCCCGATTCCGAAAATTCGGAATTTAGTTTTTATGTCGGTGCGATCCCTGGTAGATATCCTCTCCTAAAAAATTTACCAGTTTCTTAGCTGCAGCATGGTCGGTTTCATATTGGCAGAGAAAGTGGCATTCTGGGGCCACAAATTGTTCGCAACAAGCAAGAAACAATTTATTTGCCACCGTTTTGCTTGTACATGGTTGGTAACTTAAATCTGCTGTGCCACATTTTGGCTAAAAAATTTTCAAAATTGAAAAATTTTTAAAACAAAAAACACCTCCTCTGTTCTTTGTGGGGCACGTCTTAAATCTCTCAAACTAGAAGGGCCATTATTTGGTTGAATATCGTCTTGTTCAGCAATGGAGAAATGTGTAAAAATAACAAAAAAATTAATTAATGGTAAAAGTATAATTGTATTAAACATTTGTAATTTATTTAAATATAATTTGCTATAATTATTAGAAAGAATTTACAATTGTAAAATCAGAATTTAAATTTTTATATTTGTCCAGAACTGTCTCTCTCGCTTTTGAGTGTATGATAACGTTATCTCTTTTTTCTCTGCAACCTTTTCCGGAAAAGAACATTTCCGGTTGCAATTACAATTTCTGAGAGGAATTTACAAATTCTGAAAAATGAGAATCAAAATTTGTAAAAATCAGAATCTACAAATTGTAAAAATCAGAATCTACAATTTGTAAGAGTCAGAATTTAATTTACATTTTTGAAAATCAGAATTCACAAATTCTGAAAATAAGAATTTGTAATTTGCGAAAAATCGGAATTTACAATTTACGAAAAATCAGAATTTACAAATTGCAAAAATCAGGATTTACAATTGCGGAAATCAGAATTTAATTTACTTTTTGTGAAATCAGAATTTAAAAATTTACAGAAAATCAGAATTTGTAAAAGTCAGAAACAGAATTTACAATTTGCTAAAAACAGAATTTACAAATTGTAAAAATCAGAATTTAATTTACATTTTGTGAAAAATCAGAATTTGTAATTTGCTAAAAATCTGAATTTAATTAATTTACAATATCTGCCTAGAATTGTCTCTCTTTATATTAGCCATAAAAGAATGTCCTCTCACTTATGTCTCTGCAAACTTTTCCGGAAAACATTTTCCGGTTGCGAACTTTGAATTAATATGAATTCAGCATTAAAAATTAAATGTTAGTTCAATCTTTTTTCTCTGACCCAGATACGCAGAGTGCGCGTAAAAATGAAAAGTTTACCTAAAATAGCTGACCTGTATTTAGGAGTTTTTAAATCAATTTTTTAATTAAAAATGAAGGAGAAATTAAAGGATAATTTAACGGATATATCAAAACTCCCCCAAAAAATCTCCCTCCAAAATTCGCGGGAAACTTTTTTCTAATTAAATCTGGAAGGAAAAAACAAGCTAAAAAAGGAATTATTTAATTCGATTTCATGGATTATATGAGCTAAAAAATAAAAGAAATGACGAGAATGCCTTAGGGAAGCTGCTTTTTCTACACTAATTGTGAAAAGGATTTAATTGTTGCGTTGCTAATAAGGGGCGCAATTTGGGAAATAGTGAAAATAAATACACAACCACAGAATGATCTAAGGTTGGCGTTTCTTGGGAAATCTCCGGATATATGGAAATGGAACTGATCCGGAACCGAAGATTTCCGGATTTTAACGGTTCCGGATACCCTGAACCGCAAATCCTAGTCGGATCTCAATTTTAAGTACATTCAGTAGAGATCTCGATTTTTGAAAAGCCTGGGTCTGTTCCTGGACTATGGGTTTGATTTATTGACCTGGGCCGGATCTTGGGCCTGTAGTCCAAGAAAAACACAGGCCCAGGAAAACCCCCAAGTAGGTCAAAAACGCCTGGGCCTGGACTGTGGGTACAGGAAAAACCCAGGCCTTGTTCCAGGCCCGTTTCGATCTCTATCACTCAGTAGCTATTTTTGTTTGATTTTTCACCGAATGTACACAAAATTGAGATTCGGTTGTATTTCAATTTCTCCAAAATTCTTACCAGGGCTGTGCCCCATTGTACTATGGCGTGTGCTGGCATTTGATTCTGGGCTATGACAAATGGTGTATTTTAAAAATTTGAAAAAATTGGCTTTTGGCACGCCACGCAAAAATTTTGGCGCTCAGTCCCTATATTTACCATTATGAAATATTTTACATTTTATACAGTATGAAAAAGATATAGTAATAATTTAGAAAACAGAGCAATTATTCCTTTTTCTCATTGCAAATCCTTAACAAACGGCCATCCATCACTTGTCCATCCCAATCTTTTTATCCCCAATTTGGGCAATCCATTATCCAATCCATCATAATAATGATAAACAAGAATAATCATATTTTTCTTTCCCTTCTTTTTTATTTTTATAAGACTCTGCCCTCCAGGGCCTATTTTTTGGTTATTAGATGAAAGTAAAGGCATTCCACCTCCTTGAAGCATCGGAACATTTTTGTTGTCTAAATAGGGTCCTGATGGACGATGGGAGCGGCCAACATGAATACTGTAGGTGCTTTGAAGACCAGCGCAACATTTGCCGAAGGAAACGAATAAATAGTAGAAATTGCCTTGAAGAGAGATTAAGACTATTATGTCATAAGGATGTAAGTGTAAGTAAGCATAGGGTCATATTGTTATCGATATCGAGATCCGGCCTCTTCTTTGGGGTGAACATTCTTGATAGGGCTACGGGAACCTCGTTGGTAGTGTGAAAGGAACTTCTTTGTTAGGGCGGAGAGAACATCCTTGGTAGAGTGAGGGGAACATCTTTGGTAGTACGAAGGGACCATCATTGGTAGGGGTAAGGGAACCTTATTGATAGTGTGAAAGGAACATTTGTTAGGGTGAAGGGAAAGGAACTTAGTAGAGTGAAAGGAACATCTTTGATAGTATGAAGGGACCATCTTTGGTAGAGTGAGGGAACGTGGGTGAACGGAACCTTTAGGTAGGGTGATGGGATCGTCTTTTGTAGAGTGAGAGGAACATCCTTGTTTGGGCCAAGGAAACATCCTTGGTAGAGTGAGGAGAACATCTGATAGTATGAATTGAAACCTTCCCTTGAAATATCCGACTATCACTAAAATCCACCCAAGTCCATTCACATCCTCCAATATATACATAAGTCTTCGCTTTCAGCGCCGCAGGCGAAAATTTTGAGAATTTTCGAAGGCCAAGGAGCAAATTTTCTTACCTTTTCAGCGCCGCGGGCGAAAATTTTGAGAATTTTCGAAGGCCAAGGACAGAATTTCTTCCTTTTTCAGCGCCGCAGGCGAAAATTTTGGGAAATTTGTAAGATCCTTAAGCCAAACATCTTCCTTATTGCGCCGCAGATAGGGGCATAAAAATACTCGGTTTACGCCGAGTCTGCCGAGTATTAAGTTACCGAGTACCAGTAACGCCGAGTATTAAGACCCCGAGTAACGAGTCCGAGTAAAACAGCAAAAAACCCGAGCGAACGACACGAGTATACTCGTACTCGTTCGGACTCGGACGTACTCTAGTATATAATTAAATTCTCTACCTCTATGAATAATAAAAGGAGCCTCAATGCCACCATCCCTTGCAGCCAGATGATTCCTTTTCGTGCCTAATTTAATTTTGCCGTTATTTGGAATAAGCTCTAGTTGATAAATTCCATTAGACCATCGAAAATGTGAAAAGTTATATTTTGAAATTTTAAATTTAAGTTATACGAGCCAAAGGTCATCCACCAACGATTTTCACCATCCACCAATAAATTAGGGTCTATTGCATTAAATTGACTTTCCTCTGTAGAACGAAGCACCTAAATGATTATGCTTCTGAACTAGCTAAGCTAGAAAACTGAATCTTTTTCCCAAATAGACTCCGGTTTCCAGTTCTAATTAGGATCCGGACTCAGTAAACTGCTACGATCCTATTTCCCCAATCATTCTAAGCCCTGGTTAATCGGAGAGAATAATTCATACTCCATTCACAGCTAAAAGGAAACAATTATGTGTGATGGGGTTATTGAGGTGTTAACAGCCCTGCATTGGAGAGCTTTCAGGATTAAGCCCCACCCAAACTTTTACTATTTCGGGTTGTGCCCGGCCACTTTTCTTATATAATTATTTCAAGGTGTGCCAGTGCCACCGCATTTTGTGCAACAAACTCCTTGTTGGCACTGCCCCCTTTTTAGTACTATGGGCAGAGGTATCTAAATTCAGTCCCATTATAAAATTTTTTACTTGGCCCTGATCCTTCCAAGAGTCAGGCATTCCAGTTGTACTAGTTGCCAAGCCAATAATAGCCGTCTTTGTTCCAGTCTTAACAGGAACCTTAAAGCAAGGAAGTTAAAAAATTCCAAATTTGTTCTCTCCCACCGCATAGTAAAGCCAATAAACACCTCCATGCATTGAAATGTCTGGAGCCCACAATTCATTCCAATCTTTAGTCAAACCTCTAGCCCATGGAACTCCTTGAGAAAAAGCAAATCCAGCACCTTCCCATTCAAACAAATCTGAGGATATTCTCGCTTCTAAGCCGTTGTGAGTTGAATAAATGATAAAATTGCCGTTTTTGAGTTGTGCTATGCAGGGATCGTGTAAAGTTATATTTCCACTAATTTTGTGTGATTGGGCTGTATATTAAAAAAATTTTTGTAAGTTGTTACTCCCCGTATAAATTAGGTATGGCTGGGCTAATTTCGCATTTTGCATTTCGAATTTCGCTTTTTATTTTCAGATTTCGCCTAGCCCTTGTAAGAACCTCCAAATTAGAGACTGAACTACGAAGAAATTCGAACAAAATCCCGGTTATCTAGATTGACGACCCTCCCAGACCGGTCTCTATTCCGGCTGGTATAGCTAGACACTTTTGCTCACATATACAGGGCTACAGAAGCTACTGGGCGCGTTCACCTTCTAATAATGTGAAAGTATCTCCCTCCTTCCTTACAATATCAGAAATTTTCAGTTCAGGCAAAGTTAACTACCCAGTGATATTCCTGAACTTTAACCTTGTCTAAAGCTCTACTTACCTCTAAGATTTTGGTTAATTGTTAATGAAGGAGGCAAATTAAGCTTCTTATTCTCCCACAATCCAACTACTTTATCATCCTTTTTAGTTAACTCGCTAGCCCCCAATTTTGAAATTCCACAGGACGAGGCTAACAACGAGGCAATAAACAAATTCTTTAAACAATTGCCCGATTTTATCCTTCCTCCTTCAATAGAATAATTGAGAGAATTAATAAATATAATTATCAGAAAATATTTTTTGAATGAGATGGATAATTCCCGAGTCCGAGTAAAGCCGAGTTTGAAAAACCCGGGTAACGAGTCCGAGTTGTATTTTTTGACCCGAGCCCGCTTACGAGTAAAACGGGTAAAACGAGTAATTTTTATAAAACAATATTCTAAAATAATTTTACCAAAAACAATACTTTTACTAAAAAATTAACATCAGTGCTGGGTATTGGGTTGACATTGATGCAGGGGATCATCATCCAAATCCCATTTATTTTATAAATCCGCCTATATCCCTCTTAATCCGACGAAATTCCATGATACGCCCATGATCAATGCTGGCTCCGGGCTGGGGTGGAAAATCAATGGATAATATTTTTTCGGTGGATTTGTGTAGATTATGCGCTTATCGAGTGATAACAGAGGAATGAGATGGATATCAAGGGATTAAGCGGGATTTGGATTATTAAGAGCAAAATCTGGGAAGTCGGGAGATTAATTGGGATATCATTGGATTAGGTATGTCGTCGAAAGGTAATCACGAGATCCGTAGCTCTATCCCTCTCTTTTCGCTCCGCTGGCTTAAATTTTAAGAATTTCTGAAGGCCAAGAGGAACAACCAAGTTCCGGAAGGCCAGATCCTTCCCTTGAAATATCCGACTATCACTAAAATCCACCCAAGTCCATTCACATCCTCCAATATATACATAAGTCTTCGCTTTCAGCGCCGCAGGCGAAAATTTTGAGAATTTTCGTAGGCCAAGGAGCAAATTTTCTTCCCTTTTCAGCGCCGCAGGCGAAAATTTTGATAAATTTGGAAGGCCAAGGACAGAATTTCTTCCTTTTTCAGCGCCGCAGGCGCTGAAATTTTGGGAAATTTGTAAGATCCTTAAGCCAAAAATCTTCCGTATTGCGCCGCAGATAGGGGCATAAAAATACACGGTTTACGCCGAGTCTGCCGAGTATTAAGTTACCGAGTACCAGTAACGCCGAGTATTAAGACCCCGAGTAACGAGTCCGAGTAAAACAGCAAAAAACCCGAGCGAACGACACGAGTATACTCGTACTCGTTCGGACTCGGACGTACTCTAGTATATAATTAAATTCTCTACCTCTATGAATAATAAAAGGAGCCTCAATGCCACCATCCCTTGCAGCCAGATGATTCCTTTTCGTGCCTAATTTAATTTTGCCGTTATTTGGAATAAGCTCTAGTTGATAAATTCCATTAGACCATCGAAAATGTGAAAAGTTATATTTTGAAATTTTAAATTTAAGTTATACGAGCCAAAGGTCAGCCACCAACGATTTTCACCATCCACCAATAAATTAGGGTCTATTGCATTAAATTGACTTTCTTCTGTAGAACGAAGCACCTAAATGATTATGCTTCTGAACTAGCTAAGCTAGAAAACTGAATCTTTTTCCCAAATAGACTCCGGTTTCAAGTTCTAATTAGGATCCGGACTCAGTAAACTGCTACGATCCTATTTCCCCATTCATTCTAAGCCCTGGATAATCGGAGAAAATAATTCATACTCCATTCACAGCTAAAAGGAAACAATTATGTGTGATGGGGTTATTGAGGTGTTAACAGCCCTGCATTGGAGAGCTTTCAGGATTAAGCCCCACCCAAACTTTTACTATTTCGGGTTGTGCCCGGCACTTTTATTATATAATTATTTCAAGGTGTGCCAGTGCCACCGCATTTTTTGCAACAAACTCCTTGTTGGCACTGCCCCCTTTTTAGTACTATGGGCAGAGGTATCTAAATTTAGTCCCATTATAAAATTTTTTACTTGGCCCTGATCCTTCCAAGAGTCAGGCATTCCAGTTGTACTAGTTGCCAAGCCAATAATAGCCGTCTTTGTTCCAGTCTTAACAGGAACCTTAAAGCAAGGAAGTTAAAAAATTCCAAATTTGTTCTCTCCCACCGCATAGTAAAGCCAATAAAGGCCTCCATGCATTGAAATGTCTGGAGCCCACAATTCATTCCAATCTTTAGTCAAACCTCTAGCCCATGGAACGCCTTGAGAAAAAGCAAATCCAGCACCTTCCCATTCAAACAAATCTGAGGATATTCTCGCTTCTAAGCCGTTGTGAGTTGAATAAATGATAAAATTGCCGTTTTTGAGTTGTGCTATGCAGGGATCGTGTAAAGTTATATTTCCACTAATTTTGTGTGATTGGGCTGTATATTAAAAAAATTTTTGTAAGTTGTTACTCCCCGTATAAATTAGGTAAGAACCATGGCTGGGCTAATTTCGCATTTTGCATTTCGAATTTCGCTTTTTATTTTTAGATTTCGCCTAGCCCTTGTAAGAACCTCCAAATTAGAGACTGAACTACGAAGAAATTCGAACAAAATCCCGGTTATCTAGATTGACGACCCTCCCAGACCGGTCTCTATTCCGGCTGGTATAGCTAGACACTTTTGCTCACATATACAGGGCTACAGAAGCTACTGGGGCGCGTTCACATTCTAATAACGTGAAAGTATCTCCCTCCTTCCTTACAATATCCGAAATTTTTAGTTCAGGCAAAGTTCACTACCCAGTGATATTCCTGAACTTTAACCTTGTCTAAAGCTCTACTTACCTCTAAGATTTTGGTTAATCGTTAATGAAGGAGGTAAATTAAACTTCTTATTCTCCCATAGTCTAACAGCTTTATTATCCTTTTTAGTTAACTCGCTAGCCCCCAATTTTGAAATTCCACAGGACGAGGCTAACAACGAGGCAATAAACAAATTCTTTAAACAATTGCCCGATTTTATCCTTCCTCCTTCAATAGAATAATTGAGAGAATTAATAAATATAATTATCAGAAAATATTTTTTGAAGGGCATTTTTAAGTAGGGCTCTGATAAATCCACTTTTTTATAAATCTTTTATATAGCTTACATCATTTTGCACTCATTTTAACCTTTAGGTCTTTCAATTTTTAAATTATTTATTCTTATAAAGGCAGGGAAAAGGGCAAAGGAAGGGCAAAAAATAGACGTAATTATTTCAAAAATGTTATAGTTTGTAAATGTTTAAACAAGTGTAATTTGTAGTCCGATAAGTAGTCTGATATTAGGCTGAAGAAAGAGATCCATACGAAAGAGATAATAAGACTCACGATAAAAGAGATATCCCTCATCTCCTTCCTCTGACACAGCTCCGACATTGTTACTTTCTAGTAGAGTTGCACGAGGTCGAAGCCTCGCGAGGTCCTCACCCATTTTTCAAATGGCGAGGACCACATTGACCGGTGGTCTCGGATTGACCGGCCTCGGGTTTCGGAACCTCGGTATCTGTCCTTGCCAAGAACCTCGCCGAGGAACGAAGCTAAATATATACCCCTAAAGAATGCCTTTTTTGGCAGAAATGGAAGAATTCCATAGTTCCGATTTCCGGCACCTTCGTCAAGATAAGGACAAAAGGAGGCATAGCAAAGTAAAGCACTAACCAGTAGAGTTGTTACCCGTCCCCGAAAGTCGGGAAATCGTCTGCCGCCCCTCCCCCGTAAAAATTTTCCCCCGTCCCCGTCCACACCCCCCCCCCCGTAAAAATTTTTCCCCGCACCGTCCACATCCCCCCCCCCGTGGCGCTGCTTCCTCCCCGAAAATTTTCCCCGTGCCCCCCCCCCCTTCGGGGAACAACCCTACTAGCCAGCTTCGATATCGTTTAATAAAAAATTTTTTATAACTCCAATTTTAAAAATAATTAAATTCAATGTGAAATTATAGTAATAAATTCCAATTCATTTGATCTTCAACTTTTGAAGAATCTCCACAATGGAAAGTTCCAAGAATATGTAGTTTGCCCCATTCCTGTTCCATGAGCACCTATATGTTGTCCTAAAATTTTTTTAAATTTTAAATTTTTTAAAAATTGTTTAACCAGAAAAAAGATCATATTGTGGTGCGGCATTAATTAGTAAAATTATAGTGAAGATGTATAAGGCAATAATTATTGGATAATTCATTTTTAATTTTAAACTAAGCAAATAACTTGAAATTAATTAGAGTCGGATTTATTGAAATATGTATATGGAAACCTAAAACATCCGAATTTCATTCTTATATCACCCACAGTTATTTTAATTTCTTAAGTTTTTTTGATGCTCAGTCAATGTACATTTTCGAAATTTTGTATTTCGATACATTTAACTAATCTACATACTAGATCTGGATTTAGGTTAGTAACCTGGACAGGGTTCCTGATCTGGATCCAGGAAAAATCCAGATCCAGGAAAATCCAGAACGATCAAAAATGCCTCGATCTGGACTCTGGATCCAGGAAAAATCCAGACTGGATTCAGATCCAGACCGATCTCTACTCATACATTCCCAAAGTTTCACAAAATTTTGTTCAATACAAGACGAGATTTCGAATGAACATTTACATTTTCAGATTCTATTTCTCAGAAAAAGTAAGCTTATATGAATGTGATCTGACTGTATACGTGCAAATCAACTAAAGAGCAAATCAACTAAGAAGCTGTAATTGCCGATAGTTTGTGATAGAGGGAGGAGGAGGGGTTCCTCTAAATGAGAGAATTAAACATCTCTTCTTCATTAAGTTCAATTTATATTACTTAATGCGTCATTCAAATCAAACTTTATTTGACCTTTTTAAATTAAAATTAAATTGGGGTAGGGTCTTCCCTTTGAAGGTGCCCCTATTATCAATTAATTAGGTGTTCCTGTTATTTAATAAAAAAATATTTTTTCAATTTTTTTTCAATTTTTAAATTTGAAGAAAAAGAAAACTTTAATGTTTATCATTATCAATTTAATAGTAAATCACGAGTGTCTTTTTTGTTTTGAATTTAATTTTGTTTTGACCTTATAATAGTGTAAACAATTAATTTTTTTTAATTTATTTTATATAATACAATGGCAAGTTTTTGGCTGAATTTTAAAAAATAAAAAAAATTCTGAATTTTGAAAAAAAATTTTGGAAAAAAATTTCGAAAAAAAAATTTTTGAAAAAATTTTTTTGAAAAAGAATTGTGAAAAATAAATTTTCGAAAAAATTTTCAAAAAAAAATTTTGAAAAAAAATTCTGAAAAAAATTTATGAAAAAAAATTTCGAAAACAAGTCAAAATTTTCACTGAATTCCTATAATTCTAAAAATTTTCGCCTGCGGCGCAGAAAATGGAAGAAATCTGCTCCTTGGGCTTTGAAAATTCTCAAAATTTTCGCCTGCGGCGCAGAAAATGGAAGAAAACTCCGGACTTCGGGTGGAAAATCAATGGATAATATAATTTTGGGGGTTTGTGTAGGTTATGCGGATATAAGTGATAACAGAGGAATGAGATGGATATCAAGGGATTAAGCGGGATTTGGGCTGATTATCGTGGGATTTTGCTCCGCTGGCTTAAATTGTGAAAATTTCTGAAGGCCAAGAGGAACACCCAAGTTCCGGAAGGCCGGATCATTCCCTTGAAATATCCGACTATCACTAAAATCCACCCAAGCTCCGCTGGCTTAAATTGTGAAAATTTCTGAAGGCCAAGAGGAACACCCAAGTTCCGGAAGGCCGGATCATTCCCTTGAAATATCCGACTATCACTAAAATCCACCCAAGTCCATTCACATCCTCCGATATACATTTAAGTCTTCCTTTTTCAGCGCCGCAGGCGAAAATTTTGAGAATTTTCGAAGGCCAAGGACAGAATTTCTTCCCTTTTCAGAGCCGCAGGCGAAAATTTTGGGAAATTTGGAAGATCCTTAAGCCAAAAATCTTCCATTTTGCGCCGCAGATAGAGGCATAAAAATACTCGATTTACACCGAGTACGTCGAGTATGAAGTTTTCGAGTACGAGTAATGCCGAGTACTAAGACCTCGAGTCGGGTATACTCGTACTCGACCCGACTCGGACGAACTCTACTTGCGACCCTAAATTATAAAATTTTCGTTGGCTGATCTGTAGAATATTTCATTGAAGCATAATAATGGGATAAAATATGAATTAAATATTCTATATGGCAAATTCAGGCATAAACCGGTTTCGGTTAACCAAAAACCGGGGGTCAATCAAAAACCGAAACCGAAAACCGGGGGTCGTAAACCGGCCAAAACCGAAAACCGAGGGTACCGGTTTTTAACCGGTCGCCAACAACCCTAATTTCGAATTTCGCTTTTTATTTTCAGATTTCGCCTAGCCCTTGTAAGAACCTCCAAATTAGAGACTGAACTACGAAGAAATTCGAACAAAATCCCGGTTATCTAGATTGACGACCCTCCCAGACCGGTCTCTATTCCGGCTGGTATAGCTAGACACTTTTGCTCATATATACAGGGCTACAGAAGCTACTGGGGCGCGTTCACCTTCTAATAATGTGAAAGTATCTCCCTCCTTCCTTACAATATCAGAAATTTTCAGTTCAGGCAAAGTTAACTACCCAGTGATATTCCTGAACTTTAACCTTGTCTAAAGCTCTACTTACCTCTAAGATTTTGGTTAATTGTTAATGAAGGAGGTAAATTAAACTTCTTATTCTCCCACAATCCAACTACTTTATCATCCTTTTTAGTTAACTCGCTAGCCCCCAATTTTGAAATTCCACAGGACGAGGCTAACAACGAGGCAATAAACAAATTCTTTAAACAATTGCCCGATTTTATCCTTCCTCCTTCAATAGAATAATTGAGAGAATTAATAAATATAATTAATAAAAAATATTTTTTGAAGAGCATTTTTAAGTAGGGCTCTGAGTAGGGCTTAGTAGGGCCTTATTTTATAAATCTTTTGTATAGCTTACATCATTTTGCACTGATTTTAACCTTTAAGTCATTCAATTTTTAAATTATTTACACTTATAAGGCTAAGGGAAAGGGCAAAGGAAGGGCAAAAAATAGACGTAATTATTTCAAAAATGTTATAGTTTGTAAATTTTTAAACAAGTGTAATTTATAGTCTGATAAGTAATCTGATATTAGGCTGAAGAAAGAGATCCATACGAAAGAGATAATAAGACTCACGATAAAAGAGATATCCCTCATCTCCTTCCTCTGACACAGCTCCGACATTGTTACTTTCTAGTAGAGTTGCACGAGGTCGAAGCCTCGCGAGGTCCTCACCCATTTTTCAAATGGCGAGGACCACATTGACCGGTGGTCTCGGATTGACCGGCCTCGGGTTTCGGAACCTCGGTATCTTCCTTGCCAAGAACCTCGCCGAGGAACGAAGCTAAATATATACCCCTAAAGAATGCCTTTTTTGGCAGAAATGGAAGAATTCCATAGTTCCGATTTCCGGCACCTTCGTCAAGATAAGGACAAGAGGAGGCATAGCAAAGTAAAGCACTAACCAGTAGAGTTGTTACCCGTCCCCGAAAGTCGGGAAATCGTCTGCCCCCCCCCCCCGTAAAAATTTCTCCCCGTCCCCGTCCACACCCCCCCCCCCCCCCCCCGTAAAAAATTTTCCCCGCCCCCGTCCACATCCGCCCCCCCCCCCCCCCGTGGCGCTGCTTCCTCCCCGAAAATTTTCCCCGTGCCCCCCCCCCCTCCCTTCGGGGAACAACCCTACTAGCTTCGATATCGTTTAATAAAAAATTTTTTATAACTCCAATTTTAAAAATAATTAAATTCAATGTGAAATTATAGTAATAAATTCCAATTCATTTGATCTTCAACTTTTGAAGAATCTCCACAATGGAAAGTTCCAAGAATATGTAGTTTGCCCCATTCCTGTTCCATGAGCACCTATATGTTGTCCTAAAATTTTTTTAAATTTTAAATTTTTTAAAAATTGTTTAACCAGAAAAAAGATCATATTGTGGTGCGGCATTAATTAGTAAAATTATAGTGAAGATGTATAAGGCAATAATTATTGGATAATTCATTTTTAATTTTAAACTAAGCAAATAACTTGAAATTAATTAGAGTCGGATTTATTGAAATATGTATATGGAAACCTAAAACATCCGAATTTCATTCTTATATCACCCACAGTTATTTTAATTTCTTAAGTTTTTTTGATGCTCAGTCAATGTACATTTTCGAAATTTTGTATTTCGATACATTTAACTAATCTACATACTAGATCTGGATTTAGGTTAGTAACCTGGACAGGGTTCCTGATCTGGATCCAGGAAAAATCCAGATCCAGGAAAATCCAGAACGATCAAAAAATGCCTCGATCTGGACTCTGGATCCAGGAAAAATCCAGACTGGATTCAGATCCAGACCGATCTCTACTCATACATTCCCAAAGTTTCACAAAATTTTGTTCAATACAAGACGAGATTTCGAATGAACATTTACATTTTCAGATTCTATTTCTCAGAAAAAGTAAGCTTATATGAATGTGATCTGACTGTATACGTGCAAATCAACTAAAGAGCAAATCAACTAAGAAGCTGTAATTGCCGATAGTTTGTGATAGAGGGAGGAGGAGGGGTTCCTCTAAATGAGAGAATTAAACATCTCTTCTTCATTAAGTTCAATTTATATTACTTAATGCGTCATTCAAATCAAACTTTATTTGACCTTTTTAAATTAAAATTAAATTGGGGTAGGGTCTTCCCTTTGAAGGTGCCCCTATTATCAATTAATTAGGTGTTCCTGTTATTTAATAAAAAAATATTTTTTCAATTTTTTTTTTCAATTTTTAAACTTGAAGAAAAATAAACTTTAATGTTTATCATTATCAATTTAATAGTAAATCACGAGTGTCTTTTTTGTTTTGAATTTAATTTTGTTTTGACCTTATAATAGTGTAAACAATTAATTTTTTTTAATTTATTTTATATAATACACAATGGCAAGTTTTTGGCTGAATTTTAAAAAATAAAAAAAATTTTGAATTTTGAAAAAAAATTTTGGAAAAAAAGTTCGAAAAAAAAATTTTTGAAAAAATTTTTTTGAAAAAAATTGTGAAAAATAAATTTTCGAAAAAAATTTCAAAAAAAAATTTTGAAAAAAATTCTGAAAAAAATTTATGAAATCAGTTTTCGAAAAAAAATTTAAAAAATTTTCTGAAAAAAATTTTGGAAGGGAAAAATTTTCAAAAATTTTCTCAAAAAAATTTTTTTGACAAGAAAATAAATTTTTAATTTGGCACTTTCTTTGTTAAAAAATAAATTTATTAAATTTAATTAAAATTTTCTACAGTATCATCTATTTTCATTTTCTTTTCTGGCGCCGAAACGTCCATATTTACACCTTCCATTAATTTTTCAGTTTCCCCCGTTATTGCTGGGGGAGTTGAAATTAATTCTGATGTTTGTTTTAAATTCTGATTTTCTTCAACCAGAAAAGATGTTTCTTGTTCGCCATAATGTTGTTGTTGTTCTGACGAAAAATTAAATTGTTGTGTTTTATTCCCATTTTCAATAGAAACAGGAGGCACACAAACATTTGTTGTTGACAAACCAGAATTATTTAGAGAATCATTTGAAGAAACACAAACATTAGAAGATATACAAACATTTTCAGAATTTGTTGTCAGAACAACAGAAACATTGTTTTTGTCAAAACATGATGTTTGTTTTAAATTCTGATAAACATTTTCAGAATTTGTTGTCAGATCAACAGAAACATTGTTTTTGTCAAAACATGATGTTTGTTTTAAATTCTGGTTTTGTTTTTGTTGAAATTCTGAAATGTTTTCCTCATGTTGTTTTGATTGTTTTTGTTGTTGTGAATGTTTTTGTTGATATTCTGATTTGTTTTCCTCTTCTTTTTGCTGATGTTTTTGTTGGGTTATTTGATGTTTTTGTAAACTTTCATGTTTTTGTAAATTCTCATGTTTTTGTTGTTGTTCGTTGATTATAGCAACCAAGTTTTGTTGTTGTTGTTGGCGCTCTGCTGTGGCTAACGCCGTTGCGATGGCTCTTGAAGAAGTTGAGGCACCACCTGGAAAATTTTTTTTGAAAATTTCAAAAAAAATTTTCTCACGTCCTCTTCCCCGTCCTCCAATCTTTCCACCACCCCGTTGACCTCCCCGTCCCTTTGTTGTTGTTCGCCTAATAGCTGGAGGTGTACTTGCCATAGGCAACATATCTCCATGCATTGAGGACGAGGAGAAATTGTTGTTCAAATTGTGATGGGGGTGGTGGTGATGGTGATTGTGATGAATACAGTTGGTATTTCCAAACATGTTATTGTTTGTTAGCATTTGGTGTTGTTGTTCGAAATAGGCCATGCCTTAAAGGGAATTGATTAAGCATGATTATTATATAATATATATAAGGCCATCTAGATTTCCCACTGAAAGGAACATTAGGGGTAGTGTTCCCTTCACACTAAGGTAGAGTGGAATGAACATTAAAGGTTCCCTTCACACTCAAGTAGAGTGGAGGGAACATTAAGGGTAGTGCTCCATTTGCATTAAGGTAATGTGAAAGGAAAATTAAATTTCCCCCTTCACACTCAAGTAGAGTGAAATGAACATCAAGGGTAGTGTTCACTTCACACTCAAGTAGCGTAGTGTTCCCTTCACACCCAAGTAAAGTGAAGGGAACATCAAGGGTATGTTCCCTTCACATTAAGCTAAGGTGAAAGGAACATTAAGGTGGATGTTCCACTCACAATAAGTGCATAGGTATATAAAATGTTTACTATTCATTTGATGCCCAGAATGTTCCAAATGGCAACAGCCGGGATTGTGTGGGATTGACGGGGTTGGTGGTGCATCCACACACACAGCTTCGTATAATCCTCTATTTTTGTAGTAGCTATGGACTATTGAAGGGAAGTTATTCTGAAAATTTAATGAGGATTTAAGACATAATAGAGAAATTAATGAAACATGGTCTAGCAGCTCATTTAAAGGAAAAATCTAAGTAGAGACGACATTTGCGGACATACAGTAGGCTTGGTTGGTGGTGCACCCACACCAGCCATTAGACTACACATATTTACTACTAGCACCATGATACTGGGCAAGCCCATATGGTCATTTGTTACATTTTAATTGGGTCACTTTTGCCCCCAAATGTCTTTGTCCGCAAATGTCGTTTCGCATATGTAGTGCAAATGGTCGGTGTTCCCAAATGTCTCGTCCGCAAATGTCGAAGAGTGAAAAAACCCAAATTTTTTAAATTACCAGGCAAAATTCCCCATTTCCACAAGCTTCCAGCATCTGATTTTGCCCAGAAGAAGTGGCCTGAGCATCCCCCACACCCCCACCATTGCTATCCTCTCTATTTATTTCTGTTGAATTGTGTTGTAAAGCTGTAGCAAGAATAGGCTCCATTTTAGCGTGGGTTTGTAGTAAATGTTCGAGCATATTTATATATTCTATAGCTCCTCTAAGTATTTCTACCTTAATAGAATTAAGGTTAAAATTTAAGTTGAAATTTTTTGAAAATTTTAGGGGGTGTGAAAATTTTTTCAGCTTCCTAAGTCATACCCAGGACTGGTGAGTGAATAATAAGGGTAGGATGAAGAGAGAATTAAAGTTAGTGTGAGGGGAAAAAAGAGTATGGTAATGATACAAAGTGGGAAATGTTCCCTTCACACTACGAAGAATGTTCCCTTCACTTTAGTAAAAATGTTCCCTTCACACTACCAAAAATGTTCTCTTCACTCTACTAAAGATGTTCTCTCTACCCCATTAAGTGTGTTCCTCTCACCCTGACATAGATGTCCCTTCGAGTCTACCAAAAATACTCATCTCACCCTACTAAAAATGTTCCCTTCACTCTACCAAAGGATGTTCTCTTCACTCTACTAAAAATGTTCCTTTCACCCTACTAAAGATGTTCTCTTCACTCTACTAAAGGATGCTCCCTCAACCCTACTAAAGGAGCTCTCTTCACTCTACTAAAATTGTTCTATTCACACTACTAAGGTAAAGTGAAAGGACCATAATAGTAGCTTTCCATTGTATATTATGATTTTTAATTAAGAAAATAAATTGTGTTTACTTTTGATACCTTCGGCAACCGCTGGTGCGGATTTGGACAAGTACGCGCTTTTACTACCTCAAAGGCATCCTAGGAAGATTAATTTTTAAATTTCAAAGATTGAAGAATCCCCCTTACATTGACTTTGCGTAGACGACGTCTCTCACGCATTGTTGCAGCCTTGCGCCTTTCCACCGAATACTTAGCTGAAAATAAGGTTTCTAGGGGGTTGAAAATTTTTGAAAAATTTTTTCGAAAATTTTTGAAAATTTTTTTAGAATTTTTTTAAAATTATCTAGGCCTAGTAAAACTTTAATTTTTCGAAATTCTTTAGGCAAAGAAAAATTTTTTGGAAATTTTTTTCAAAAATTTTTTAGGCCTGGAAAAATTTTTTGCGAAATTTTGAAAATTTTAAGCCTAGAAAATTTTTTCAATTTTTTCTTGAAAACTTTCTAGGCCTAGAAAATTTTTTTAAATTTTTATTGAAAATTTTAGGCCTAGAAAATTTTCTGAAAATTTTTCAAAATTTCCCTACTCTTTTTAGTTCCATGTCCATGAATTATATTTATTGAGTTATTTCCTCCTCCCACGATTACTCCATCATTATTAGTGATATTGGAGGTATTGGGGTCATATGCAGATGAGGAAGGTTGTAGTTGTTGCTGTTGTAATGTTGCGGATTTATTTGCTAAATTAGCCGCTTTGGAAGCATTTGGGACTCGTCTTTTTGGTTCTCCTAAAAAGCAAAAATGAATTCTCGATTTTTGAGACTCGGGAGTCTCGACTTAAAAACGTTAGTAATGCCTGATTTCAGGATTTGTGATGGCAGGATCCATGCCGAGATAAAGAATAGGGTATAAGAAGGAATCGACTACTGTATTCTCCCAAACAAAAATTAAGAAGGCAACATGTAGGGGAGCCTTTCTATAAGGGATGACTTGCGGACCGACACTTGAAATGCCGCTAAGTTGCCTTAATGTGTAGCCTTATTATGAACTTCGGGGAACTAGGGAAAGTGCCGAGATAAAGAATAAGTTCACGATTTTTGGGAATCGTGATTCCCAACACAAATTTTCGATTTTCAGGGATAGGATGTTCGCAAATACTCAAATACTACACTACGTGTGGCAGTCTGTTCCATTTCAAAACGGCTTAGTTTTGTCCGAAAATGTAGGGGAGCCTTTCTATAAGGGATGACTCATTGTGGAGAGGAGAGGGTCTCATTGGAGGAGACCCTCTCCTTTCTACATAGGCGAGTGTCCTATAAGCGACGGCTCATTGGGCAGAGGAGAGAGTCTCATTGGAGATCCTTCCATTTCTACATAGGAGAATGTCCTTTAAGGGATGACTCATTGGGGAGAGGAGTGGGCCTAATTGAAGAAGATCCTCTCCTTTCTACATAGGGGAGGGCCATTAGGAAGAGGGGCATTCTTATTAAGGAGTAAGTCCTTTTAACAGGTCTACCTTTAACAGGTCTAATAGTTGTAGTCGAGTTGTTCGAATTCCTAGAGTTCCCTCCAGGCGTGTTTTGACGTCTTAAATGGGCATTATTATTATTATTATTTGTTTGTTGTTGTTCTTGTTGGGGATGTGAAGATTGGGGAGGAGGAGGTCTTTGAATCAAATTCGAATTATTATTAGAAGTTTGATGGGGCTGGACAATAGCTGGGATTAATTCGGTTAGGCGTCCATTTTGTTGGTGAATTTGGTGGACAAAGTCGGCTGTGGGTGAGGGGGAGCTAAAAAAAAATTTTTTTGAAATTTTTGAAAAAATGTTTGATAAATTTTTGAAATTTTTTTTGAAAATTTTTGGAAATTTTTTTGAAATCTTCTGAAAAATTTTTTGAAATTTTTTTGAAAATTTTTGAAAAATTTTTGAAAATTTTTTCGAAATTTTTGAAAATTTTTTGAAAATTTTTTGAAAAAATTTTTTGAAAAATTTTTTGAAATTTTAGAAATTTTTTTGAAATTTTTGAAAATTTTTGAAAAATTTTTTTTGAAAAAATTTCGAAAAATTATCAAACGGAAAAAATTCTAAGCTAAAAATTTCAATATTTCCAATAAAAAGTTTGCCTTCTCTGTTGCATTAAATGCTGATGGAGTATGGATGTTCCAACCCCATTTATCCCTCCCCCTGTTTGTTGTTGAAGAGCACTACTTAACAGCATCGTTGGAGCTGCAGAGAATGAGCCTAGAGAGGAGCTTCCCCCTCCAAAATCTGAGGGATTTTAAGAAAATTTTTAAAATATAGATCGTCTTAGTCACCCAAATAGCCTGTAGGTCCCATAGTAGCATATGCAGGCGTGGCGGATTGTGCTGTTCCAAGGCCTTCATAATAACCTCCGGTTGCCTGGTAACGATAGAGGTGGTCATAAGCTGGGGGACCTCCTAAAAAGAAAATTTAGACTGAGGGTAATTAGGAAAGATTTCTGCTTGGAAATCTAGCTAAATTGAGAGAGGGGAAACCTAGACCTAGTTTCTTTATGAAAGAGAGAAGTTTCAGAGTCCTTCTCCCTCCAATAGAAAATTGGAGAGCTATGGTCCCCGCCTTCGGCAAGTTCAACCTCGTGGGATGTTCAGTTCTATTTTTCCAACCTAGGGGGAAACGGGAAACTTTGTGAAAGGCATTTATGAAAATGAGAGGTATCAGAGTCCTTCAAGTTAAGAGAAGTCCAAAAAATAGCCCTGAAAATCAAATCGAAAGCGAGAATTCCCGGTTCTCTTGGTCCCTATTTCCTTAAGCTCAATTTCCTATTTTTGAATTCAGAAGATCGGAACCTTCATGAAAGACATTTATGAATGAGAGAAGTGTCAAAGTCTTCCTCTCTCTCAAGTATAAAAGTTAAAAAGAAGACTCAGTCCCTGTTTTTACAAGTTTTCCAATTCCCCTTTCAAAGCCTCTCCCTTTCCAACTTCCTTTCCATACTCTTATAAACCTCCTCCATGCTTCCCATTCGTTAGAGCCATCAAAAACAAAAACCTTCCCCTTCCCTTTCCCTCCTTTCCATGCACTCACCAGCAATAACAGTATAATCCATTGGTGAATTAGCCACAGATGACGCAGAAAAAGCCGTCAGTGTTGCCAAAGTCCCCCCAACATCCAAAGAAGCAGCTGTCAATTGTTGCTGTGTTGAAAGACCGAAAACAGGGTCGTACTCTAAAAGGTTGGAATGGGCGTGATGATGTTGGCCATTCATTGGATAAATTGTTGAGTGTCTTTTTAATTAAAATATTTAAATTAAATATTATTAGGGGATTTTTGGGAATTTAATTTTTAATAATATTTTTCGCTCCTTTATCCTGACCAACTCGATATTCATTTACCCCTCCTTTTAAAGCCATTCTAACTTTTCCAAATTCTAAAAAACCCATAATTTTTGCCCACAGGCTGTTCCAATCTCTTTTCAAGTCTAGAATTGAACCGATGGATGTGAACCAGAGATGGGACGAGTTACCCGAAACCTGGCTTTTTTCGACCCGAAATCCGAAACCCGATCCGAAGAAAATTTTAGAACCCGATCCGAAATCCGACCCTATTTTTTTCTCAACCCGCCCCATCCCTGATATGAATAGGCCTTTGGAACTCTACAAATGGAACTTTGGAACTTTGTTGAGTTCTAATAGAGTTTTTTTCCAATTTCCAATTTTATAGAGTTCCAACAATCTTTGGAACTTTATAAAATTTCCTAATATAAAGATATGTACATATAGTGCTTAAAGAGACTTTTCCTGAATTTCCAAAAATTAAATTAGACACAATTTACTGATCGAATCTGATCAGTTAGACACCCCTGTATATATCCCGTCAATGGATCTACCCGGCCCCTTTCCGAAATCAAGAATCAGTTAGCTTTCTGTCCCCTTCCTTCTGTTCCCTTCCAATTTCACCTAAAAATCAGAACTATGTCGAAGTTTCGATTTTCGATTCTCGGAAACTTTCAGGACATTTTCAGATCTCTCTCTCAATTTCAATTTATTAAAGTTGGATGATTTTAGTTTCGATCAAGGTTACTCAAAATATAACTGAATTAAACTCCCCTATCAGGCAGCTTTCCTAACCATTAACCAAACAAATTTAAAAAATCCTGGCTAAACTAGGGATTTCCAAAATTTCTATCGTTTATAATCCCCTTAACTATAATTAAACAATAAATCTTCTTTCCTATCCAACTTTTATTCATGAAATTTTAAAGTAAACACAGTCTTCATTAAGTGTTTGAATACTTCTAAGGGTCTATTTTGAACAAACGGTATCTTAGGGTCTTTGAACAAAAAACTTTTTTTACTTAAACATCCCCTTAAACTAGAATTGGGGGCCTGGTCAGGTCCGAAAAATCGAGTCCGGCATCGGATTTTGGCCAGAAAAAGACCTCGGTCGGGTTGGCCCAATAAAAATGAAGTTGGAAAAATGACTAGAACGTCGGCCCGACTAGAAAACCCCAACCCTACCCTTGGCCCAGTAGCCAAACAACTTAAAATTCTAGGTTAAAAGCGGGGGATTTCCAAATTTGGGGGTATTAAAATCGAGATCCGAGTGTCTCTTCTCTCCCCTATTTTTTAACCCGCAACATTTTTAACCTTTAATTTTTCCAAAATTTTTTTCTGCCAGTTGGCCCCCCCAAAATTTAATAAAATTCGTTAAATGACCACCTGGTTTTCTTTGTCCAAAAAATTAATTTTTGTGTTGTTTTTTCAAGTTCAACAGCTGATATATTTAACTAAGCCCCGTTCGTTATCAAAAATAGCCAATTGCCATTATTCCTAGGCCAATTGCCAAGTGTGGTCTCTGACCAAAAAAAATTTTTTTTGCTGCAAATTTTATAAAATTATATATATTTTTGGCAGCTGCCACAGACACCTTCTCCTCTTCCTTCTCAAAAATATAGGAGTTTTTGTCGTTTTTAGCAAAGGCGGCACAATTCACAATTGTTTCCTTGTCGCACAGCTGCGTGACCGTTTATGGCCAATTGTCTTTTAATATAAAAATGAGATTTTAGGGGATTTGAGGGGACAAAAGTGAGGAAATGAAACAGCAAAAGGTGAAAATCTTTAAATGAGAGGGGAATAAAATTTTTTTGGGAAGCCAAACTTTGTGGACAACAATTGTGCCCCGTCAGGTAAACAAGGGGATATTTTTCTAAATTTTATTAGGAGTAATAAACAAAGGGTAAGGACGTAAATGAAGGTAATGAGAACAGAATGAAATAAAATAATCACAAATGCCGAAGGAAAAAATGAAGATGGAAGGAAGCAAATGGCCATAAGTTCCTTACACACTAGTAGGTAGTGTGTAGGGAACAAGAGGTAGTGTGAAAGGAACAAGAGGTAGGGCCTAGTGGGTGATTGAATATTAGATTGTTTGTGGGGATGTATTTTTGAAGGGACTAGAGGGATTAATAAGGTGATCCAGAAAGAGGGAAAGGACAGAAAAATGCCGTATGTTCTCTACACACTAATGCCGTATGTTCTCTACACACTAGTAGGTAGTGTGTAAGGAACAAAAGGTAGGGCCTAGTTGTGATTGATTATTAGATTGCCTGAGGGGATGTGTTTTTGAAGGAATTAATAAGGTGATCCAGAGAGAGGGAAAGAGGCACAGAAAGGCACAGGATTACCTGAAAGAGAGAGAAAAAATATTTTTTAATCGTCTGCCCCCTCCTCCGCCCTCTTTTCTCCTCCCAAAAAACGACAGTTGGCCCTGATCATTTATTTATTCGGCTATTCAATTAATAAGCTTAGTTAGGGAAAAGAAGCAAAAAAATCAGGAGTTTAAGCTTTATTCTCTCTATTAATTCAAGTGCCCCTCCAATCCCTATCTATTTTTAATAGCCTAAAGCTTCTTCCTTCCACACTTCTTTCAAAGACATTGGATACTTTCTCTCTCAATAAATTTTTGATGAGCCGACAATTGGCCTTCCTCCTACACCTGATTAGTTAAAATAAGAGAAGATAAGAAGAAATTTTTTTCTCTTTGATGTAAGCATTTTGAGGATTTTTTTGACCAGAAGACGTTGAAAAGAGTAAGGGAGGAACGTGGGCAGTAAAGTTATTATTAAAGAGTGGGCTCCAACTTGAGGGGGCTTAAAAGGCTAGGAGGGGCAGTTTAACTAACAAATAAGCTAAACAAAAGGAATTTGAGGCAGAAAGAGGAGGTTGAGGGGAAGAGGAAGTAAACAGGGATTAGTAAGGTGATCTAGAGCTACATATAAGGAAAGGAAGAGGGAAGAAGAAGGAGAGAAGAGGAAGAGGAAGAAGAGGATGGAAGAGGAAGAAGAAGAAGAAGGAGGGAAGAGGAAGAAGAAGGAGGGAAGAGGAAGAAGAAGGAGGGAAGAGGAAAGGAAGACAAAAAGAAGATTGATGAGGATACGAGAACATTGAAGAAAAGTGAAGAAAATTTTAAAGAGAAACAAAAATAACTCGTGTTCCATACGCACTACCCTCATGTTCCCTTCACTCTACTGAAAGAATATTGAAGGGATTAAAGAGCAGTTGAAGAAAATTTTAATAAAATAGTTCAGGAAGAGTAGAGAGACAGAAACATCACGTTTTCCTTACGTACTTCTTTTTTCCCCTACGCAATACACCCCGTGTTCCCTTCACCCTACCCCTAGTGCGTAGGGAACAAGAATAAAAATTAAAGAACAACTGTTATAATTCTTGCAAAAAATAGAGAATGTGAGCCTTCTAGTCCATATTATTTTATTTTTCTACTGTGGCCCCTTCCCTCCATTTCTCCCTTTAATTTCATTATTTGCTAGGCCTATCTCTTTTACTTAAAAATTTTTTTCTTCCTCCTTTTGGCCGCAAATCAACAACAATCCTTCATTTCCCCCTCTTTTTTTATCCAATTTTACTTTACTACAAAAATTTTTTTCTTTTTGAAATACTTCCCCCCCCCCTCTTAGCTTCCTTCTCTTAGCTTCCCTCTCCTCCGATCCCTCTGGCAACACTTTACAACAACACCGTTATTGAGCAGAAGCTAAATGTACTAGTTTTCTTCCTCCTCTTCCTTGTTCTTCTCGTTTTCTTCCTTCAAATATAATTTTTAAAAAATTACCCTCTTTCTCTTTTCTACTCTTCATTCTTATACCCCTCTTAATTAAAAAAATATTTTTTTTCCATTTAGTGGCACTAATCATTCATTCATTTTTGAGCATAATTTTTAAAAATAATTGAGGAACTAAATTTTTTTTACTGATGATCAAAAATCGACTATTTTTGCGGATTATTTTTAGAATGTTTTTTGTCCGCAAAACCTGTCCGCAAATTTTTTGCGGACAAAAAATATTTTTGCGGCTTTTGTCCGCAAAGCCTGTCCGCAAATTTTTTGCGGACAAAAAATATTTTTGCGGCTTTTCGTCCGCAAAACCTGTCCGCAGATTTTTTTGCGGACAAAAAATATTTTTGCGGCTTTTGTCCGCAAAACCTGTCCGCAAATTTTTTGCGGACAAAAAATATTTTTGCGGCTTTTCGTCTGCAAAACCTGTCCGCAAGTTTTTTGCGGACTTTTCGAGTTTGTTATAATAAATTTAAGATAGCAAAAATCGTATTTGCAAATTTATAAACAACAAATTTACCAAGTCAAATAATAAATCCTTTTTAAAAGGTTTTGTCTTTCGCTTCAAATAAACAATGAATGTTTATATATTTTGTAAAAATTTTTTTTTACAAATTTTTTGGCAAAATTTTCAATGAATTTAAAATATTTTTTTGAATTTTAAAAATTGAAATTTTTATTAAAAAATTTTTTTTCTCAATTTTTGGACGTTTTGAGATATGGACATTCTGAATATTGACATTTTGAAATTTGGACATTTTGACGTATGGGCATTTTGAGCAAAAATATTTTATAACCTTGCGAAAATTTTTTTCTCGATTTTTGGACGTTTCGAGATATGGACATTTTGAATATTACCATTTTGAAATTTGGACATTTTGAGCAAAAAAATTTTTTAAAAATTTTTTTCAGGATTATTACACAAATCCAAATAAATATTACTCCTCTCTTTACAACAAAATCGACACTAAAAAATAAGGCAGGCACCGAAATCCACGGGAATATCAATCACTCTATTAGCGGAATAGTTGTGGTTTTCCACTATTTTTAATTGATGGATTTATTTTTGTTTTATTTTTGTTAAAGATTACAACAAGATTTTTTAGAAAGTTTTATGGCTTTTTAGAGTAAAAAATATTAGGAAAAATTTTTGGAACTTATTTATTTTAACTACACACCCCATTTATTCGCGAGACTCCCCCCATTATTGTTACACTTATTCGCCAATTACCCATTTATTCGCAAACCAATAATGGGTTTATATTGCCAGATAATAACCAGAGCAACCGTTGGTATGTTTGTTTTTGTAATTATTGTGTTTATGTTTGTAAAAAATAAAATAATTTTGCCTACTAAAATAATTTTGCAAGCGTCTCGCCGACTTCCATAGGTTTACTTTGACCATTTTGAGCTCGCGAATAAATGGGGTGTGTAGTTAAAGTAAATAAGTTCCAAATTTTTAATTTAATAAAATCCGCAAAAATTTTCAGCAAATTTTTAATTTAATAAAATACATTCAGACCCCCTTAGTTTTAATACCCCTCGAACCCTTTTAATAAGATACCCTCGAACCCTATTGTAATTTGTACCCTTTTGTCGTGTGTACTCTTTTGTCGGTTGTGCCCTTTTTCGTATAAACATGGGGTTGGTACAGCCCAAGTAGGCGCACGGCCAAGTAGGCGCAAAGCCATAACTTGCTTCAAAATTTCCAAATCTTTCAAAATTTAGTATTAAACGATTCCTTTGATCGAGATAAAGAGATTGGTAACAAAATTGTTAAGGTCCAGAAATTTTCAAGCTAGTTATGGCTTGCGCCTACTTGGCCGCGCGCCTATTTGGGCTTGTCCCGTGGGGTTCGAATGTTATTTACCGTATTTTCTCTAAAATAACCACGGGGTTATCTTTTTGATCGACCTTTAGAGGGGGGCTATTTTAAAGGGGGGGGGGGTTATTTTAGAGAAATTACGGTATGTATGTAAATATTTATTTGTGGAATTATTTGGTTAAGTAATAACTAAAAATTTTTTATTTGTTGTAATTATTTAAAAATAAATTTACAATATTGCCAGAAGTGAAAAAATAATAAAAAGAATGACCGCTTTAATTAAATAAAAGAAATTGGAAAAAAATAAATAAAGGAACTTTAAAATCAGAATGTTTAAAAAATCAGAATTTTTAAAAATCAGAATTTAAAAAATCAGAAATATTGAAAATCAGAATAATTAAAAATCAGAATTTTTTTAATCAGAATTTTTTAAATGAAAATTTTCGGAAATCAGAATTTGGTTAAGAATCAGAAATTTTCTAAAAATCAGAATTTTCAACTACGAGCAATCAATCGACATTTAAATGGCTGTGGAGCACACTGAAAAATCAGAAAAAAATCAGAATTAATTTTAAAATTAGATTCACAGTTAATCCATATATTCTTTTAGTAGATGGAAGTGTGCCCTCACTTTCAGGGAGAAATTTAAAATTTTTTATTAAATAGGCAAAAATAAAGAAGAGCTCTGCACGTGCCAAACTCTCTCCAAGACATTGCCTGTTTAAAATTAATAGTTAATTCAGAAGGAAAATGATAAAAAATCAGAATTTCTAAAAAGCAAAATCAGAATTTAAAAAGATCAGAAGCATCGAAACGAATTATTAAACATTCAGAAGTTTTCTTAAAAATCAGAATTTTCAAAAATCAGAATTTCTAAAAATCAAAATCAGAATATAAAAAATCAGAATTATTGAAAATCAGAATTTAAAAAATCAGAATTTCTTTAAAAACCAGAATTTTTCTTAAAAACCAGAATATTAAAAATCAGAATATTTAAAAATCAGAATTTCAAAAATTAAAAAATCAGAATTTATAATAATCAGAATTTTTAGAGAACAGAATATTTTCAGAAAACAGCAATATTAAAATCAGAATTACCGTTTCCCAATAGAAAAGGGCAGAAACGCATCAACTTTCTTAAGCATTAATTCTCCAAATTTATTAATTTCAATAAAACGTTCTGGATTAAATTTTTCTGGTTGATAAAAATAAGTAGAGTCATTCATTGTGACTTTAAATTAATTTAAATAAAAATCAGAATTATTTTAAAATTTACTGGAAATTTGGGGCAAAACCATAGTGCCAGCTTTAAAATGGAAGTTATCTACTTGAATATCTTCGAGGCATGTACGTAATAAATTTATGGGTAAAATGTTGGCGATACGTTGGATTTCCTGAATTTATAGAATTTTTCAGAATTTTTTCAGAATTTTTAGAATTTTTTTTCAGAATAATTTTTTTAATCAGAATTTTTTCAGAAATTTTCAGAATTTTTATCAGAATTTTTTTCCAAAATCAGAATTTTTTCAGAATTTTTATCAGAATTTTTTTTCAGAATTTCAGAATTTTTTTAGAATCAGAATTTTCTCAGAAAATTTTCAGAATTTTTTCTGAATTTTTATCAGAATTTTTTCCAGAATCAGAATTTTCTCAGAAAATTTTCAGAATTTTTTTCTGATTTTTTTCAGAAGTTCAGATTTTTTTTTCATAATTACTCTCACACATATCGTAGCACTCAAATAGACCAATTTATTCCTATCCTTCAACTCGGGCTCGTTCTGCCCCAATTTTGTATTTATTTCCTCAAAGCACCTTTCCTGTACTTGAGGGTGTAGAATCAAAAGAATTAGGCCTTTAAATTAATTTTAATTGTTTAAATTTAATTTTAACCCCATTTTGTAGTGGTTACGGTAGTTTCGCTTCCAGCAAAGAATAAATCCAGGAGAAGCATTTTTAATTGTTTTTTGCTTAAAAATTAATAATTTTAGTTAAAATTTCAGGGGAAAGTAAAACAAATTTAAATCAGAATAATTTTTAATAAATCAGAATTTTAATTTCAAATTTTTAAATATTCAGAATTATTATTTATGGTATTCTGACGCATCAGAATTAATAATTCTGGTTTTTCATTTTTATTAAGAATTAAATTAATTCTGTTAATGAAATAAAATCAGAATTAATAATTCTGATATAAATAAATAAATATAAATAAATAATCTTTATTTATAATTTGCTTAATTTATAAATCAGAATTATTAATTCTGATTTTATATTATTATTAATTCTGATTTTATTGAATTATAATAAATTCTGATTTTTGTTAGAATTATTCTTTCTTAATTCTGAAATACTTATAAAGTAAACAAAAATCAGAATTTCTTATTATAATAAAAAATCAGAATAATATAAAAATCAAAATTAATAATACTGATTTAGTTAAATATCAGAATTATCAATTCTGATTTTCTGAATTTTTCCTGTATTTTTCTATCAGAATTTATTTAATTTTTACCTAAAATACCCCAAATCCCCCTCATTTCCATTTTCCTCATTTTCAATTTTTCTCCTCTCCATTTCATTTAAATAAGCAAAAATAAAATCAGAAGAATTAATTAAATCTCCAGTTTTATTATTAAATTCCCTCAAATGTTCTGAAATATGTCCTTCAAGAAAACCCCAAAAATCATCTCTAATCTGTTTTAGTTGACGCCAGGCATTGCCTAACTTGAAAAAATTTTTCAAAAAAATTCTCAAGAAATTTTTAAAAATTTTCAAAAATTTCAAAAAAAAATTTCAAAGAAATTTTTAAAAAAATTTTCAAAAATTTTCCAAAAAAATTTTTTTTAATTTTAATAAAATTTCAATAATTACCAAGGGCAAATTAACAGTCCAAGGAAGGCATAGATACAAGCCCATAATTGGTTTAACTACCAAACTAGACTGTTCATCTAGCATTTGTTGTACTCGAATAAATGAAGGATCATCCTGAAATAATATTGAATAAATTTTTGTGTTTTTGTATTTTTTTGTATTTTGTGTTTTTTATTTTTGTGTTTTTTGTATTTTTTTGTATTTTTGTATTTTTGTGTGTTTTTTATATTTTTTTGTATTTTGTGTTTTTGTATTTTTGTGTTTTTTGTATTTTTTTGTATTTTTTTGTATTTTGTATTTTTGTGTTTTTTGTATTTTTTTGTATTTTTGTGTTTTTTGTATTTTTTTATTTTTTTGTGTTTTTTGTATTTTTGCGTATTTTTGTGTATTTTTGCGTATTTTTGTGTATTTTTGTGTATTTTGGGGGTTTTTTGTAATTTTGTGTTTGTTATGTATTTTTGTGTTTGTTTTGTATTTTTGTGTATTTGTGTGTTTTTTTGTATTTTTGTGTATTTGTGTTTTTTTTGTATTTTTGCGTATTTTTTGTAATTTTGTGTTTGTTTTGTATTTTTGTGTTTGTTTGTGTTTTTTGATTTCATATTTTTATTTTTTCTTGTTACCACACATGAGGATATGTCCTGCTAAACAGAATGCTGTTAATAATATTAGCAATACAGACAGCTACAGGTTTTGAGACATCAAAAGCTTCAGTTGCTGTATTTTTTGAAGAATCAAATTTTGTATTTAAATGAATTATTAATGCACGAACTTCAAGCTAAAAAATTTGTTATTAAAAAATTTGGATCCTGTCAAGATTACGCGTCCAACCGTATCGTATTTGCAAATTTATAAACAACAAATTTACCAAGTCAAATAATAAATCCTTTTTAAAAGGTTTTGTCTTTCGCTTCAAATAAACAATGAATGTTTATATATTTTGTAAAAATTTTTTTTTACAAATTTTTTGGCAAAATTTTCAATGAATTTAAAATATTTTTTTGAATTTTAAAAATTGAAATTTTTATTAAAAAATTTTTTTTCTCAATTTTTGGACGTTTTGAGATATGGACATTCTGAATATTGACATTTTGAAATTTGGACATTTTGACGTATGGGCATTTTGAGCAAAAATATTTTATAACCTTGCGAAAATTTTTTTCTCGATTTTTGGACGTTTCGAGATATGGACATTTTGAATATTACCATTTTGAAATTTGGACATTTTGAGCAAAAAAATTTTTTAAAAATTTTTTTCAGGATTATTACACAAATCCAAATAAATATTACTCCTCTCTTTACAACAAAATCGACACTAAAAAATAAGGCAGGCACCGAAATCCACGGGAATATCAATCACTCTATTAGCGGAATAGTTGTGGTTTTCCACTATTTTTAATTGATGGATTTATTTTTGTTTTATTTTTGTTAAAGATTACAACAAGATTTTTTAGAAAGTTTTATGGCTTTTTAGAGTAAAAAATATTAGGAAAAATTTTTGGAACTTATTTATTTTAACTACACACCCCATTTATTCGCGAGACTCCCCCCATTATTGTTACACTTATTCGCCAATTACCCATTTATTCGCAAACCAATAATGGGTTTATATTGCCAGATAATAACCAGAGCAACCGTTGGTATGTTTGTTTTTGTAATTATTGTGTTTATGTTTGTAAAAAATAAAATAATTTTGCCTACTAAAATAATTTTGCAAGCGTCTCGCCGACTTCCATAGGTTTACTTTGACCATTTTGAGCTCGCGAATAAATGGGGTGTGTAGTTAAAGTAAATAAGTTCCAAATTTTTAATTTAATAAAATCCGCAAAAATTTTCAGCAAATTTTTAATTTAATAAAATACATTCAGACCCCCTTAGTTTTAATACCCCTCGAACCCTTTTAATAAGATACCCTCGAACCCTATTGTAATTTGTACCCTTTTGTCGTGTGTACTCTTTTGTCGGTTGTGCCCTTTTTCGTATAAACATGGGGTTGGTACAGCCCAAGTAGGCGCACGGCCAAGTAGGCGCAAAGCCATAACTTGCTTCAAAATTTCCAAATCTTTCAAAATTTAGTATTAAACGATTCCTTTGATCGAGATAAAGAGATTGGTAACAAAATTGTTAAGGTCCAGAAATTTTCAAGCTAGTTATGGCTTGCGCCTACTTGGCCGCGCGCCTATTTGGGCTTGTCCCGTGGGGTTCGAATGTTATTTACCGTATTTTCTCTAAAATAACCACGGGGTTATCTTTTTGATCGACCTTTAGAGGGGGGCTATTTTAAAGGGGGGGGGGGGGTTATTTTAGAGAAATTACGGTATGTATGTAAATATTTATTTGTGGAATTATTTGGTTAAGTAATAACTAAAAATTTTTTATTTGTTGTAATTATTTAAAAATAAATTTACAATATTGCCAGAAGTGAAAAAATAATAAAAAGAATGACCGCTTTAATTAAATAAAAGAAATTGGAAAAAAATAAATAAAGGAACTTTAAAATCAGAATGTTTAAAAAATCAGAATTTTTAAAAATCAGAATTTAAAAAATCAGAAATATTGAAAATCAGAATAATTAAAAATCAGAATTTTTTTAATCAGAATTTTTTAAATGAAAATTTTCGGAAATCAGAATTTGGTTAAGAATCAGAAATTTTCTAAAAATCAGAATTTTCAACTACGAGCAATCAATCGACATTTAAATGGCTGTGGAGCACACTGAAAAATCAGAAAAAAATCAGAATTAATTTTAAAATTAGATTCACAGTTAATCCATATATTCTTTTAGTAGATGGAAGTGTGCCCTCACTTTCAGGGAGAAATTTAAAATTTTTTATTAAATAGGCAAAAATAAAGAAGAGCTCTGCACGTGCCAAACTCTCTCCAAGACATTGCCTGTTTAAAATTAATAGTTAATTCAGAAGGAAAATGATAAAAAATCAGAATTTCTAAAAAGCAAAATCAGAATTTAAAAAGATCAGAAGCATCGAAACGAATTATTAAACATTCAGAAGTTTTCTTAAAAATCAGAATTTTCAAAAATCAGAATTTCTAAAAATCAAAATCAGAATATAAAAAATCAGAATTATTGAAAATCAGAATTTAAAAAATCAGAATTTCTTTAAAAACCAGAATTTTTCTTAAAAACCAGAATATTAAAAATCAGAATATTTAAAAATCAGAATTTCAAAAATTAAAAAATCAGAATTTATAATAATCAGAATTTTTAGAGAACAGAATATTTTCAGAAAACAGCAATATTAAAATCAGAATTACCGTTTCCCAATAGAAAAGGGCAGAAACGCATCAACTTTCTTAAGCATTAATTCTCCAAATTTATTAATTTCAATAAAACGTTCTGGATTAAATTTTTCTGGTTGATAAAAATAAGTAGAGTCATTCATTGTGACTTTAAATTAATTTAAATAAAAATCAGAATTATTTTAAAATTTACTGGAAATTTGGGGCAAAACCATAGTGCCAGCTTTAAAATGGAAGTTATCTACTTGAATATCTTCGAGGCATGTACGTAATAAATTTATGGGTAAAATGTTGGCGATACGTTGGATTTCCTGAATTTATAGAATTTTTCAGAATTTTTTCAGAATTTTTAGAATTTTTTTTCAGAATAATTTTTTTAATCAGAATTTTTTCAGAAATTTTCAGAATTTTTATCAGAATTTTTTTCCAAAATCAGAATTTTTTCAGAATTTTTATCAGAATTTTTTTTCAGAATTTCAGAATTTTTTTAGAATCAGAATTTTCTCAGAAAATTTTCAGAATTTTTTCTGAATTTTTATCAGAATTTTTTCCAGAATCAGAATTTTCTCAGAAAATTTTCAGAATTTTTTTCTGATTTTTTTCAGAAGTTCAGATTTTTTTTTCATAATTACTCTCACACATATCGTAGCACTCAAATAGACCAATTTATTCCTATCCTTCAACTCGGGCTCGTTCTGCCCCAATTTTGTATTTATTTCCTCAAAGCACCTTTCCTGTACTTGAGGGTGTAGAATCAAAAGAATTAGGCCTTTAAATTAATTTTAATTGTTTAAATTTAATTTTAACCCCATTTTGTAGTGGTTACGGTAGTTTCGCTTCCAGCAAAGAATAAATCCAGGAGAAGCATTTTTAATTGTTTTTTGCTTAAAAATTAATAATTTTAGTTAAAATTTCAGGGGAAAGTAAAACAAATTTAAATCAGAATAATTTTTAATAAATCAGAATTTTAATTTCAAATTTTTAAATATTCAGAATTATTATTTATGGTATTCTGACGCATCAGAATTAATAATTCTGGTTTTTCATTTTTATTAAGAATTAAATTAATTCTGTTAATGAAATAAAATCAGAATTAATAATTCTGATATAAATAAATAAATATAAATAAATAATCTTTATTTATAATTTGCTTAATTTATAAATCAGAATTATTAATTCTGATTTTATATTATTATTAATTCTGATTTTATTGAATTATAATAAATTCTGATTTTTGTTAGAATTATTCTTTCTTAATTCTGAAATACTTATAAAGTAAACAAAAATCAGAATTTCTTATTATAATAAAAAATCAGAATAATATAAAAATCAAAATTAATAATACTGATTTAGTTAAATATCAGAATTATCAATTCTGATTTTCTGAATTTTTCCTGTATTTTTCTATCAGAATTTATTTAATTTTTACCTAAAATACCCCAAATCCCCCTCATTTCCATTTTCCTCATTTTCAATTTTTCTCCTCTCCATTTCATTTAAATAAGCAAAAATAAAATCAGAAGAATTAATTAAATCTCCAGTTTTATTATTAAATTCCCTCAAATGTTCTGAAATATGTCCTTCAAGAAAACCCCAAAAATCATCTCTAATCTGTTTTAGTTGACGCCAGGCATTGCCTAACTTGAAAAAATTTTTCAAAAAAATTCTCAAGAAATTTTTAAAAATTTTCAAAAATTTCAAAAAAAAATTTCAAAGAAATTTTTAAAAAAATTTTCAAAAATTTTCCAAAAAATTTTTTTTAATTTTAATAAAATTTCAATAATTACCAAGGGCAAATTAACAGTCCAAGGAAGGCATAGATACAAGCCCATAATTGGTTTAACTACCAAACTAGACTGTTCATCTAGCATTTGTTGTACTCGAATAAATGAAGGATCATCCTGAAATAATATTGAATAAATTTTTGTGTTTTTGTATTTTTTTGTATTTTGTGTTTTTTATTTTTGTGTTTTTTGTATTTTTTTGTATTTTTGTATTTTTGTGTGTTTTTTATATTTTTTTGTATTTTGTGTTTTTGTATTTTTGTGTTTTTTGTATTTTTTTGTATTTTTTTGTATTTTGTATTTTTGTGTTTTTTGTATTTTTTTGTATTTTTTTGTTTTTTGTATTTTTTTCTTGTTTTGTGTTTTTTGTATTTTTGCGTATTTTTGTGTATTTTTGCGTATTTTTGTGTATTTTTGTGTATTTTGGGGGTTTTTTGTAATTTTGTGTTTGTTATGTATTTTTGTGTTTGTTTTGTATTTTTGTGTATTTGTGTGTTTTTTTGTATTTTTGTGTATTTGTGTTTTTTTTGTATTTTTGCGTATTTTTTGTAATTTTGTGTTTGTTTTGTATTTTTGTGTTTGTTTGTGTTTTTTGATTTCATATTTTTATTTTTTCTTGTTACCACACATGAGGATATGTCCTGCTAAACAGAATGCTGTTAATAATATTAGCAATACAGACAGCTACAGGTTTTGAGACATCAAAAGCTTCAGTTGCTGTATTTTTTGAAGAATCAAATTTTGTATTTAAATGAATTATTAATGCACGAACTTCAAGCTAAAAAATTTGTTATTAAAAAATTTGGATCCTGTCAAGATTACGCGTCCAACCGTACTTTAAGCGTCCAATCTGTTCAATCTTATGCGCCCAATCATTAGCGATAAGTACCTGCTTCTTATCTTAAGTACCATAAAATCTATGTAAATATAAAGCCTTAATCACGAAGAGTTATGATCACAAGTAGAGATCGAGATTTTTGAAAAGCTTGACCTGCTCCTGGACTCTGGGTTTGATTTATTGACCTGAGTCGGATCCTGGGCCTGTAGTCCAGGAAAACCCGGGAAGAACAAAAAATGCCTGGGCCTGGACTCTGGGTACAGGGAAACCCCAGACCTTGGTCCAGGCCCAGCTCGATCTCTAGTCACACGCACGATATAAATAGTTATGGTCACATACCATAGGTTCTAACACACAGAACCGGATATTCTGCAGCAAGGTTGGACGCATAAACTTTTCATTGGACGTATAAAGGTTGACTGGACGACTAATCTGGACAAGAGCCAAAAATCTCCCCCAAAAACCTTAATCTTTTCTTCCATCGCCGTCCTCCCAAAACCAAAATCTCTGAGCACATGAAGGGAAAAACGTCTCTGTTCTCTCCATTTATCCCCCTGTATTTGAATAATCCCGTTGTGTCCGTCCATAAACATGTGGGTTATAAAATTCTGCCAACGACCGGAAAAGACATCTCCGTTGCGGACAAAATATTTTTTGAGTAGATCGACGTCGGATACCATAACCATCTTTAATTTTGAAAGTTTAAGGGTAGAAAGTAGGGTGAAGTAATATTGTTCCTTTAGGACTAGGAACTAGACTGAAAGGATATAACCCCGCTAGACTAGTAGAAAGTAGGCTGAAGAGAACATGTATCCTTCAGACTAGGGTGTAGGCTGGAAAGAACATGGCCCTTTTTGTACTAAAAAGTAACTGAAGAGAACATGTACCGTTCTAATAGAAGGTAGGCTAGAGAAACCTGTCCCTTACGGACTAAACATGCCCTTTTTGACTAGGAAGTAGGCTGGAGAGAATATATATCCTTCAGACTAGGGTGTAGGCTGGATAGAACATGGCCCTTTTTGTACTAGAAAGTAAGCTGAAGTAACATGCCCCGTTCTAATAGGGCGCAAACCGGAGAAGCCTGTCCTTTCGGACTAAATATGTCCTTTTCGGACTAGGAATTAGGCTGTAGAGCAAACAGTACATGTTCTCTTTAGCCTAGTTTCTAGTCCGTAAGGAACATGTGGAAGTAAGCTGGAGAGAGGACATGACCCTTTCGGATTATAAAGTGGTGTGAAGGAACATGCCCCATTCCAATACGAGGTAGTCTGTAGGGAACATACCCCTTTCGGACTATAAAGTAGGCTGGAGAGCAAGCAGTACATGTTCTCTCCAGCCTAGTTTTCTAGTCCGTAAGGAACATGTGGAAGTAAACTAACGAGAACATGCCCCTTTCGGATTATGAAGTGGTCTAAAAGGAACATGCGCCATTCCAATAGTAGTTAGTCTGTACTGAACATACCCTTTTGAACTAGGAAAAGTTAGGATTGATATTACAGAAACACCTACGGGAATGGGTCCCATCCAAAAAGTAAAAATTCCACCATAATATTTGTTCCATTTTTGTAATAATAAATCAATGTTAGATGCACCATGTAAAAGAACTGCAAAAATTTTTGAAATAATTTTAAAAATCCCCCACCCTGTGGCATATTTCCAGCAACCAACCAGGGGACAGGACCTGGAGGTAGAAAGCGTCTTTTCCAGTATAATTCATAAAATGAGTAAAATGAGAAGATTAGGAGGCCTAGGAGGATTGTGAAGGATTTGCCTGTTAGTGAATAAATGGATAATAATTCCAGAATAGCTGAATTGACCGCATTCAAATTAATTTGTTTAAGGGTTAAAAATATAATTATAAAGCACAAAATTTGGAGTAGATTAATTGAAGTAGTTGATTTTCCTTGTGGACGGTCCATATAATTTTTAAATATTTCAAAATATTTTAAAATTAAAAATCGATCAATCACCAAAAATAAAAGAGAAATTGCGGAGCATTACTCCCCCACCTTTTCCTCAAATCATGTCAAATCCTTTTACATGCGCGCAAACAAGTATGTCACGCCTTGGATATTTGGGGCGCGAATTTGCTGACGATTTTATTTGTTTTATGAGCTTTTATTTTTTAAGAATAAATTGTGTGTACTTTAAAGAAAATCTGAACAGAATTTAAAAAATAAAAAAAAATGTATCCGGATTGTGAAAGAAGAAAAAAATTAAATTGAACGCGATATAGTAGGATAAAGACTTCAAAGATAATTATAATTATCAAGACTAAAGCTTTCAAGAACCAAAAACTAGAGCCCGGACCGTACCGTACTATGGCCGTATTTTTCGGTATTCCGTATCGGTAGTACGATACGGAATACCGACCGATAAAATTTTCAAGTTTTCGGTATTTATCGGTATCGGTATTATACGGTAGTGCGGTATGGATTACGGTACGGTACGAAATTCCGAAATTCTAAATTTACGAAATTCTACCAAAAACTTTCCAAGAAGCAAGACAAAAATGAGACACTGTTATGTCTCAAGGTTCTTCGGGATATACCGAAGTTGCTAAGTTCATCCAAGAAGGCGGATTGAGATTAGGCGAAGGTGGATTGGCCTAGAACTGAAGAGAGAGATCGGAGACGAGCCGGGCTAGTATAATCCAACTAGCCTGACACTGATTTTTACACTATCATAACTAGGGTTCAAACCAGGTCCGGGACCCGGTTTCCGGGCCCGGTAGCCCGAAAACCGTGTATTTTGATAAAATCCGGTTTTTCGGGGTTTTAGCCCGGAAACCCCGGCCCGGGTCGGGCGGAAGAAAAAAACACGGATACCGGGCCCGGCAAATTGAAAATGTCGAACTCTAATAATAACACCACTTTGTACAACAAATTCAACCTAGTTCTTGAATGAGGATATACGTACCGAAATTCTCTGGCGCTAGTCCTCATGGACTATGACAACTGAAGATGCCGCCGTTTCAAATTCAAATTACCTGCAATTCTCCTAACACCTACCCCTACACATTGAAATTTTTTTAGAAAGATTTTATAAATTTGTGTTTTTTTTTTATTTCATAAGATTTCATAAGAAATATGTATTGCACTTTAATGGATAAACAAAAATCGGAAAAGAATAAAAAAATAAAATAATGGCTGTCTTTATTACTTTTTAAATATTAATTTAATTAAATTAATTAAATTAAAATTTAATTTAAACAAATAAAATTTTCAAAAAATGTCCAAAATTATTTTTGAAATACTCGGCGTTTTAAATATATTTTTAGTTGTTACAAACGTAAGAAAAAAATTTTTTTAATTTTTTAAATTTAAAATTTAAAATAAGAGGTAATAGGGGGAAGTTAAATAAGATGGTCGAAACCGCCCGAGAAAATAGTAAAGGATGGGAAGGGATTTGATCTTGAGGGCTCTCTAATAAAAGGTTGTTAACCGCTCAAACCATTCCACCCACCGACGGATAGTTTTTTTCTATCTACAGGGTGCGCCAAAAGTAATGGCCCGCACATTTTTTAGCATAACTTTATTAAAACTTAATCAAATAAGATCAAAATACAATCAAATAATAGAGAATTAAATGGAGAACAAAATATATCAGGATTTTTCGAAATACCTTCCTTTAGCTTTAAGATAGAGGCGCAAACGCAAACAAAAATTTTTGCAAAATTGCCGCACCTCCTTGGTTCCTCTTTTCAGATGCCAAAATTTTTATGAAAGAGACATGTGCGAATCGCAAAAATGACTGATATTGGGCCTCAAAATCTCCTCTTTCTTATCCAGTTGTTAAGGATTTCCAAAACCCTTCCCTCGAAATGTTATGGACTGTTATTTGCAAAACGATCAAAATTCCTTGATTTCTATGAATCCTTGGGTCAAAATAAATAAATACTTTGATCTACTCGAAATCCTTCAGTATGTTTTAGAGCACTGGGTCTGGGAAAACTTTTGGTATAGGGACTAGATCTATAAGTAGAAACTATGACGGCTTTTTTTCTATCTACTATCTGCTAGGCTTGGAATTTCACCGGGCCTAGTATATTTTTTCGATCCATGCCCTGTAGTTTTCATTTTTGTTATTTAACATATAAACTGGGAACCAGGAATGTCACAGGTTGCCCGAAACTCGAAACACGCGAAACCCGACCCGACCTTTTACTCAACCCGTGACAACCCTGCTGGGAACTCGCCGACCTTGGAATAAATATTTTATCATTTTTAAAATTTTTTCAGGCCTTCAACGATTGCTCTGACAATTGTGGATATGGTGGATATGATAGCTATGAAACGGGCAACGGAATGCATAATGGAATGGGTAACGGGGTGTCCGGAAAATTGGGCTCTGGAAAATTGGGCTCCAAGATTTTTCGGAAATTTGGGCTCCAACTTTTCGGAAAATTGGGCTCCAGCGGTAATTTGGGCTCTGCGTGAAAAAATCGGAATATTGGGCTCTAAAATTTTGGGCTCCGGAGGAATTTTGGGCTCTGAGGAAAAAAGTCAAATTATGCAAAAATTAGAGATGAGTCTTCGAAATCGAGAGATTTTGCGTGTACGCCCAACTGTTCTTGGAAGGAATAGGATTTCTTTATCAAAGTCCACTGAATCGGACGACCAATTTGAACCAATTTGAGTATACTTTAAAGGAATAGGGCCAAGTACTCACCCATACCAACTGGCTGTAGGTTCCGAACCCAGAACTCGGCTTCGCTCCGTAGGTTTGCATAATTTGACTTTTTTCCTCGGAGCCCAAAATTCCTCCGGAGCCCAAAATTTTAGAGCCCAATATTCCGATTTTTTCACGCAGAGCCCAAATTACCGCTGGAGCCCAATTTTCCGAAAAGTTGGAGCCCAAATTTCCGAAAAATCTTGGAGCCCAATTTTCCAGAGCCCAATTTTCCGGCACCCGGTAACGGAATGATGTATCATGACAATTTTAATAACTCTCCTTATTGGTACGGCAACAATCACCATTTCTACCACCCCTACTCTTGGGGGTATCCAAGCTATTTTCATAGTCCATATGGATTTGGTGGAAGATTTGGAGGTTATGGAGGTGGAGGTTATGGAGGAGGAGGATATGGAGGAGGACATCCGTTTTATTACGGCAATTATCACCATCACAACTATTATCCTTATTGAAGGAAGAAATAATCATATAAACCTATTGAGATCTTTCTAAATTAACGAAAATATTCTACTTTTCTCTAGTTACCACCACTTTTTAAAAATTAGACTTTACTGTCGAATTTAGTCGCTGTCGAAATTATATAGCACTTTGTGAATAATGCCAAATTTTAAATACTAGCGGCCGGCAAAATCGATTTTGCCGGACCCGGATCCGTATTTGTAACTTGATCCGGTAAAAATAATTTCCAGAGGCCGGATGAATTTTCTTTCGCAGTGCCCTTTCCTTTAACTTAGACATGTACTTTTATTTTTTATGATGAAATCTAAAATAATTTTCCCAATGTGTTTTCGTCTATATTGCTTATTTAAATTCAAAAAATTAAAATTATCTTTTTTGGTTAATTTATTAGTAAATAAAATTTTATTTTAAATACATTTTTGGCGCTGATCTAGTCTATGCGTCCAATAAACGAAAAATTGGATTTTTCTTGGTATTGCAAGGTTAGGGTATGGTTCCAAAACATTTCTTCGTGTTCGGGACCTACCCCACTGGTTCCTTACCCCATCACTCGAAATTTCTGGGAGTTATAATCGTTTTTTTAAATTTTTAAGTTGGCTATAACTTTCAAAAATTTCGATGGATAGGGTAGGGAATGGTCACAGACCCAGTAGCGTAGGTCCTAAACATGAAGAAGTGTTATGGAACCATACCCCAAGTTTGCAATACCAAAAAATCCAATTTTATTATGATTGGACGCATAAAAGTTCATTGGACGCATAACCTGGACCAGCGCCTAATTTTTAAAATTAATTTACCGGATTGTTTCTAATAGACTGAAACGAGGTGTATCCGGAAAAAGGAGGGGGTATACTTACTAGAGACCGGCGCGGGACGGGATCCGGACGGGATTTTCCGGGACACGAAATCCCGGATTTTTTTGATTTTCGGGATCAACCGGGATACGGGATTTTTTCGGGATTCATCCCTCGCGATCCCGTCCCGGCATCGGTCAAGAAAAAAATCCCGACTCGGGATCCCGGAAGTGCGATTTTGCCGGTCTTTAATACTTACTTCAATTATGCCTAGAAAACCTAAACAATGTTTATCCAAAAGTAGGGAATATTCATTCAGACAATAATAAGGAACTTCTCTTGTTAATACACAGAATAATGATGTTAGAAATAAGGGTAAATTGCCAATCGTATACGAAGAGAGCAGTCAATTCGAGGAAGATCCTTTGAATCAAGAGGAGGAAGAAAGTAATCAGGGCGAAACAGAAACCCATGTGGATGAGCAAAATCAAACTGTGGTAGAAGAGCCAAGTAATCTTCCCGAGAGTTGCACTAATCAAATAAATTTAAATGAGCACTCTTTTGATTTGAACGAGAAACCTGAGGATAACGATGAAAATGTGTGCTAGAAAAGATTAGAAGAGAGAGAATTTTAAAAATTTAAAAGAGCAAATAATGAATTTTATTTACTTTAAACTAAAAAAATATTTTTGCCGTGTCTGTTTTAATTAGTAAGGTTGACGGTTCCGGGTATCTGGAACCGAAAAACCTTGGATATCCGGAAATTTTCGGTTCGGATACCGGATCCGGAGATTTCCCAGGAACCGCCATCCTTATTAATTAGATTCCAGACTTGGTGATGGACATTGGATTTTGGTATCCGTATCCGGATATTTACGGCGAATACAGATGTATATCCGCAGGCATTTTAAAAGTTTGTATCCGTATCCATTACCAAGCCAGTTAGATTCTGTGTTTGCGTGATGAATCCACAATTCACCGCAATATCATTTAGAAAATCGAATATTTCACCCCAAAAATGTGCTTACTCCCCCGATGGTTTTCGGTTTTAAGGAATAATCTAATAGATCAGGGTGTACTTAACAAATAGACTTTTTGGCTTGCCTCTAGGATGTTGAACTATAGGATGTTTACCTCTAGAGGGTGGAGCCGGCGGTAAGACTGTTTTTCAGACAGTCTTCTGTCTGGACTTTATTTTGGAAGATAGAGTTTTGCCCGTCACCCGTTGACCTAATCGAGTTGACCTCCTTTACTTTTGACTTGTCGTTCCGTGACCTTACCTTTTCTCCCTGAAACTATTTTCTCATTATTATTTGCTTTCAACATGTTTATATGGCGCTTCCTCAATCATTCCTAACCGACATTTACCACTGAAATATTCAAATGATTGTCAATCATATTTATACATATTTCCAATCCTTTTCCAACATTATTTTCCTAACCATAAGAATCTAATTCAGAGTTCGGATTCGTATCTATTTTGGAAGTGTACTTCCAAAATTAAAAATGTATTTATTTGTAAGTACGTATTTACAAATAGACTTTTTGATATGAAAAGTTTTCCTCCTATGTAATTCCAAATTGAACTTTTTGTACTTAAACTTAAAGGTAATAACAAGGCTGGTCCTCCCTTTTTAGTATTGTTTCCCTGACCATTTTGAGCTTTCTTGCTTGTCATATGATTTACAATATATCATTCGTAAGAGCTGTTCGAGCTGAGTAGGATGATACTATGATCAGCTAGATTTGGCGATTCTCAACAAAATTATGAAGCTAAATCGGTAATAGTGTCGTTTCCCAGCCCCATTTTTTCCTCCCAATTTTCTACCCTATGTTTGTACGGAATGGTCAAATTTTCCCCTTTCTTTCATCAAATTTGCCTTTCCATATTTTGCCTAAAAACAATCAAAAAGATTAATTTGTGATATTTAAAAAAGTATTAGAGTAATGAGAAGAATCATTTTCCCAATTAATAAAAATGGAAGAACTAAAGAATTTCAAACCTATTGATTTATATGAAAAATTACGTTTGAGTGATAATGATTTCGATGCATGGCTTGAGAAGCTTGGACTTCTTCATGGAAAGAGAACTTTTTTAATCTTTTTAATTGTTTTTAGGCAAAATATGGAAAGGCAAATTTGATGAAAGAAAGGGGAAAATTTGACCATTCCGTACAAACATAGGGTAGAAAATTGGGAGGAAAAAATGGGGCTGGGAAACGACACTATTACCGCTAAATCCTCGATAGACATGCTTTTTGTGATGTTAAGAGGGATTAAAACAAACGCTCATAACTATGTTTATCTATTACTATATTGACTCAGCTCGTACAGCTCTTTCGAATGGATATAATTTGCCATAGAAAATAAAAAAACAGAAGAAAGGGGGGGCAGTTTTAGTATTACCAACTTAACATTTTCTCGATCCGAACCCTGATCTAATAGATTATTCCCATTTTTCACTTTCTGTTAAACTTTACTTTATTTTTAATAAAGTAAACTGTTATAAATAATTTTGTTGAGGGAAATGCTAAGATTCTTAATTATAACATGCCTAATAATCAAAACCCATTCTTGGACTTGGAAGAGTTATCCATCCCCTAGAGGACCAGATCATTGGAAATGTCGTGTTACAAGACCGACCAATGTTTGTGATCCAGATGGAATGTTAACTGATCAAGAGAGAGAAGAAATTGTTCAATTGGTTGAGGATTTTAAGGAAAAAACTAAAAGGGTATTGAATATTTAAATTTTATAAAGAAAGTATTTTTGAAAATTTTTATAGCCAAATTCAATAATTCCATGTATGAGAGAAGGACTTAGACTTGATATGGCTTTAGCAGAAAATACGATTGGTGGTAAAGATACTTCGTCTGGAATTACCGTATGTCTTTGATGAGTCTTTAATGAGCCTTACAATCCCCATTAGGAGTTCGACGTACATCGGGGGCGCAGGCGAAAATTTTGAGAAAGTTGGAGGCCGAGAAACCAGATTCAAACCAGATTTCCCCTCGCAGGTGAAAATTTTGAGAAATTTAGAAGATCCTTAAGCCAAAAATTTCCTTTTTGCGCCGCAGATAGGGACGATTTAAAAATCCCGAAAATTATAAAAAATGTCCGGGATCTCAAGTCGGGATTTCTTTTCTTAACCGATGCCGGGATCCCGAGGGATAAATCCCGAAAAAATCCCGGATCCCGAATGATCCCGAAAATCAAAATAATCCGGGATTTCGGGATCCCGGAAAATCCCGTCGGAGTTCTCACCTTCCAGAAGAAAGGGGGGGGGGGGGTTGTCAGCCACATCAAGTAATAAACTGACTGAGGAGCAGGGCTCTGCACGCAATTGCGGGTTGCGGATTGCGTAAATTGCGGGGTTTTTTGCAATTGCGAGTTGCGGATTTTTTTTTTCAATTGCGTGCAGCCCTGCTGAGGAGGCCGACTTTCACCGGTAGTAAAATTTTATAGAAGTTATGCACTGATAAAAAATGGACATCTTCTGATACAACAAGTTGTGATTCAGTTGTACAGGGAATTGAATTAAATGCATATGGTTTTCTTTATTGCTATTACGTACGCCAGACAATGGTTCTTCAAATAGACGAATATGTAAAGCTTGCCAAAGACGGGGTAAGATATTAAAAGTTCGCGTATTGTGGGTACTTATGAATTATACCAAATCAGTCGGCAAGAGTTGGGTTGGTTGACGGTATTGACCCTTGGTGAGGGTATTTCGTACTAGCCTTTGTTAGCGTTATTTTTAATTTTTGCCATTGAATTGGGGATGGCTCATGATTATTCTTCTATCAATAGTAATTTCGATATTGAGGTTAATATTCTGGGTGACGATATCTAGGGTCTCGATATTTACTTTAACTACCCACTTATTTATTTTCGAGACACACCCCCATTAGTACTCCATTTAGTCGCCAATCACCCATTTATCCGGAGTTCCAAAATAAGCCTATGTCAGAGCAACCGTTGACTCTCTCGAAAAAAGCCTGGTGTCATACTCAAGCGTCTCTCGTCGAATTCCATAGGTTTGGTTGACCATTTTTAGCCGATTTTGAGCTTGCGAATAAAAGGGGTGGTAGTTTCTGATATAAACATAAATTTCTGAATATATTTATCTACATATATAGAAATATGAACTCGAGACTAAAGGCTATTTTGCTGCACTAAAGAATTATATCAACAAATTGCGGATGCTTTACATCCACCGCTTCTCAATTTTCGATAACCAAGATGCTGCTAAAGAAGATGATTTAACACTATCAAAAGTGCAGCATTACTTGCAAGATACCAAGGAAACATTAGAAATAATTGATCAACAAAACAAAACATTATCTCAATTAAGTGCAGCTATAGAGGAGAATAAGCTAAAATTATCAGAAATGAGAGAATTACAAGACCAAATGCGAATTGAAAATAATAAAGCTACATCCTTAGAATTTTGTCTTTCTTCTCAACAATCGTCTAATAATTCGTGAGTTTGAAGTTTTTGAAGAGAACTTCAACCGAGAGCTACGCCCAGATTTTTTTTGAAGAGAGCTTCGCCCAGTTTCCCTAATCTGGGCGGAGCCTCTACCCAGATTCACTTAATCCATACAAATACTTTTATATTCATTTAGTCCCACCAAATCCACTGATATCCTCAGTAATGCTCCTGTAACCTCGATATCCCTCTAAATTATCGAGCTAAGCCCTCATATTACAAAGGCAATTCAGCTTGCGACCGTTCTGATCTAGAGCATAACAAAAAAAAATTCTTTAGATGTGGGACAACATAGGACACTCTCTCTAAATTAATGACTTTGAGACATTCTATTAAAGAGAATACGGTAATTTTTCAATTAAATTGCAGATATGGAACAATATTAATCATCTTTTGTTTATTTATTGGCCTGGTATTTATATTATTAATTTGTCGAATTCGCCGACTTGAAAATTATTTTGATATGGTGATGGTTAATGATCGGTTAAATTAAAGTTCTTATCAAATAATTTTAAAATATTTGTGGTTAAGGACTAGACAATCAAATTTATAGCTATATCCCCAAAATTTACAGTATCCTTAGATGCGTCCTCGTATATGTCCCTTTGTATATGCTTAAGTTGAGTCTAGACAGTTTATGCTTAAGATAGACAACGAGAATATTGGGGATTGTGAGATTAAGGAGAATATAAGGGGATATTAGGGATATGGAGGATATCCTCGGACACCTCCACCTCTTTTACATAAATTTTGAGTACTTTTCCGTTATGACGTAAAACCCTAAATTAATGATCAAAATGTCATATATGGGGCGGAAAAGTACCAAATTTTGGAGCTGATCAAATATTTTTATTTTGAAAAATTTTACTTCGAATAAAATTTTTCAAATAATTTAGAGTTCCGACACCAATAGAACCTGATGAAATTATTGAAAAGAAAGAAAAATAAGAGGAAGGAACATGTAGAAAAATCAAAAATTGTTTAAACCTTTAAATTTCTTTAAATACAATCGGACATCCTTATAATATACTCCTTTAGGAGTAATAGTTTGGTTTACGGTACATTTTCGTAACTTATTTTAACTACCCGCCCCAAAAATTTTTGCCGAGATATTTTAGATTTGGACAATCATAAGAAAGAGCTTGAGGAGCTGAATCAAAAGTCAGTCCGCGCTCTCAAGTCTGAGCCTAGACAGAGGGGCTCAAAATGGTCAAAGCAATTTTTGTTCAAGATCACCAAGTAAAGCTGATTTTGGTACCATTCGACTCAGCTCGATGAGCTCTTTCGAGTGTCCAAATCTAAATTCTTTCGTTAAAAGTTTTGGGGTAGGTTTTATAATGAAGTCTGACTGTAATAGTTTTGTTATCTTTTTAGAAATTATTTTTACGTTAAAGATTAATTTGTAATTGATGGCTCATAAACTTCAACCTGTTTAGTTTTTCATTGGGTAGGAGGTGGAATAGAACATATTTTTTTACCAGTTGGTCCCCTCGTTTTTAGACCCTCCACTAACGTCTCGTCTTCCGTTTTTTTGTAGGGTAAATGATGAAGCGACAAACCCTTTATCAAACTTTTAAATTGCCCAAGTTTATTATAATATGCTCCTTCGTGCTGTCGGTTGACCTCCTTGGAGTTGACCTCATTTACTGTTGTAGATGGCTATTTGCTTAACTACATGACCTTCTTTTTCTATTCAAACTTAACTTCTTCCCTAGAACCATCTTCTCATAAACTTTACTTTCAACATGTTTGGATGGCACCTCCTCAATCATATTCAAAAATACCTTTTGCCTAACCGACTTTACCTCCTACATGTTTAAATAAATGTCAATCATACTTATGCTTCCAATTTTTTTCCAGCATTATATGCCTGTCTATAAGCATATAAGAAGACCTCCTATTCATATTTTTCGTCTCTAATTTTATTAAAAAACCTTAATAAAAATAAGTTTCATGTAGATTTCAGAGAAACCTTTATTTTTCAAGAGATCTTTCGACTGGGCTTTTCCTGGGCTTGGGTTATTCCTGGACTACAGGCCGATCCGGCCCAGGTCAATAAATCAAACTCGGAACCAGTAATACGCCCAGGATTTTCAAAAATCTTGATCTCTAGTGGGCAGTCAGAGTAAATAAGTTCCTCTGAAATTGTTATATCCGGATCTGAAATATACATAACATTACTCCGGTCACTACTTTTACAGTGAATTTCTTTAATATTTTACCTTATTTTTATATTTTATAGTTGATAAATGTTCAAACTTCTAATTATTATCTGTCTAATAATTAAAACCCATTCATGGACTTGGTATGATTATCCATCTCCTAGACATAGTCATTTAACATGTGGACTTATATTACCAAGCTATGTTTGTGACCCTAATTTCATGTTGAAAAATGATCAGAGGAGAGCGATTGTTGAATTGGTTGAGGATTTTAAGGAAAAAACTAAAAGAGTAAAGAGAATATTTGAATTCTATTTTCCCGCCAATTTTAATTTTATAGCCAAATTCAACAATTCCATGTATGAGAGAAGGACTTAGACTTGTTGTGGCTTTAGCAGAAGATAAAATTGGTCCTGATGATACTTCCTCAGAAATAACTGTATGTTTTAATTAGATATCGGACTGACCATGCGAATAAATGGGATGATTGGCGAATAATGGCTCAACACTTGGGCCTATTTTGCAATTAAATGGGGGTGCGTACTTAAACTGCAATAGTTACCAAACACACGGAACAGTTCAAATGAGCCCGGCTCAACCGAATTCCAGCCATATAACTCAAGTACGGGTCTATAATTTTCATTGATTTTGGTACCATTAGATAGAGTATCAGATAGTCTACAATATACTAAAAAAATCAAACTTTTCAATTGATTGGTAAAAAAGTTATGATCTAGAAACTAACTTTTTCAAAAAAACCTGATTTTTTGGCAATATATCAATCATAACTTTTTTTCCAGTCGGTATGAAATTTTGATTTTTTGCTATATTGTAGCCTATTTAATGCCCTATCCAATGGTACCAAGATAAAAAAAAGTGACCATCCCTTCATAAGTTATAGGGTCCGGGACTGGCCTAGGATGACCAAATAAGTATCCATCCAATTATTTTGCGATCTGGGGCATATTTTGCCCATACATATCTATTTTATATATTGCATTAATAAATGAGATTGTTATTTAATACAAGGATTCAATCTAATTTTATAGAATCTATGCTTGAGTGCTTTAAGATGGACATCATCTGATTCAAATTGTGATTCATATCTACACGGAATTGAACTAAATTCAAAAGGCTTTTCTTATTGCCATTTGTTACAATGGGAAATGATCCTCAATAACGACAAATATCAAACGCTTAACAGTGAAGGGGTAAGAAAATAGGGAAAATAATTTTTTGGAAGAGAAAGACCTCGCTCAGCTGATCGCAACCCAAAGTATCGCCGAACAAAATTTTTCTTTTTTTTTTGGAATTCTTCATTCGTTGTCCCCATTGTTGAAGCTAATCAACTACGAATTACATTCTAGTCCAGATTGCATTTGGCCGGCCAAATTGGGTTCCGTAACGCTTATAACTCAGACATTTTGAGAGATAGGGTAAGGAACGATCCCAAACCAAGCGTCCGTAGTTCCTGAACATGAACTGTTGCGCAAGCATACGCCAACTTTGGGTAATATTCACTATCTTGCCAACTCGGGATTACATTTGGACGTTGACTTAAACACTACACCACGTCAGTTTCGTAGTGGACATTGGTCCAAATGTCAATGTGATATGGTACAACCAAAAGTTCTTTGGACGGTCAATTGCCAAATTTACCCAAATTTAAATTCTGACGGCCAAATGTGATTTGGACTGAAATTCTGTTTTTGACTTTTAATATAGAATCAACAACTCAGCGATAATAATCATTTTGATGTGCTAAGGGATTATATTATAAAATTGCAAATGCTTTACATTCACCGCTTCTCAATTTTCGATAATCCTGATGCTTCTAATGAAGCTGTTAAAATTTCACAATCAGAAATCCATCAACCCTTGCATGAGGGTCAAGGAGAGAGAAATGGAACCAAAACAATATCTCAATTAAGTTTAGATGTAGAGGAGAATAATCTAAAATTATTTGAAATGAGAGAGCTTATTGGAGACTATAAAGCTCAACAATCTTCTAATAATTTGTGAGTTTCAACTTTTAGAAGATAAATTGAGATAAATCCTTCATCGAGTGGGCCTAAGATTTTGACCCGAAAAATCGTGCAGGCCTGACTCGATAACGAGCCCGAAAAAATACCTTGACCGTCGGCCCGACTCGATACGGCAACCCTATAAATAATTACCAAGAATAGAGGGGGACTCGAACGGAAATGAGACCCGATAGGACTCGTACAGGCCCGACTCGATAACGAGCCCGAAAAAATACCTTGACCGTCGGCCCGACTCGATACGGCAACCCTATAAATAATTACCAAGAATAGAGGGTGGAACAATAAGTACCCAGATTGATTATTTCAGTAAAAGCCTCCTCTGTAATGGGACATTAAAGGGGTGGGGTTACTTAGACATATTAGTAAGGTTGTCAATTTTAAGGCTGTAATTAATTCACATACTCTAGCAATCCCTCCAATGTTGATGAGCCTTATTATCTCTGATATAACACTAAAATTCATGAAAGACTTAACTAAAAATATAGATTTTCTATTTAATTTCAGCTATGGAAAAATATCAACCATACTTATTAGCTTGTCGGTTTTATTTTTATTTTATCGAATTCTCCGATTTGAACATGTTTCCAACCATTGGAAGGATATGGAGAAATTACGGTACTTAATAAATACACCGCCTCCTATTTAGAGTCTCAGAGTTTTGCTTATGATGTCAGAATGGTTCTATATCTTTTCGTTATTGATGTTTCTCATTTGAAGATTATACAGGGAAATAGGATGAGGAAGAAATTGAGGAAAGAAGAAAGACTGACCATTCTGCGCATCATATGGAAAACTCCGACTCATAATAGGGGGGGGGGGATCGGTTGACTTCAGTTGGGTCTAATCAGTTTAATAAGATTAGGGGGTGAATTATGGAGGAGGAACATGTCTAGTTTAGGTCTCAATCCCATTTATTCAAAGAACAGTCTAATATTGCCCCATTTATTCGCCAATAACCCCATTTAATCGCACCCTAACAAGGATTATGTTACTGAGTGAAGAACCGATCAGCCGTTGATTTCCGCGTCTCGCGTGCCACACCACACGCGAGGTGATGCACAAACGTCTCGTCGACATCCATAGGTTTACTTTGACCATTTTGAACTTGCAAATAAATGGGGCGGAGACCTAAACTCGACAAGTTCCAAGGAGGATATCGTGAATTGAAGTATCAAGGGCGAATATAATAGGATAAGGAAAGATTTCGGGGATATCAAAGACTGTCATTTTAAAAAAATTCAAATCGATTAAAGTTTTCCCAAATATTTAGAGTACTGACACCAATAGAACCTGTTGAAATTATTGAAAAGAAATGAAAATAAAGGGATTGGAAGTACGACTGTACCAATTTTGTTAAAATTTTTTTAATTAATCGTTTTGCTTGTAGTAAAGATAGAAAAACAAAATAAGTATATTTTTTCTGGTGCTCGTTTACTTGATTTTCGTTCTCAATCCCCTCTAATTTTTTAAGACAAAACCAAAAAATTAGATGTTAAGGTATCACGACTCTTGCGCCGAGAACATTTGCCCCGCGACTTATGCGCCGCGACTCTTGCGCCGCGACTTTTGCGCCGCCATTGTTTAAAAAAATTCAGATCCGAAAAAGGCCGGATATCCGAAATTTTCAGTTCGGATATCGGATCCGAAGATTTCCAACTATCCGACAACCATACAAAAGTGAGGTCCGGCTGTAGTTATTGATATATTTTTAATGATAGTGGCGGCGCAAAAGTCGCCCGGCGTAAAAGTCGCGGCGCAAAGGTTCCCCGGCGCAAAAGTCGCGGCGCAAGAGTCGCGGCGCAAATGTTCTCGGCGCAAAAGTCACGGAACCGATGTTAAATATTATTTTCGTCATTTTGGCAGTTTTGAAATAGAAAAAAAATTTGATGGCCTTAGAACCGAACAGCCTTGTTTTTCTTCCCCTCTCTCTCTCTTTCTCTCCGTCCCGTCTAAGTTTCCCTCTCCTCCGTCCCGTCTGAGCCAAACTATTTTTTGTTTACTATTTGATTAATTTTTGCAAAAATAAATAAAATTTGGAGGGTTTGTGAAAAAAGAAAGCAAAAGACTAAAAATCGGACAGCCCGTCCGCTGGTGTAAATTGGGGGAAAATGCGATAACAATTTATAAGATAGAGCCAAACTACACACATTTTTAAAAATAATTTCCATTTTTTCGTTACTGAGTGTCTATTTTTATTTTTTATTGAGAGAAATGTTCAAAATTCTAATTTTAACATGTCTAATAATCCAAACCTATTCATGGACTTGGAAAGATTATCCATCCCCTAGAGGACCTAACTATATGAAATGTGGTGTTTCAAGACCGACCAATGTTTGTGATCCTGATGGAATGTTAACTGATCAACAGAGGGAAGAAATTGTTCAATTGGTTGAGGATTTTAAGGAAAAAACTAAAAGAGTATGTCAGAACTTAATTTTGTAAAACTGGATTTCGTACCCCCCCCCCTTTTTTTTCTCCCACAAAGAGAAAAATAGGTAAAACATAAAATCAGTTATAAACCTAAATTTATGGAAATTTTACCCGATTTTACCCAGCCTTACTTTTTTAGATTCAATGACAAAGTTGTTTTTGTGATTGTCAGGGATCTAGTCGACCCGATTCCCGATTGAATTTTTGTCGGGAATCCCGATTCTCGATTTTGTTTTGAAAAATCGGGATTTTCGGTAATTTTTCCAAAATATTTCTCAAAACTTTTTGTTATTTTTCATCAAGCTATAAAGGTGAATTTCTGGCCTATGAACACCTTAGGATTAAAAAATTTTCGCCTGCGGCGCTGAAAATGAAGAAATTTGGCTTAATGATCTTCCAAAATTCTCAAAATTTTTGCCTGCGGCGCTGAATAAGTAAATCTGGTGACGTGAGGACACCCATATTCTTCGTAATTTTCTCAGATCCGACAATATCCCTTCTTACTCTAAATCTCCTAATAGTTACCTCAATCCTCTGTTATCACCTTTAGTCAAATAAGATCCACGTATATCCCTCGATATCACTTCCAACGATATCACACCTGCTCCCTCGATGTCACATACTTGTTCATCCCCTGTAAAGGAAGAAAAAGGCGTAATTTGCAGGATTGGAAGGAGGTGATATCTTAACTTCTACCCTTATTAATCCTTCCAAATTCCTTGGTATCCCTCGATATCCCTATTAGTCCCCCAAATTCCCTCTTAATCATTTCCAATCCCTCGCTATATTTATCCTTTAATTGCACTGACTCTACTTTAATTTTTAGAAATAGCACCCCTCTTGGCCTCAATGTCCAACATCAACCACTGCCAAAAAATATCAAAATTCCCGAGATTCCCGAAAATCGGGAATTCCCGACGTTTTTTGCCGACAATTTTGATGTCGGCTAGATCACTGGTGTGTGTGCCTCTACTTATACCTGTAATATGTGTACGGTATTCCAATAAAATCTGTTGTGGGAATTGAGAGCTCTACTCGCCTTGAGTTACACTACTCCCATTTAGGATCCGTGTCAAGCGTTGAGTGTCAAGCGTTATGTTCCGTACATTTTTATTTCAATGTCGACAAAACGCACAACAGAATGATTGACACGGATGTCTATTAGAGTTTCATCGAAAGTTCCGATTCCAGTTTCGAAAAGTTTAGACATTTTATGCGGACTCATTTTTGCACGGAATGGTCAAAGGTTCTTGCTTCCTCGATTTCATTCGATTTTCCCTGTGGCATCATTCAATGAGAGCATCAATAAAGAAGAGATTATTCATTTTTATTTTCATTTTTATATACATATTTCAGTCATTCAAAATCATTTTCCCAAAAATTTTACTGGAGATAAGTGAGTTAATATGTACAAGTATACCTAATATTGATGTTAGGTATATCTTCAACCATCAAGGTTCTGATGGTTGAAGCAGGTGACTCATAGCATAGACTGATAGATCAGTTTTATCTGCCAGAAAAAATGTGTTTTGTCTGGACTGTATTTTGGAAGTCCCTCACCCATTTTGCCTCAGTTTTGCCCCTCACCCATTTGCGTGTATATTTAAAAATCGGTCATTTGTATCAGAGGTGGATCGGAATTCCGATTTCCGACTTCCGATTTCCGAAAAAAAATTCTGATTTCCGATTTCCGAGTTCCGACTTTTGAGCCAGTTCCGATTTCCGGCTCTTCCGATTTCCGACACTTCTGACTGTTCCGATCCAGCTCTGATTTGTATTTAAAATTAATCTTTTCTTTATTGTTGCTCTCATTGAATGATGCCACAGAGAAAATCGAATGAAATCGAGGAAGCAAGAACCTTTGAAAAAATGTCCGCAAAAACTACTTTGGGGTAACCAGCAAGTACCTTTTTTTAAAGTTCCGGTTCCGGACGCAACCAAGAAAAGTTCCAGTTCCGGAATCCGGAACTCAGATTGGATCCTGTTCGGTTTAAGTTTGACCTAATTTCATTTTTGTGTAAGGAAATTAAAAAATGGGAGGGGGTACGAAATTCAGTTTTACACTTAATTTTATTAATCAAAAATTTTGTAGCCAAATTCAAAATTTCGGGCTATGAGAGGAGGAATTGAATTATTTGTGGCATTAGCAAAAGATAAAATTGGTGATGATGACGATTATCCCTCTGGAAGAACAGTATGTTTTTATGAATAGAGTAGTTATAGGGAAGGGGCGTCTACACACGAAAGGCGGAAATGCACAGCATAGGCCAAATTTCTGTCAGCACACTTCTGGTATATGTCAAATTTGAGTCAAATTTCGTTAAGCTTTATCAATGTAAAAGTTTTTTTCGATTGTTGCCTGGATAGAGAAGTTTAGTTTTTGATAAATAATATAATTTTATTATATAGCATTTGTGCTACAATGATAAATGGCGACTAATAGATGAACCAAAATGTTTAACTGTACATGGTATTGAATTAAATACAGATGGTTTTCGTTATTGCTATTTGACCCCTTGGTTAATGAGCATTAACAGAGATGAAGAATATGTAGGACTCAACAAAACAGAGGTATCCTGTGTAATCATTTCTCAACCTCTCTCTCTGGTTGAAAAATAGTGGGGATAATTATTTATACCATCATCGTGGAGAATATAAGTTCAAGATTTCAATTAGAACGTTTATGTAACTAATACGGGTAGTTTAGTAGATCTAGTGGCTTTTCATTTTGATCATTTGGTCATTTTTGGGAAAGGCTAGAAAAAGATTTTGACTAAATTTTTAAACAACTTACAGCCCAAAAGGGCGCACGGTCAAGCTTTCCGAATCTTACCAAATTCAGTATTAATCACCGGTAGGGGTGCCAAATTGACCAAAAAGGACTCACGGCCTGGCTAGATAAAAATAAGGCCCGAGGGTTACTCATACTGCCCGGTCCGATAAAAACAAGCTCAGAAAGCGCCTCGAGCGTCGGCCCGACTCGAAAACGGCTAGTCCATTTATCGTGGATCCAGCTGTCCCGATTCCTGAAAATAGGGGATTTATTTTTTATGATGGCAGAATCTGTGATATCAATTAACAGGAACATAACTACGAAGATGGAAACTACTTTGAAGCTCTAAAAAATTATATAGAAAACCTGCTCATGCTTTACACTCACCGCTTCTCAATCTTCGAAAAACAAAATGCCTCTAATAAAGATAAAACAACACTATCAGAAGTGCACCAATTATTGGAACATACTAACACGGAATTATCAAAAATGCAGCTTAGCGCAGTTATAAAGGAAGATTTATCAGAAATGAAAAAATTATTAGAATTATTACAATACCAAATGCAAAATAAAAATATAAATACGAAAGAAGACCTTTAACTTTCTCTAAATACATTCTATGTTCACTATGAGATTCACTCTAGGGCTGAAAAAATTTATCCTATAACGAGAGCATTTAGATAGAGGTATCCTAGCTAAAATTCTTTAAGATAGGATTTTAGCTAGGACCCCCCCCCCCCCCCCCCGTTGGTGAACAACCATATTGATGAGTAGAGCTAGGATTTTAAGATTTTTTCTATGTAGGCCCGATGCAGTTTAAGGATTTATTTATACTTGATGAGTAGGGTTGTTTCCCGGTCCCCGAAAAGTCAGGTAATTTGAGACATTCTCAAAAATTTGTGATTCCCCGAAATTTACGGGGAAACTAACCCTATTGATAAGTAATCATTCGGCTTGTCTTTAAATTTAAAAAAATAAAAAGATTTTTGCATTTTTTATTATTTTGTAAAATAAATCAGTCTCGAGAGGTGCTTTAAGTAAACTGTCTCTGATTAAATTAACTTCAGCTTATTTAAGCTGACCCGCGGATAAATTATGTGCCTATGAATGCCCCGGATTTCCACCAGCGTTACAAAGGATTGGGTCTAGCCCAAGGCTATGGGGTGATAGTGACGGGTAATTGTGGTTTGTCGGGGATAACATATTGGATTTCGGGTCGCAGTTTTACCAAAAAAGATCGTCGGGGTCGGAAATTCGGGGGACGGGGCGCTACCCTAGTTTCGGAGATTAGGAGCTACCCTCCATCCGCTTACGTCTCGTCTTCCATTTTTTATTTACTTAGCTCCGGAGAAATCTTCCAAGTTCTAACGTTAATCATCTCGTTTACCAGCATTTTGCCTCTCCGTCTCCTCTCCGACAATTTTCCTCTTTAACTTTTTCAAATCTAAAAATGGAAAAATAGGACAAAATTTGATAGTCTGTCAGTGTATTTTGATAGTTTGTCTGTGATCCTGAATTGCCATTGCTGGCCATATGCAGCTAAACCGAGTGATTCAGAGTGACGACAACTTTCTTCTCTATTTTTTCTTTCTATATGATCTTTAGCTATCGACTTTAACCAAAACACACTTTATTTATAAACAAAGGATAGTTGATTGTAAAAAACTAAAAATTAAGAGCCATTCCGAGGATGCAAAGGGGCAAATAAAAACGAGTTTAGATAGGGCCAAATTAAACAATTTTAAATCATTCCCATTTTTCGTTAATTTAGAGTGAATATTCTATAATTTTGTTGATCTAATGTTCAAAGTCCTAATTATATTCTGTTTAATAATTAAAGCCCATTCGGTGTGGTATTGGACTAAAGATCCTATTTATCCATCCCCTAGAGGAGCAGATTATTGGATATGTAGGGTAACAAAACCAACTTGGGTTTGTGATCCTGATCGAATGTTAACTGATCTACAGAGAGAAGAGATTATTGAATTGGTTGAGGATTTTAAGGAAAAAACGAAAAATGTATTGAATATTTAATTTTATTTAACAAAAATTTTTTAGCCAAATTCAATGTTTCCTTGTGCTAGAGAAGGACTTAGACTTATAGTGGCTTTAGCCTACATTGCTATAGGTGATCTTCCTTCTACAGTACGTTTTTATGTGGCTTTATTCCACTTAATCGTTTGACACCCATGATTTCCTATCCACCTATATCCCTCTTAATCACTGGATAGCTTACAAATGAGGTCATGAACGCTGCTATTATATCAATATCGAATGTAAATTAAAGCATAAATTTACGAGGGATTATCGGTGAAGGCGAAAATTTTGTGAATTTTAGAAGGATTTAGGCTACTTACCGTATTTCCGAAAATAAAACCCCATGGGGCTCTATTTTTCAACTACCCTCAAACGTGTGGCCTATTTCAGGATGGGGTAATACAGTAATTTAACTCGTTACATTTATCTCTATTATAAACTCTATTCATTGATAAACGGGGATTTGACACAACTTTACAATTTTATTCTATAGAATCTGTGCAGAAATGGTGGATGGACGTTATCTAATACAACAAAATGCGAGTCAGATGTAGTGGGTATTGAACTAAATGGAGATCGGTTTCTTTATTGTTATCAGATACGCTGGTTAAAGAACATTAACGAGGAAGATTTTGATAAGCTCGGCAAAGCAGAGGTAAAAAAGTTTAAAAAATTTGAGTAAATAAAAATGGGTTGGGGTTGTTTTGGCGCCGGTCTGTTTTGGCGCGAGCCCTCAAAACTGACACATAGGCTCAACCGAAAATTATGAAAATTATCACAAATTTGTTTAACATCATTGACTACCTCCTCCAGAGATTTCAGAATTTTTCATCAAATATTTTTTAAGCTATAGTCTATAGACATAGAAAAATTAGGCATTTTTCAGAAAATCAACATTTTTGGAATTGATTTCAGAAATTGAAGCTCAAAAATTCTGAAATTTTTGGAGAACTTAGAAAAGGTTACTAGAGTTATTATTGCAAAATTTTATCTATTTTTGATAGACATTTTTATAAGCTTTATAACATTTTTATAACACTCTTATAAGCTCACGTAAAAATAGCCCCATCCCAATAAATACATACATATTTTTATATAAGGTAACTAAACTCAACGATAAAAACTACTTTGAAGCACTAAAAAATTATATAATAAACTTGCAAGAGCTTTACATTCAACGCTTCTCAATATACGATAACCTTAATATTTATAATAAAAATGACTTAAAACTAACGGAAATACAGCAATCACTTGATCAACAAAACAAAACATTAGTGGAGACTAAGAAAACTTTAGAAGAGGTGAAACAATTGCTAGTATCCCAGGGCTAGATGCTTATTCGAAAGAATATACTTTAAAAAATATTTATATGATTTTTTAGTATAAAAAGTATAAGTTGATATGATTTTTTGATTTAGAAGACTTTAATTAGGATCCGCAATTTTAATTTCAAAATCCAAGCCGCATCCGCAAGTCAACAAACCATGCAGTTTACGCAATCCGAAATTGCGTTCAGCCCTGATTTTTATAGTATTTCTATCTTAAGGATCATTAGATCTCGTCTATGTGTTAGTTAAAGTTTTGTCAGATAAGCATATCCCCCGTAGAAAGATTTGGCAAAAGTTTAGCCATCGGGCAGGATTAACGTGCACAACCTCGTAGTTATTGCTAGGCACAGTCCTGACAGTTACTGCTAGCTCACCACATACAGGAGCTTTTCCTTTGAGCTACCGGGTATCGACTAATGCTCCCCCGCCTAAGCGTTTTAAATGCGCTAGGTGAATCATCCTTACAATATTGATATGGTTTTTTAGTTTAAAACCCCACGCAATTTACGCGATCCGCAATTTGCGTTCAGCCCTGAGTTTGATAGTCTTTTCTCTCTAAAGATCATTAGATCTCGCCTATAAATTTTTAAATTTTTGTCAGATAAACATATCTCTCCCTCTTCATATGTGTTAACTAAATGATTAATCACCGCAGAAAATAACCAAAACACATTTTGTTTATAAACAAAAGGATAGTGATTTATAAAACTAAAAACAAAGTGGTCCTCCTCCATTTAAAAGCAATTTTAGAGCCCAGCAAACTACAATTTTAAACATTTATAATTCCAATATTTTCATTTATTTCACACTGAATAATTCTTATATTTATTGAGAGGAATGTTTAAAATTCTAATTTTGGTTTGTTTAATAATCAAATCCCATTCATGGACTTGGAATGATTATCCATCCCCTAGAGGACTAGATTATTGGAAATGTAGTGTTTCAAGTAGCTTTACCTCCGGAAGATGTAAAGCTCCTCCTCTCTCTAAAACACGATTTAAGTCATTGCCAGACAGGCTACTACATACTATTTTAAATAATCCAATTTTTGATTTAATTACTGTGACTCATTTTTATATTTATTGAGAGAAATGTTCAAAATTCTAATTCTAATCTGTTTAATAATCCAAACCCATTCGTGGACTTGGGATGATTATCCATCCCCTAGAGGACCAGATTATTGGAAATGTGGTGTTTCAAAGCCACCAACCTATGTTTGTGATCCTGAATTTATGTTAACTGAACAACAGAGGAAGGAAATTGTTGAATTGGTTGAGGATTTTAAGGAAAAAACTAAAAGAGTAAGGAGACAATTTGAATTTTATTTTCCCGCCAATTTCAATTTTTTAGACAAAATCAAGGTTTAGGTGTATAAGAGAAGGACTTCGACTTGTTGTAGCTTTAGCGAGAAATAAAATTGACATTGATGATGCATTTGAGGACCCAAGAAAAACAGTAAGTTATTCGAAAGAGCATGGCGAGCTGAGTTAATTAACACATGAATTAAGCACCGTTATCACCAGGGCTGTACGCCATGACGTTTGGCGTTTAAGCTATGAGTATTGAGCTATAAGTATTGAGCTATGAGTTTCTGCCTTTATCCGTTCTAAAATTTTGGCGTGGCATTTTGGTGGTTTAGCGTAAATTTTTAGCTGATTTTGGAGTTTGGCGTTTTTTAATAATTTGAAAAATTGGCGTTTTGTGTTTGGCGCGCCATCCAAAATTTTGACGCAAATCCCTTTATCACCTACGTGGGTCGGAATTCCGATTTCCGGCTCTTCCGATTTACGACACCTCTGACTGTTCCGATCCACCTCTGCCCCTATGGATTTTCGATTTTTAGGGGTCTTTACTCTGCACGCCTAGCTCTTTCAAATGCTAATTGCTTCTCCATATTGATTTTCGAGGCATATGGCAGAATTTTCCATATACCTAATTTAATTTTATTTAATAGGGTTTATGCGAAAATGGTGGATGGGTGACATCTGATAGGACAACATGCGAGTCGGATGTACATGGAGTTGAATTAAATGAAGATCGTTTTCGTTATTGCTATAAGATGCGTTGGTTAGGGCACCTTCATACAGAAGATTTTGAACAGCTCAACAATGCATGGGTAAAAAATTAAGGAAATTTGATTACGGAATTTATATATAGATTCATCTACTCAAGACTAAAAATTATTTTTATGCGCTGAAGAATTATATTGAAAGCTTGCGCATGCTCTATATTCACCGCTTCTCAATTTTCGACGACAATGATATTTCCTTACAAGATACCAAAGAAACATTGGCGGAAATAAGACTGTCAGATGATCAACAAAACAAAACATTATCTGGACTCAGTGCAGATATAGAGGATAATAAGCTAAAATTATTGGAAATGCAGCGATCACTTGATCGACAGAACAAGACGTTAGTGAAGACAAACCAAAAATTGACAGAAATGAGGGCATTACTGTTACAAGGCCAGATGCTTTTTGGGAAAAATATGACTACACCCTTAGATGTGGAAGAAGAAAAATAAGAAAGATCAAGAATCATTTTAATTTTGCAGAATTTATTTATAATTGATTAATATCATTCTATTTATCTTTAAAAATTAAAAAGATTTGTAAAATAGATCAGGCTCCAGAGATGATCTAAGTAACCTGTTTAGGGTTAAATTAACTTTACTTCAAAATTAGTCTTCACGATTGGATACTTGCTTGGCTAGTAAGAACTTGCTTCTAGGGTTGTCGTCGGCTCTGGACCGAACCGAATCGAAGAACCGATGATTTTTCGGTTCGATTCATCGGTTTCGAATATCCGAAGAATTTCCAGGAACCGACAACCTTGCTGCATGTTCCCTTTTACTCGCGGGTAAAAGGAGAAGTCTTCCCTGAAATTCTCCTATTCTTCATCAATCACCTCTCACCTCGTGTCTTTGCTCGAATACCGGTTTAAACGGGCTTGTCCCGTTTCCAAAGGAACATTCACTTAAAGTTTTATTAATTTGACATATTCTTGGTATACCTGAAGAAAGATTTATGGCCTTAGAAGAACCTTTGCTTTTTCTTTCTCCCATAAATTCTTTAACCCCTCTAAGCTTTTTTTAAAGTTCTGCCAGATGAACAGATCTCTCTTTTTCCCGTCTAGGCCTATTTATTTTTGTCACTATTTGATTAATTTGTTGCAGAAATAAATAAAGTTTTTAAGCTAGAGGGGAAGCAAAAGACTAAAGGATAGGAAAAAGACTAAAAACCGATAGCCCTTGCGAGAGGATGTAAAGGGGGAAAATAGGAAGGAGTGGAAAATGTTTTTTGGTTTTAATGACAAGTTCGGATAGGGCCAAACAAACTACATAGTTTTCTAAAATATTTCCTATTTGTTCACTTATATTTTTTGAGTAGAGTTGGCCGGTTCCGAGATAAAATTTCCTTCACTAATATTCTCACATATTTATAAAATCCAGTCTTCGCATATGTAAGGATCCGATTCAAATCCCGATCTCGATCACGGCTCGGGATCGTGATTATTAAAAACCGGAATCGGGATTTATCTTTCTGTCTCGAGATCAGAGTATGATCAAGATCGGGATTCAAAAAACCTGGATAATACCTTCCAATCGGACCATCATAATAAGATTGGCCCCTGACACGTCGGGAGAAACTTTCTGCGATATTATTTTTTTTCTTGGAGATCGGGATCTCGATACAGGCCAACTCTAATTTTGAGAGAAATGTTTACCAAACTTCTAATTATACTCTGTCTAATAATCAAAACCCATTCATGGACTTGGAATGATTATCCATCCCCTAGAGGAACAACTTACTGGAAATGCGGTGTTACTAAACCTGCTTGGGTTTGTGATCCTGATGGAATGTTAACTGATCATCAGAGGAAAGAAATGGTTGAATTACTTGTCGATTTTATGGAAAAAACTAAAAGAGTAATTAAATTTCTAATTTTTATTCAAAGTAAGATTTATCCCTGTGGTCCCTGAAACTTGGGAACAAGACTGTCCAGAAGTGAAAAAAATATTTTTCGCGGCCGCTATTCGCAGTCCGCAACTTTAATTTTAAAATCCGCAGTCGCCTACCTCAATTGCGGACAGCCATGGTCGGGAAGAACCTTTCGGCTATAATTTTAGGATGGCTTAGGAGTCAGATTTCTACTGTATCCATAGGGAGATTAAAGGGTATTTTTCTCCCCACATACTCTGAATTCCGCGACATTTATTTTTTTGTGAGAAACAGGATGTCGGAGATCAGCAAGTCGTAAAGTCTGGTCTGGACTAGCATAGGACTAACTAAGGTCCGGAACTAACCCTAATTGACAGTATAATTTTATAGCCAAATTCAACAGTTCCCTGTGTGAGAGAAGGAGTTAGACTTGTTGTGGCTTTAGCTAATTTTGAATTTGATCCTGATGATGGTTCCTTTAGATATACTGTATGTTTTAATTAATAGGAGGCAGTTCACTTTATAAGAAAAGAACATACAAAAAAGTGCCTTATGCTGGATGGGGGGGCCGGCTTACCCAAAGCTTTTGATAAGCTTACCAAAAGCTTACCCAAATCTTTTGCCAATTTTACCTAAATTTCGGTTGAGGGGTCTAAAATTGAATTGAGAACAATTAACTTTGGACTGATTTTCTTAGGCACGTAAATCATTTCTCGATATTAGACTGATATGTTGAGAATTATTTAACATAGCCATTCACTACAAGTTCCGAGTATTGGGCGTTTCATGGCTCCGAGCATTTCAAATTCGTGACTCACGCTCCTGGGGTTTAAATCTTAGCTAAGCCCGGTCCGGAGCTAGCTCACGACTACATTACATACATTAATAAGGTATTATTATAGGATCTGTGCACAAATGATAGAATTTGGATGTTAGCTGATACAACAAAATGTGGGTCAGATTTACAGGGAATTGAGTTGGTAAATACAAATGATTTTCTTTATTGCTATTCGATACTTGAGTTAATGCTCCAACATAATGAAAAATATAGACTACCCGGTAGAAAGGTAAATATCAAAACAATATTTAAGACAGTGGAATCTCTATATAACGTCACGCCTGAATTAAACGAACGTGACGTGGATTAAAAGAACGTGAAAGAGAACGTTCTTAAAAGAGAACGTTTTTAAAAGAACGTGACGTGGGATTATATGATGTTATCGAGAGCATCCCCATAATAATGCACAACATTATACGCTTTTGACGTGTTTCGTTTTGTCGTTTGTGCACTTTTGGAAAATAAGTTTCTTGGGAGAGGATGATCTTATTGAGAGATTCTACCGTATTATTTATATAATAATGACAGATACTTTATCAATAGACTCATCAGCTCAAGAAAAATAATTATATTGTTGCGCTAAAGAATTATCTCGAGAACTTGCTTAAGCTTTACAATCAACGCTTCTCAGGCTTCGATAACCCTCATGCTTCTAATGAGGGTGACATAGCAGTATTAGAAGAAAGGGGCTTGCAAGAGGGTGATAAAAAGCTGGCAGAAAGGCAGGAATCGGTTGATCAAGGAAACGAGACTTTGACTGATTTCCATAAAGCTATAGAGGCGATAAACAATGATGGAATAATATCAATCCTAATTTCCTTAATTATTGGCCTGGTGCTTTTATTTTTAATTCTCCAAATTCGCCGTTTTGGAAATTATTTTAAACGGACACCAATACAACCTCTGGAAGTAATTGAAAAGAAGGAAAATAAGAAGGAAGTCGAAGAAAATTCAAAACTTTTATTGAACCTTTAATTTGTTTTAAATACAGTTGACCTTACCTATGGAAAGACTGAAAATATTGTCTTATAATGAGGGTAAAAAAGGGGGAGGTAGGATATCTGATAGCAAGGATGTTCCCTTCGCACTACCAAAGATGTACTCTTCCCACTGCCAAGTGTTCATTCCGTATTACTAATGTTCTGTTCGTACTACTAAAGATGTTCCCTTCATACTACCAACGATGTCCCATTCACATTACTCGAAATATTTAGAATATAAGGGGTATCTTGGGGTAAGGCTTAGACATCTCAATCCAGTGATCAACAAAAATTTAATCAGGCAAATGCGATTTTGCTTCTCTATATTGTTAGAGATGTGAGACTCTAAAGAACAGAATTTAAATAGAACAAATTGACATTATGATATACTCCCTTCCCGCTCATTTTATGTATATTTAAGCATTTCCCTTTTCCCTCATATTGTCTTATTCCCAATCTCATATTTTTAAAGTGACACGGTCACAGACAAATTGTTATTTTATTAATTTAAAATAAACTTTATTTTTATTCTTAAATTGTGTTATTTGGGAAACACAACAAAACTGGCGCGGTCGACTAAACTTTAAGATTGATTTAAAAAGAATTTTAATTTGACAACAAATTCTTTATTTTGATTATTTATTCTGATTGGACAATTTCTTTATTCTGTTGACTATAAAGTCCAATTTGATTCGACATTTGTTTTGTCGAATTTGGTCGAAAAAGGAAGTGATTTTTTTTGTTTGGACTTCGGAATATTTTTTTTTGTGGTTGCGTTCATCAGATTCGAACGCCGAGATTCTTCAGGTTTATTTCTGGTTTTAAAAGAATTTATCAGTGCTCTGTGCCCTGCGTGGCTGTTATTCAAAAAAAAATCTATAACTGGGCGTCGATTCTGATACGCCAACACTGCCAAAAATCAATTAACAAGCTAGGCGCTTGTGATTTTATTCCTCAAAGGACTCACAAGCTAGGCGCTAGTGATAAAACAGCTAGGCGCTGGTCCTGATTTGTTTCTACAAAAAACCCTATCACAGCTAGGCGCTGTTTGATTGTTTTCTAGGCGCAAACCGGGTTTATTTATTCGACAATGGCAACATTTACAGCAGAACAGTTCCAACAATTAATGCAAGTGCTAGGTGCAAATGCAAATAATTCAGCTGCCGCTTCGCTCGCTTCTGTATTGGATTCTAGAATTGGGAAATTCTATTATGAGCCAGAAGCTGGACAGACATTTGAAGTGTGGTACAAAAGATATTCAAACTTCTTTTTGGAAGAAGGAAAGAGTCTGGATGACTCCGCAAAAGTACGACTTCTCGTCGGAAAGATAGGCGAATGTGAATATGCTACATTTAGCAACGCCGTTCTTCCATCCACACCAGACCAGCTGAAATTCAAAGATGCGGTTAGTAAGCTTAAAGATTTGTTTGGAGATAAGCGATCGTTGTTTGTACGACGCTATGAATGCTTCAAGATTCAGCAACAGCAAGGTCAAGATATTTCATCTTATGTTGCTTCAGTGAATGCGTCTTGCGAGAATGCAGACCTCACCCTGACTAAAGAAGCTTTGAAATGTTTAATTATGGTTGTAGGTCTCCGAGACGAGTACCATGATTTACGACAAAAATGCTTACAACTGCTGGAAGATGCTCGGCGAAGAAATGATAACTTCACACTAGAGAAATTAGGTGAAGAATGCAGAGCATATATGTTGATTAGAGAAAGTGCTCATTCACTTTCGAATGCTAATCCTAGTCAGCAATCCATAAATGCGATTCAATCGAAGCCAAGGATTTGGAGAGAAAAGCCAAAGAAGAAAAGTCCTCGTAAAATAGGAGGCACACAAAGCAAAGAAACTCATCCAAGTTCGACTTGCTACTGCTGTGGAATGCAAGGGCATTGGCGAAAGGATTGCAGGTTTAAAGATGCCACTTGTAAAAGATGTTACAAGAAGGGCCATCTAGTCGACAACTGCCGTAGTAAAACTAGAGCGGATGATCGAAATACCCGCCGTATCAATACAGTCTCGACGTATTGTTTAGCAATGGAAGCTAAAAATCCTGACTGGTTTCTAGTTAAATTGGAGATAAATGGAGTTGATGTGGAAATGAAGCTAGACACCGCTTCTCAGATTACGCTTGTCACAACTAGGACATGGAAGAAATTAGGGTGTCCGGAACTCCAAATGGCCGATCTTCAAGTAAAAAACTGCAATGACATAGCCTTCGATATCCAAGGAAAGTTTGAATGTTCTGTGCAATTCAATGGAGCACAAAGGAAAACATTAACTGCTTATACATGCAATTCGGTTGCTCATGATTTATTAGGCATTCCATGGATATGCGAGCTGCAAATTCTTGCACAAGAAATGTTGGAAACTTTTCAAAGGTCTACTGCTAAAATCTCAGTAGTGAAAGAAAACAAGATAGTTATTACTGATGCAAATGAGTTGAAAGAAAGTTTGCAATCCATGTTTCCAAGTGTTTTTGATTTAAAATTAGGATTATGCACGAAGCTTAAAGCACAGCTACATTTGAAAGCTGATGCTAGGCCTATATTTTGCAAAGCTCGACCTGTTCCCTTCGGAGCTTTGGAAGCTATTAATGAGGAATTGGATAGATTATTGACTATCGGTGCGATAAAACCAGTGGAATTTAGCCAATGGGCTGCTCCAATTTTAGCAGTCAAGAAGAAAAGCGGAAAAACGCGTGTGTGTATTGACTTTTCTACAGGACTCAATAACGCACTTGAATTGAACCGCCATCCACTTCCAAGGCCTGATGATATTTACGCTTCATTAAATGGTGCAAAACATTTTAGTCAGCTAGATTTACGGGATGCTTACCTTCAAATCGAGTTAGATGAAAAGTCTAAAGGACTTTGCGGAATAAACACACATCGAGGCTTAATGCAATGTCAACGTCTTCCGTTTGGTGTTAAATCCGCTCCCTCGATATTTCAACATGTGATGGATCAAATGCTTTCTGGAATTCCCGGAACATACTGTTATTTGGATGATTTGATCATCGCTAGTCCATCAATTGAGAAGCATGCCCAAACAATTCAAAAATTGTTTGCAAAAATTCAAGAATATGGATTTAAGATACAAGCTGAAAAATGTCATTTTCTGCAAAGTGAAATAAAATTCCTAGGTCATTTGATTTCTGCAGAAGGAATTAAGCCAGATCCAGCTAGATCTGAGGCAATTAGAAAAATGCCAGCACCTCACGACGTATCGTCGCTCCGTTCATTTTTGGGTGCATTGAATTATTATGGAAGGTTTATACGATCAATGTGTGATTTAAGAGCTCCACTTGACGAACTCTTGAGAAAAGATGTCATTTGGGAATGGACTGAAAAGCAGCAAAGTGCTTTCGAAAAAGCAAAAGAAATCCTAGTGTCACCACTTTTGCTTACACATTATGATCCTTCGCTTCCAATTATAGTCGCTGCAGATGCTTCTAAAGACGGAATAGGAATAGTTCTAAGCCATAAGTTTCCTGATGGCACGGAAAAGGCTGTAGAACATGGAGCCGTCACATTTACTCCTGCGCAGAGAAACTATAGTCAGATTGAAAAAGAAGCTCTCGCATTAGTTTTTGCGGTGCAAAAATTTCATAGAATGATTTACGGTCGTCATTTTACACTGCTAACGGACCATAAACCATTACTGGCAATATTTGGATCTAAAACAGGCATTCCAATTTATTCAGCCAGTCGTCTTCAAAGATGGGCAATAATTCTGTCAAATTACGATTTTGATATAAAGTATGTCAAAACAACTGCTTTCGGAAAAGCTGATGTTCTTTCACGGTTAATTGCAAATTACCCACGTCCAGAAGAAGATATTTTGATTGCAAATATCAGTGCGGACACTGAATGCTTCGTGAACAATGTTTTTGGAAATGTCACGAATGATCTGCCAATTTCCGCGAACGAAATAGCCCAAGAGACAGAAAATGATTTGATTCTTCAGAAATTGTTAATGCAAATTAGAGGAAACTGGGAAGTCTGTAAAGATACTGATCTGCTCCCATATTTTCCAAAAAGACAAGAAATTTCTGAGATTAAAGGATGTTTAATCTATGGACAAAGAACCATTATTCCAGAAAAACTGCGCTTGAAAATGCTCAAGGCACTACATTTTGCTCATCCAGGAATAGTAAAAATGAAATTACTTGCTAGAGAGCATGTTTACTGGCCAAAAATGAATTCTGACATAGAAAGATTGGTTAAAGAATGTCAAAATTGCCAAGAGACAGCAAAAGTTCCAATTAAAGCAAAACTGGCACCTTGGAAAATTACCGAAGAAGTATTTCAACGCGTGCACATCGATTTTGCAGGACCATGCATTGATGGATACACATATTTACTACTAGTAGATTCGTATTCAAAGTGGCCAGAAGTTTTTAAAATGGAAAATATTTCGGCGAAAGCTACTGTGGATACGCTTCGCACAGTCATTCATCGTCTAGGTATTCCAAAAGAATTAGTATATGATAATGGAACACAATTCCGATCGACTGAGCTAGCAAAATTTTGTAAGGAATACGACATTAAACATACATTTACACCACCATTCCATCCTCAATCGAATGGACAAGTAGAACGTTTTGTGGATACATTCAAGAGAGGCATGAAGAAAGCTAAAGAAGATAAATTTTGGTGCGAGAAGATGTTACTTGCATATCGTTCTACACCACACACAGCTTTAAACGGATGCTCTCCTGATCAGCTATTTCTAGGTAGACGCCTGAGAACGAAAATTTCATTAGTCCATCCAGAAGGATTAAAATTGAAAAAGACGAAATTTTCTAAATCTGAGAGAATAGAGTACACTCAGAAGATGGCAAGCCAATTCGACAAGAAACATGGGACTAAAAACATCGAATTCAGCAATGGAGAAGCCATCTATGCGCTAAATTATAGATTTGGAAAAACGCATTGGCTTCCAGGAGAAATTATTTCTAAAGTTAAGAATTCTCCAACTTACCGAGTCTCAATCCCCTCGATAGGAAGAAACGTTCATCGCCACACCAATCAGCTTAGAAAAAGATTACAAGTGATTGAAACTGAAGTTATGGCGCATGAAGATGAACAAGTGCAACGCCAAGCTAGGACTCCCGCCCAGAAAAGTCCGGCTCAAGAAAATAATTCTGAGACTAGGCGTCACCAAATCGAGCGAGACCAGAACGTCCAAAAGACTCCCCGACGTTATCCCAACCGAGACCGAAGACAAGTCCACCACCTTGACATGGACCCAAGAAAGAAGAGATATGAAAAGGGAGATTAAAAATCTTAAGAAGGGAGATGTTAGAGATGTGAGACTCTAAAGAACAGAATTTAAATAGAACAAATTGACATTATGATATACTCCCTTCCCGCTCATTTTATGTATATTTAAGCATTTCCCTTTTCCCTCATATTGTCTTATTCCCAATCTCATATTTTTAAAGTGACACGGTCACAGACAAATTGTTATTTTATTAATTTAAAATAAACTTTATTTTTATTCTTAAATTGTGTTATTTGGGAAACACAACAATTTATAACAGTGCTGTTTCAAAATTTCGACTTTTGATTCCATATTTTTAAAGATTTTTTTGTTTTGAAATATGTAGCTATGATTCATAGTTAACTATTTAATTAATTTATTGAAGAGATAAAATAAAATAAATCAATCTGTATATATGTATGTATTTGTTTATAAACAAAAGGGGGGGGGGGGTGGGTATAAAGTTTGCTCTAAAAGCTAGCAGTTTATAAATACCAATCTAATCTAAACATAAAATTCCAATTTTTGCATTATTTTTATTTATTACTTTAAAGTAGGGTATCATCTCGTCCGCCGGAATTCCGACCAGGGAATTTTTTTGATGAAAAAAATCGGAATTTAATCTAATCTAAACATAAAACCGACCGCCGACGAATTTTTAGCCAAAAGCCCCGACCCGAACTCGGAAGGCTCTACCCAGAGAACCCCCGATCTCCAACGCCCACCCGCGTGCGGGCAAACCCCCGACCCCACTATTTTTTTGACAAAAATCCCGATCCAAACCCCGAAGGCTCTACCCCGGCAAAACCCGAAACCCGACACTTTCGACACCGGAGGCTTGGGGTGCTATTCTACTTTAAAGTAAATAATTTTCTATTTACCGAGAAATGTTAAAATTTTTGATTATATTATGCTTAATAGTCAAAATCAACTCAATAGTAAATTACTGGTATTGGACTAAAAGTCCTTTTTATCCATCCCCTAGAGGACCAGATTATAGGAAATGTGGTGTTACAAAACCAACTTTTGTTTGTGATCCTGATGGAATGTTGAATGATTATCAGAGGAAAGAAATCGTTGTTTTGGTTGAGCAATTTAAAGAAAAAACTAAAAGGGTATTGAATATCTAAATCTTATTCATAATTAATTCCTATAGCCAAATTCAATGTTTCCATGTGCGAGGGAAGGACTTCGGCTTATTGTGGCTTTAGCAAAGGCTAAAATTGCCGCAGGTGATGATCCTTCTACTGTATGTTTTTAATATGATTTAGGACTGGTCTAGTCTAGATCTCTAGTATTGATAGCGGCTAACAAAAAATATGCGAAACAATATAGATCCGATACTATTTAGGGTACACCAGGATGCCACGGATTAAGAAAAATGTCGGATCGAGTTTCGGGTCGTGTTTTCAAAAATTTCGGGAAACACCGGGTTTCGGGTCACCAATCTACCGTAGTTCAGCCTACCGCCGAGGCTATAACTTAGTCAAACTTTTCGAATTTGGGACGCCCTGGTAAACCTTAACAGGTTGGCGCTTATTCGACAATTTTAAACAACGGTATAGCCTCGACGGTAGGTTGGGCTCGCGGTAGGTTGGCTTGTTCCCCTCTATTTATTATAAAAATTATTATAAAAAATGGATTCGAGGAAATGGCATTTGATACGCCGATTCAATTTTATTTTATAGAATGTGTGCAAAAATGGACGATGGACGTCATATGATAAACAAATTGAGTTTGACGTGAGATATGGTCAAAACAAATTGAGTTTGACGTGAGATATGGTCAAAACAAATTGAGTTTGACGTGAGATATGGTCAAAACAAATTGAGTTTGACGTGAGATATGGTCAAAACAAATTGAGTTTGACGTGAGATATGGTCAAAACAAATTGAGTTTGACGTGAGATATGGTCAAAACAAATTGAGTTTGACGTGAGATATGGTCAAAACAAATTGAGTTTGACGTGAGATATGGTCAAAACAAATTGAGTTTGACGTGAGATATGGTCAAAACAAATTGAGTTTGACGTGAGATATGGTCAAAACAAATTGCCGCCCCTGTATACTATATATAAGACCCTGATTTGTGATTTCTGAAATCAAGATTTATTTCTCATGTCAGCAGGATTTAGATATTCTTTACATTTTTAGAGACATCAACTCAACAATAAAAGCTATTTTGATGCGCTAAAACATCATATTGAAAAGTTGCGTATAATTTACATTCAACGCCTTGCAATTTTTGATGTTAACAACATAACTCTGTCAGAAGTCCAAGATACTAGAGAAAAACTATCAAAAATACAGCAATCACTTGAGCATGGGAATCAAACATTATCGAATTCTCAAGCAGCTATAGAGGAGAATAAGTTAAAATTGTCAGAAATGAGAGAATTATTAACACAAGGCCAAAAGATTTACGAAAAAAATACTGTATCTCAACAATTTTTTAATAATTTGTGAGTTTTATTTTTTGGAGACAATGAGGTTTAGAGTAGGGTTGGCGGATAGTGGGAAAATTCGGATTCCAGACCCGGAACCGAAATTTATATCATCAAAATTCTTCCCTTCGGCAATGAGAAGCTGGATATACATAGAGGGCTTAGGAGCAATTAAGATGGATTTGAGTTATTAACAGTTATCTAGGGATTTATGAGGATTAATGGAATTGAGAGAATTAATAGAGACATGGGTATTTCTACGTCAATACTAGAGACTTTAAAGCTGGTGCTTGGGGATTACGAGAAATTTTTGGATATACGGACCGTTATTTTCCTCCTTTTATCCTGTTATCCTGTCTTTTTCCTTCCGTATATCCTGTCTTTTACCCGGATCCGCCAACATTAGTTGAGAGATATCCGAGTCTGAAAATTTCCCAAGACTCAAGACCGAATCTTGGACGTCTCTAAAAGCGTTGGTTTTTCCAAGAAAATATTTGGATATCCTTAACCTATCAGAAAAATCCTAGAATCCGACAGGTTCTCTCTAAACATATGTACTTTTCGAAAAAATAACAGAGAGAATAATGGAGATAATGGGTTATTTGTGGGGGGGGGGATAATGTAGTTAGATAATAGGGTTATTTTTCAACTTCTTTACAGATATGGCATACTATCAGCCTTCTTTTTCATAACTATTGGCTTGGTGCTTCTTTTTTTAATTTATCAAATACGCCAGCTTAAAAATAATTTTACTCAGAGGAATGCTCCAAAAACTGAACTTCAATTAAATGATATGCAATTAATGACACCAATACAACCTGTTGAAGTTATTGAGAAGAAAAAGAAGGAAGACGAAGAAAAGTCAAAAACCTTATCAAACCTTTAAATGTACTAAATAAATTCAAATCTTAATAAAAAAATAACCGTTAGGTCTGAAAAACTTATAGCTTGCCTTTTTTATTTTTTAATTAAAAATTTCGTTTATGTGGTTCTCCCACCCTCTGGCCAATTTTAGCAAAAGTTTAGCCACCGACAGAACCTCGTAGTTATTCCTAGGGAGCTACTACTGAGCTACCGGGGCAAGACTAATGATTTCTCTCTTATCCTTTTAGATCGTCTACTCCAAAATCCTCCCAAAATTAGAGGGATCAAATGCCAAGTATTTCAGCTCGCGATGGATGCTCTGGAATGGTCCAAAATTTGTGCTCTCCAGCTCAGGTCCTTTCGAAATCTCAACTTCGGCAAGAGTCAACTCCAGAGCTACCGGGCATCGAAATTTTTTCCTTTTTAAATCGTTTAACCCCCACCAAAGCGTTTTAATTGCTGCTAGGTGAATCATCCTAGCATCATTATAAATTGGTTTTTATTTACATTTATTAATTTAGCTTAAAATTGATATGATTACTAACGGTTTTTCCGATTTATAACCATTATTTAATTAATATTTTCTAAATAATTTAGTAAAAATTTTAAAATTAATCTGGTATTTTTAATAAAATGTTATTAAAAGAATTTATTTTTATTCTATTTTTTTATCCTTTTGCCGTGCAAGATGATATTAAAGACGATAATGAATAGTATGCAAATATTTTATTTGGTACTTTCCAGGGATGTGCGTCAAATTTTTCGATTGGCGCACCAAACGCCAATATTTCAAATTTTTAAATCGCGCCAAACACAGAACACCAAAAATCGACCAAAATTAACGCCAAAAATCGGCCAAAATTAAAACGCAAAAGGCATTACGCACATGACACACACACACATCCATGACACACACCACATCCCTTATGCGGTCACAATTTAAAAAATCTTGTAAAATGTCATGAATATGGACAAAATATATTTCGTTTGAAAGAGCTCATTGAGCTGAAGAGAATGACTCCAAAATTATTTGGGGCTCAAAATGGTAATGGGCTCGAAATTGTTAAAAAAGTACGCTTCCATAGGTCTCTTTGACCATTTGAGCACCTTATCTCAGCTCAAAATCCTCATTTATAAATAATTACAGACGGATTTTTGTGCGACGCCAAATTAGGTGAAAAGTTCACAGATTCTAGAAAATACTGTAGAATTTGTGGTTTCCTCAATTTGTGGTTTTTTGATAGGTCGATTAGGATTATTTTTAAAAATGCGGATTTGTGGATTTTTGTGGTTTTTGAAGATTACGATGAGGATTTTTTATATTTAAAATTCGAGGCCCAAACAAGGAGTGAGCGCATTGCGTTACTTGCGTTAAATTTTGCCCTTGCGTTGCGTTATTGCGCTCACCCCTGACACGAACCCTGCTTTATACACTTTTAATTACTAATTATTTAATTAAGCGTTTTCTTAACCGATATGTTCGATACATACCATGCAATTCCATATTTAAATACGGATCAATGTATGATGCGCCCTGGACAGACAGAACATGGATCTTATGGTTTAGTCTTCGAGAAACCATATTTTTATCTCTGTGACGAGTAAATAAAAATAGATATTTTCGAATAAAATTAATAATTTAGGTTGCTAATTTGTTACCCGAGCCAATTGAGTGGTAATAATACGCAAAATGGAATTATTACTTCAATTCCATACCGTCTACGTGAGGCCAAAAAGGTATTTTTTAGGGAACGAACCGACCTGATTCCCGAAATTGGGAATTTTAATTTCAGCGGGAATTCCTGATTTCGGAACCCTAGTTTACCTGAAGTCCCTTATAATTTGCTCAAACCCTCGATATCCTTCTTAGCCCACTCAAATCGATGTCAAAATCGACCACGAAAAAATCAACAAAATTTACGAAATTCTCGAAAATTTCCGAACAATTGTGAATTCCCGATGTTTTTCGGGTCAGGGATTACTGAAATCGGGAAATAGGAACACTCCCGCCCATCCGGGGGCGGGAGTGGGGTATAGTCTTCTGCGGTTGGGCGGGGTTTTTGCCCACTCGGGGTTGCTGTCGCGCGTCGGGTTTGTCGGGGTAGAGCTTTCGGGTTCGGGTCGGGGGTTTGCCCAAAAATTCGTCAAGGGTCCGGTCGGCGTTTCGGGTCGGGTTGCTACACTAGTTTTAAATGCTGCCAGATTAATCAACTTCACTTATTGTCAAATATTCCTAATAATTTTAAAGAACAATGTCACCCTTCAATGTGAACAAAAACGCAGAGAGTTTTGTGAAAAAAGAGAAAACACACGTTTTTGTTCTTTGGGACAGCCTGCATCGACTATTTGGCATGGGATTAAGCTTAAAACAGAGTATATAACTGAAAAGCATAATAGTTCACATAATATCTCGGTTTTTGTGACAACTATTTCATTGTCAATTACTAAGAAAATGTGAGTTTTTGTATTAGCAAACAGTAACGGTACTTAGATACCAGAATTTATCGATACAGAATATACTAGAGACCGGCGCGGGACGGGATCCCGTGCGGGATTTTGCAGTATACCGCTCCCGCAATCCCGCACTTTTTTGATTTGCGGGAGTGCGGGATTTCGAGGAAATATTCCCGCGGGAGTTACTCCCGCACACTTTTTTAAAAGTTACTCCCGCATGCGGGATCCCGCAAATACGATTTTGCCGGTCTCTAATACATAAATGTCACCGTTCAAATCTAAAGTTTGGTCAAATGTAAAGTCTGACTTGAGGAATGTAAGGTTGAGGAATGTAAACGAATGTAAAGTCTGCCCCAAAATTCGGATTTTTATTTGTTTCGAAGTTGGGGTATAGCAGTTCTTCATTTTTAGGACCTACGCCCAGTTGGTCTGGGACCGTTTCATACACTTTTTATCGAAATTTCAGAAAGCTATTCGAGGAATAGTGTATGGAACTGGTCCGAAACCGAGTGAGCGTAGGTCCCGAACTTGTAGAACTGCTACGGAACTATACTCCAACTTCAAAACATAGAAAATCCGAATTTTGAGGTTCAGTCCCCAATTGGCCGGCCGACTTTAATTGGGCCTAACTTTACATTTGACGGTCACTTATATATTTGAAGAAAAAAATTTCGCTTAATTCTAGATACGAATTAAAGGAAGTACTAAAATTCAACATTGAATTTGGTCGTGCAATGGATGTAGTGACAAGTATCCTTGTGAAGGACAGGAAATGTATGTAATCTTTAATATAATGTAAACATTGTGCCCCTCCATTGCCCCTCTACTATGTTCGGAGTAGAGACCGGCGCGGGAGGGACTCCCGCGCGGGATTTTGCGGGATCCCGCTCCCGCAATCCCGCACTTTTTTAGATTTGCGGGATTTTGCGGGAGTGCGGGATTTTGCGGGATTATTCCCGCGGGAGTCCCTCCCGCAGACATTTTTAAAAGTTACTCCCGCATGCGGGATCCCGCAAATGCGATTTTGCCGGTCTCTAGTTCGGAGTATCATTAAAAAGATTTAAATAAATCCCTTCGACAGAACTGAAACAAACGATTTAGGATTCCTTTGATAAGAGTATATGTATGTCCGTCATGACGATTTGGCGTAACGTTTGGCGTGATTTAAAAATTAGAAAATTCGGCGTCTGTAGACCTATTTAAAATTTGGGCGTACATCCCTGCTTTGATTATCAAAGTTGGGTTAGGGTTCCAAATATTTTTGGAGATTTACTAATACAAAAGTTGAAATAGTATAAATGTTATACATAATAGGTTTGAGGGATCCGCGATCCCGGTCGAAATCGTGCGGGATTATCCCGGTTATTTTTGAATCCCGATCCCGAAAGTATAAATAAAGAAATCTGTGATTAAAACTTAACTGGATTGTTGTAAAATTTGGTTGTGGTATCGAGGGATTAAGAGGTAGATATTGAGGAATAAAAGGATATCGGTGGATTACAGGCATTAAGACGGATTTAAAGTAAAGGGATTTAGAGGGATATTTGGACACATTTGGAAGTCATTTGGAAGGAATATCAAGTCATAGGAATATTACAGAACCGCAGGTGAAAATCGGGGTCGTCATTATCCAAATCCCGATCCCGATTTTAGGTCGGGATTTCGATTCCGCTCTAACCTAATACATAAATATCCCTTTAATAAATTAATTTAGCAAAAAAATTTCTTCCTGGCAATGATTACGAGCTTTATACGGAATTCCTTTCCAAAGTTGAAAATGGGGCATATCTTCATAAATATGCGGGCCTTTGGGCTCTAGGATTGGATTTGTTACCTACATCGACACAACGTTATTTACATTTGTTTGTCTATAAAGGATGTGTTTGTGAAATTGAAGCTTGGGTAAATTTTTGATCTAATAGAGCAATTGGTTTTATTTTTGTGTGTTATTTGGGTGAGGGATGGAGGGGCAAAACGGGGATGACACGCGGACATATCGGGATATTTCAAGGTACGAACAGTTACACTGCAGATTTCGGGACCTAGGGCCACTGGGTCTTGGATAGTATATTGTCCTGTTGATCTCTTCATCCCCCAATTTCGGGAGCAGGCCAATGTACCGCAGAGCTATAACTTAGTTCAGAATTGTCGAATCGGGACACCCTGGTTTGGTTGGATTCGGATCGCCGAGGCGCATAGAACCATGCCAGGGCGTCCCGGATTCGACAATTCTTAACGAAGTTATAGCTCTGCGGTGCCTTGGGTTTGCGGTATCTTGGGGTGTACCCCCCAATTTCACTCCATTTTCCTGTGGCATATTCAAATGAAAGCAACCCCCTGTTTGGCTCTATTCCTAAGTTTTGGTTTCATTTCTAAAAATTGAGTCTTGATAAGTTGGGATAGGTGGGTGTCAATCAACTACTATTTAAATATTTAGTTCAAAACCCCAACAACACCAAGCACATCAATGCCAACATTTCCTAGTAAACGGAAACAAGATTATAAAGATTGCTCTAAAAGATACACTAATGATTCTCTTCACGAATTGGGATATATAAAACATAGAGAAAAAATAGTCCGTTTCACACTATCGACAAATAACAATGGAAGTAAAGGCTCGGTTTCATTTTTTAATTCAACTGATATGTTCCTGTCAGTACAATTTTATGACACATTTATAGGGTTTATTCCTCCCATGGTAAGCTTCATGTTTAACTATTGACTATAGATCAAGATTTCTGAAAAGCCCGGGCCTGTTCCTAGGTTCTAGGTTTGATTTATTGACCTGGGCAGGATCCTTGGTTTGTAGTGTAAACCTAGGCCCAGGAAACCCCCCAGGAAGGTCAAAAAATGCCTAGACCTGAACACTGGGTACAGGAAAAACTCAGTCATTGGTGCAGACCCAGCTCTAGTAGGAAGACAATTGTCACTTCAATAACTCACGAGATAGCTTAGAAATTCCTACAAATCCTTCGATATCTCTCTTAATTCTTCCAAATTACCCTTTATATCCCATAATCCTCCTATATAATTTACTATTGTCTACTAGCGTTTATCCGGCTACTGACAGATTTTGACGCATTGTCCGGGAGCCCTCAAATGAAGAAAAAATACCTCAAAATAAGTATTAGACTAATTTTTAAATTTAGTCTCAGATACACCGTGTGTCTAGATTACTCGGAAGAGATAATGTACTTTATAATCTTGAAACCCAAATAGACGTGACAATAAGAATAAGCAATTATTACGTTTGGATCTTTCTTAAATGTGATACCTTCGAAAATTTTTTCAAAAAATTATGGCCAGTAAATTGGTGGGAAGGAAATTATTTGAATGGATCTGATGTAAAAATGTATATTGATGGTGATTTTATTATGGCAACTCCTTTATTTATTGAGGAATATAATGATGGGGTTTATCTGAAAGTAAGTTAATTAGCACCCTCCCCTGTTTCCCTGTACCCCCTGTGAGCTGAGGGTACACCCCACTTTACCGGGAGCCGGAACCTTCGTAAAAGGGGCAAACCTTCCATATAAAAAATGTGAAATCACATCCTTATGAAAAAAAAAGTTCCGGTTTAACCGGAGCTGAAGGCCCGGAACTGATTTTATTGTAGTTCCTAACACTAGTCCCTATTACACTTGATTCTATCGATGATTTTTTATCAAGTGCTGATTATCAAGTACAAGTACACTTGATTTTATCTATGATTTACGTACAAGAATGCTATAACGAAATAGCTCTGAATGCTATAACGAAATAGAGGGGAACGAAGTCGGTCCGGTACCTAAGGACACCCCGATTTTATTGTACGGGCCCTAGGGAGAAGAATTTTTAAATTTTAAACAATATTAATACATTAATATTTAGCATGACACCGAAAGGTTTGTTGTGGTTAATATGCCTACTTCATTTACGATAGCTGAAAGTATTAGCGCGGATAGATTTCTACGTTTTAGTTTCATAATACACAGCGAAGCAACTAAATTTAGTATAAAATTGTTGAATGGCGTAGAGGAGGAAAACCCCTACAGTAATAATTTAAATATTTTTTCAATTGAAATAGTAATATTTTAAGTTGGAACAGTTGTTTATAGCTTACAAGTTTTCGATAATTTGACGAAAATATCAATTAGAACGAAAGACGTAAGTAGAACATTATAAAGAGCTTAAGTAGATTAGGTGCACACCCCATTTATTCGCAAGCTCGAAATGGTCAAAGCTTTTTAGGTCATCAACAGAGTTGTGTCTGAACAGTCAGAGGTGTCGGAAATCGGAAGAGCCGGAAATCGGAACTGGCTCAAAAGTCGGAACTCGGAAATCGGAGATAAAATTTTTATTTACAAAACTGAATTAGGTAATATATAAAATCTAATGTGGCGCAAATTATGGTGCCTTTTTGAGTGTAATTTGAGAGAATATCAAATTTGAAGGGATTAAAAGAGATACTGTGCGATTTGGGTGATTAGAAGGGATATCAGAGAATTTATAGATCAGAATTTAGCAAACAGTGAATTTATGGAAATTTATAGAATCCTCTTGATTTAGTGCCGCAGGCGAAAATTTTAAAATTTTGGAAAAATCTTTAGTATCGGAAATCCGAAATTTTTCTTTCGGAAATCGGAAGGAAGAAAACGTCGGAAATCCGAATTCCGACCCACCTCTGGTCATTAATGCCTTTTGTACTATAAAAATCTAGACAAAAATTGCACACTGGTTATATCAAGCCCTAATATAGACTTTCAAAACTAGGACATTGGAACCAAACATTAAAATATATAAATTTAAGTGTTCTCCAAACTACTACTTTGAATGTATTAATAACGGGGTATTTAACAAAAACGAATGTAATGAATTTAAATGTATAACAAATATTTCATCAAAAATATTTAAAAAAGGGAAGGGATTCGAAGTTTATTTACATGTTAAAAGTCAAAACAGAAGAGAACCAACCTCATTAATTAAAACACAAATTAATGGTATACTTATGAGTGATTTTACAATAAGAACTGATTTTCAAATTTGGACAATTAATAGAATAACGGTAGAGCTAAAAAATTTTTTAGTATTGCAAGGCCGGGATCATCCTGAAAATCCGGACTTATAAAGTCGGGCTCATCATAAACGCTCTAGTTAACGGAAGTTCCCAAAGAGAAGGCAAAGACGCCACAAACGAACATTCCCAGAATTATTAGCCGTTCATTATCTAAGCTTGGCATATGCGCTAACTAAAGTGATTGGGAAATAGGTTTGTGCATAAGTATAAGCTAAGAAAGAATAGACAAAAGCAGATCACTTCTTCATCATTCAGCTGAGAGAGAGATAGGAACAACGTAGAAACTATTGACTCCAGTAAAACGCATGCCGCAAAACCCGAGTATGAGCATATCCACCCATGGGTTTTCACAGGGATTCCTTGATTTTTATATTATAACTTTGTCAAAACGTGTTCCACAGCCCAATTGTCCGCTTACTTAGGATTTAAATAAAAAATATTTAGCTGACGACGGGTAATAATAAATTATATTATTTTAGCTGGATGGCGATATTCAGCTTTTGGAAAATACTATTACCGATGGTGACCCTCAAGAACCGCCAAATTTGCTTTATAGAAGAAAGATATATGAGCTGAAACGATATGGAGTAATCGTCTGTTTTGAGGCTAAGGTATCGCCAGCTAAACTGTCGCCACCCACTTTTGATTTTACTGTAAAATTAATTCACGATCCGCAGATTTCTAATAAACTTGGTAAAATTTTATTAATGTTGACAATAGCTTTTTAAGATCAAATTTATCAAGGAAAGGATATAATATAGTAAAAATAATAATACTTCAGATCGGGTTCGGGTCGGAGGAAAAGTCCGCTCTTAATTTGGGGTTCGGGTCGTAGAGGGAATACAGTACTTATCTACTTCCCCCCCCCCCATATATGTAAAAAATGGTCAGTCAGTCATAGTCGAATGACACCAAGATCAACCGCCGGTCTTAACCTTGGGCCGAAATGCAGACAAAACCCATTGCGAATTTCTTCGGATAGGGTTTCGGGTAACCCATGACATCTCTAGAATATGGTGCCCTTATTTCAAATTATTCCTAACCACTACTATTTTTAAATATTTTTAACTTAATAAGATGTTGACATTGTATTGGAGCTTGAGTTCAATTTTGATCCCGATATAAATGAAATTGTTAATGGAACTATTATGCATGCTAGGGGAGGAAAACGCGCCAATCTAATTATGCGAACAGTTTCTCGAGGAAAACTTATACTTTTTGAACGTACATACTCAAATCCAATTGAATCTGGTATGCCTATAGTTGTGATAATTCAATCAGCATCTAATCACTACATAATTAATATTAACCAAGGAGAAGATATCTACTATCAGCATATCGAATATCCTCCTTGGGCAATAAATCGTGTTGAGGTGAGTTTTCTGAACAATCCTAAATCAATTTAGAAGAAGTTTGCTAATCCATACCCAGTGTTGAGCCAGTGTTTAGCTCGAATGATTAACTTGAATGATTTTAGAATTTAAATTTCATTATGCGATATTGTTTTAATGCTAAAAGGGGTTTCTGATAAAAATTTCAATCCAATCGGACCACAATAACATGAGAAAATCGAAAAATAAGAAATAATATAGTGGTAATATTTTGAGGGAGGGAATTAATACAGGTTATACGGTAGCTTAATAAATGTGTGTAGAACCTTTATTTATTCAATACGTTTATTTCAAGATCACTGGCTTTATTGAAAACGTTGTATTTGACCAAGACTCTGATAAATGTCTAATGCTAACACATGATCTTCAAAAATTTGAATTGGATAAAAACACCAAAAGATTAGAACGACTATTAGATGATAAAAGCGAAGTCATCGTTCATGGACATGTACCAAATCCTTTCCAAAGGAGCATTAAAGTTAATTTTCTTCATGCTGCCATTGAATCACACGTGGATTGTATGTTTTAAATTTTGGGATATAACCAGGGCGACCTTTTACCCAGGGTACACCCCGAGCAATCGGGGGCAGGAGTGTCGGTTTCGGGGTTTGCCGAGGTAGAGCCTTCGGTGTTCGGGTCTGGGTTTTTGCTTAAAAATTCGTCGGGGCTCTTTCATGTGCCAAAAATTCTACGTGCATAGATTCGGACCGGGCCGGATCGAGCCCCAACTATTAAAAATAACTCCTAGATTTATGAAGATTAAGAACCTTGAAGAGTTAAAGCGTAGGGAATCGGAACATTTTTACTAGAAATGTTCCGATGCTCCCCCGATGCTGTCGTGAAAACGAGGGAAAATATATAAATAAAATTTATTTATTTTATTAATTTTATTTATTTATATTTTTATTAATTTTTAATATAATTTTTTCCCAAACATTACACAATTAGTCACTTTGCTCTTTCCCGAGCATTTCTGTTCTCTTCTCTCTCTTAAACTATACACCTTTTCTGTTTGTATAAAATCCCCTATCTTATAACAATATCAGTTCTTCTTAGTTCATTTTAGTTCTTCTAAATTCTTTAAGCTTTATTAAGCATCTTCTTTGTAAAATTAATATATTTTATAAATAAATCTTTGGAAATTGTTTTCAATTTGTATTAAAATTGGGAATTAATTAGAAGGTTACTTGGTTTCGCCAACAAATACTTATCTTCTGGTATTTGTTGTAGCTTAGAAAGACTATTTCTTTCAGTGGGGGCTCAGCGCTTTTAAAGAAGCAAGGCAAGTTTAAATTTTTTAGAAAAAATTCAAATTTTAAGTTGGGAAAAATTTTTTAATTTCCCTTAAAAACTTAGAAATAAAGACTTTGTCATTTTCTAAGTAGACTGTTAACAATTATTGTTAACAGCCAGTAACTTGTTTTCTGGGAAGTGGGAAAATTTTTAAAGGAAAAAATACATCCAGCAACTCAACAGAAGACAAGTCAATGATGAGTAGCCCTTTGGAACAGCGGCTACAAATTATAATCAAAAAGATTGTCGAATTATTGAAGGCAGACCTAACTGAATTTGATTCAGATCGGGTCCTGGAAATGCCTTTAGAAGAAGAAATAATTCATTTGGAGACATCAATAGAAGATTTGGAAAATCTAATAAAAAGTCTTTGCACAGCAAAAGATGAAATTAATGCGGTCTTTGAAGATTGGACCGAATTAAATAGAAAGGCATCAGCAGCGGAAAGACCAGAATTCGACGCTTCTTTTAAAGCGTTCGAATCAAAGCATAGGCCAAGCCAATATGCGGTCGAAGCAGAAAAGAGATTGACATCCTTGAGAATGTCAAAATCTAAATTAAGCCGAAAACTGAGGCTAAAACAGTTAAATTTAAGAAGAGAAAATGCTCAAATTGAGCAAGCGCCACAAGTAGCTCCAGCCACGCCAGTTCATTTTGAAGTAAGGCACGAGGCGTTAAGTATAGGAAAATTCCACGGCACCGATCCAGACCTTTGGCCTGATTGGTGGGAGCTCTTCATGTCAATACATGAAGATAGTGGTCTATCGACCGAACGAAAATTTCTTTATCTTCGGTCGTTCATTCCACAGGAGAGTCCTGCCGGTCTTTTGATCGACGGGTTCCAACCTAGTGAATATGGGCAAGCAATCGACTTGCTTAAGCAAAATTATGAAAATAAAGATAGAAGAATTAGAAACTTGCAGCAGCAACTTCTAACACTTCCACATTGTAACACTCTGGAAGATGTCAGAAAATTCTATCTGAATTTGGAACGAATCTGTCGCCAATTGGCTGGTCTGGGAAATGATACAGATTCGGATTTTTATTACAACCTGCTGGAAACCAAATTGACGCGACCAATGTTAAGAGAAATTTTGGCCGTCAAAAAGGAAGCTGGAGATAATTGGACAACCAGCAAATTCAGACTCGAGCTAAAGAGGCTATTAGAGTCTGAAATGGAAATCTCGTCGATCTTAAAAAAGATGGGCGATGAAAAGAAAGGCGAGGAGAAAAAACAATTTTCCAAGCCAAAGGACGAACCTCATACGCCGAAAAGGACAGGCAATGAAAAAAGGATGAGTCCAAGGGATGAGGATGATTCACCTCCTCCGACAGTCGCTTGTCCGACTGTTGGAAAAACAAATCGAAAGGAAACGGTAAGAGAGAAAAAAGGAAAAAGATCTCTCTACTGTTATTTTTGCCAGAAAAAACACTGGTCTAATGAGTGTAGAAAATACTCAACACTTCAGGCGCGAAAAGAGCGTATTAAAGAAGAAAAGCGCTGTCTTCGCTGCTGCAAATTTGGGCATCAGGCTGAAACATGTGAGCACCCATCGAAATGTTTGGGATGCTCAGGGGCACATCCGTTAGCGTTGTGTCCGAACCTGAAAATTCCACAACAGCCGAACTTTAAACAATCGACTGGCGTTGGAAAACAAAACGGGTTTAAGAAAAAATGGACCCAAGAAAAAATCAATCAGTCGGATGATGATGGGAAACAACGCCATTATCAGAAAAACTGGACTCCGAACAAACGGACTCCGAAAAAATGGAAAATAGACTCCACAAAAGCAACAGCGCCGGAAACCCAGTCAATAGGTTTCAAATACTGCTTGTTAAAATGTGTACAGGCAAAGATGTTCAACCCAAAATTTGGGAGGAATAAAAATGCATCCGGAACAATTTTTATTGATTCTGGAAGCCAAAGTAGCATGATCTCGGAGAGACTTGCAAAAGAATTAAAGCTCAAGCCCTATTCCATGGAAAAATTGGAATTGAGAGGCATAGGCCCTCCAGAGCTTACCACTCCGTCTTATTCGGAGATGGTAAAAGTTGGGCTTGAAACTCGTGAAGGACCAATGCAATTGGAACTTCTGGTTGTTCCAAGCGAACACCTCCCTCCAATGATAACAATTCAAATCGACGACCAAGATGAATCAACCTTGGAAACAAAACCATTGGAGGTGAAGCACAGAATAGAAAACCCCGATGTACTAATTGGGGCAAAATATTTAAATGAATTGGAAATAGCAAAGATCCGCCAACTTCCAAGCGGATTCTGGCTTTCCAAATCAATTTTAGGTCCACTGCTGGATAGCGAAGGAGAACTAATTGCTTCGGCAATTGTTTCACAATTGCCGGAATTAAATTGTGTTTGTCCTCAAATTGAGGCAAGAAACGAATGCCTTCCAAAAAGAAAGGTAGAAGCAATGAATAGACAGGAAAGAGCAATCCAAAAATTAAACAAAAAATGGATTGCAGCCCAAAAACTAAGGGTGACCAAAAATAATTGGTCAAATATCCAGCCCGGTGGAGGGAGGGTCGTCCCTATCGAGGACGAATATGCGCCCCTGAGCTTTTGGCGAAAGGGGTGGAACAAAAAATTCAGGGAAGAAGAACTCCGTACCGCCAGACAAAAAATTGCGGAATCGGATAGAATGGGGAAACAAACCCATAAACAGCTCTACCCAACCGAAATCAAAAGAGAAGGGTGGAAAAAGAGAAATTTTATCGGATCAATAAAAAAGAATTGGGCCGAAAAATTTGCCTCGAGACAACCAAACTGGTCCACCCCCACTCGGGGCTTTGCACTGAGTGGGGAACAGTCGGACCACCTTGTCGACGGGAGAATAATAGCACCGGTCGTTTCAGACCAAGGGCTAGCTGTCAAAGAAGCACAGCACAATCTATTATTGGGCCGTGGCAATCGAAGCCTGAATGACCCAGCGGCAGCAGACACGGTAGGTTCCTTCGGAGCCCTTCGTGAGTATGACCGCACACTAGCCTCAACATTCCGAGGCAGGAGACAGTTAAGCTCTATGGGGATGAAGCAGCACTCCAAACTTTCATCAGCACTGGTGGCTTGGAAGCTTGGATCTGCTGGAGGAAGAGGACAAGGCATAGGGCCGAGCACTTCACACATCACCCCGGTGTTGGGAGTGTCGTGAAAACGAGGGAAAATATATAAATAAAATTTATTTATTTTATTAATTTTATTTATTTATATTTTTATTAATTTTTAATATAATTTTTTCCCAAACATTACACAATTAGTCACTTTGCTCTTTCCCGAGCATTTCTGTTCTCTTCTCTCTCTTAAACTATACACCTTTTCTGTTTGTATAAAATCCCCTATCTTATAACAATATCAGTTCTTCTTAGTTCATTTTAGTTCTTCTAAATTCTTTAAGCTTTATTAAGCATCTTCTTTGTAAAATTAATATATTTTATAAATAAATCTTTGGAAATTGTTTTCAATTTGTATTAAAATTGGGAATTAATTAGAAGGTTACTTGGTTTCGCCAACAAATACTTATCTTCTGGTATTTGTTGTAGCTTAGAAAGACTATTTCCGATTATCTCTCTAAGTCTTAATTTCTTTATTTAGTTGGCAGCACAGTCTTTCAAATGGATATTAAAAGAAATTCTACGTGCATAGATTCATATACGGTACTTAATTTTGAAATAATTTCTAGATCTTACTTATAATTAAGGTCCGTGTTTTAAGATTTTCTGAAATAAATATTTTTCCTTTCCTATTTTCTTTTTCATTTTACTACCTAATCTTAAGAAATTGTTTTCTTAAAATTTAGACACTATGTACGGTATATCCGGGCCTGCACTGGTGATCTTATGGGCGAGCATAAGTGTTAATGGACTTTCCTAACCATTTCACTTTAGTATGTATTATAGACTTCCAAGACCAAAATTTCCAAGACTCAAGACAAAGACTAGACCCCAAAACCAAGATCGAAAAAACCCCGAGAAGTCTTGAGTCAAGACTCAAGACCAAGAGTCTTAAAAGTCTAGTATGTATCGCCATTTCCTGTTACTCATCCCATTTACATGCCTATGTTTATATAATGTACCTTGTTTTACCAATCAGATCCCGGTTAAGCAGTCTTTGATATGTGCCCCATAGAGAAGCAAACCAGTATTGCTTTGTAAAGGTTAAGCGAGCAGTGATGTGGGTGTTTCGGTTCCGGAACCGGTTTGGTTCCGGTTCCGGAAGTGGAACCCTGGAACCGGTAAAAGTCCGGAACCGGTTTGGAACCGGCATCACTGTAAGCGATTGTCTGGCTAGCCCAATATCTGTCCTTAGGGATTTTAATGGTTTCCTAGTTTCGTTTTAAAATGGTCTCAACATACTTCCACTTAATTCTATTTATAATTAATATTTAACAGAATAATTTCGCAATAAATTCGAAAAAGAATACAACAATGTGTTTCAGCCATAATAATTTAATTGAAGAAGAATTAATAAAATTAATTTTAACTTTTGGAAATAGCTCCTTTCAAGTTTTCTATATACTAGAAACAAAAGAAAATTTCGTGGAGAATAATGTCACCTTGGATATACCTATATCATTGACAGAATATATTAACGTATGATATATATTTACCATGGGGTGTGCCAGTTTCTATGGCATTTTTTGGCGCTATCATTCGAAAGCCCGCGATAAGCAGTACCATTTTTCTATAGGATAGATTAAGTCTGGTCACTCATTTAAGAATTATAGCACAATAAGTCCGGCTATTTATGTTTTTCACATTTACCGGGTTATAACATTTTAATGAGTGATTAGACTTGATCCATTAAGCTGGAAAAAAGATTCCTCTTATCGAGGGCTTTCAATATTTAAGATTTATTTAAATTGGATCAAGCATCCAAAAGTTAAAGCTTATCAAATTCGGCTGACACTAAGTGGATATAACCGATAAGTACCGTTTTAGGTAATTCTTCGGTTTTCGCCCCCCCTCCTTTTTGTTCCTCAAAGTATTAAAAATGGTCAGTCAATCTTAAGTTATAGAACACATCGAGCTGAGTCGAATGACACCAAAATCAATAAAATCCGACTTGATTTGACCGAAATACAGACCCCTGAAAATTGAACAACCACAGGGGTGATTTTTAAATAGAAAAAGATTATGCAAATGATAGCTCATTCGAAAGAGCTCGTCGAGCTGAGTCGAATGACATCAAAATCAACGTGATCGGACAAGATTTGACAAAGTTATAACATTATTTAGACCTACCGGAGTCGACGATTGATGTCATAACTTTGTCAAATCAAGTCAGATCACGTCGATTTTGATGTCATTCGACTCAGCTCGATGTGTTCTATAACTTAAGATTGACTGACCATTTTTAATACTTTGAGGAACAAAAAGGAGGGGGGGGGGGCGAAAACCGAAGAATTACCCCGTTTTATTTTTTGGACTACCGCATTTCGCGTTTCACTTTTAAATTTACTTTCGCGTTAAGTCTTTCGCTTTTTAAAATCTGTTTCGGCACACCCCTGATAGTTACATACCATATTATCTCTAATAGAATGGCCCCTCCATTTGAATTGCCCTTCCATTTGAATGGCCCCTTGGAGGGTGACTGAAAAATAAAATATCCGGCCAGTCTATTAGAGATAATACGGTATGCTGAAAGTTAATGTAAACTATTTTAGGTTGCAGAATTAGATAATACTGATATATCTATAAACCATGGCTGAAATCTATTTTTGAATATTGCTTACTTTATTTATTCCAACACCATTTACATGATTTATTTTCATCGACGCATAATTTAAAACGATTAAATTATTATACTATTGTTTGCCCATCTCTATTTATAACAAAACTGTTTGGGATAAGGTTGTCGGATATAGAGTTGCACCACGACCCTGTACCCCGAACCCCGTTCCCGAAAGATTTTTTCAGATTTTCCCCGACCCGAACCCCGCCCCGAAACAATTCTAAAACCCCGTACCCCGACATACTCGCCCCCGAGCGTTCGGGGTGCAACCCAAGTCGGATAGTTGGAAATCTTCGGAAATCCGGTTTTTTTCCGATATCCGAACCAAAAATTTCCGGATATCCGGACTTTTTCAGATACGGATTCGACAACCTTAGTTTGGGATGTCGACTTTCGATTTTTGTAATTCGAAAAATTTTTTAGTTTAAAACAGCTCTGATTCATTATTATTTGTGTCACTATTTAATTAATTTATTGCAAATCTATCAGTTTTAAATAAAAATAAATCAATGTAGATTTGTTTATAAACAAAAGGGATAGTTTAAAGTTAGCACTATGTAAAGGCTGGCAGTTTATAAAAACTAGTGTACCGTATTTCCTCTAATTGAGCGGCCGGCCGCTCTATTTTTCAATCCCCTCTCAAAGGGCCGCTCTATTGGAGACGGCCGTTCAAATGGAGGCGGCCGCTCTATTTTTCATACACAAAATATTTGGCAAAAGAAAATTTCTTTATTCATTAAATAAAATCAAAATTCCTAAGAATCGCTTAAAATTAGTGTTGCACCCGACCAGAGGTCGGTCATCAAAAATTTCCAAAATTTTCGCCTGCGACGCTAAAAATTTTCAATCCCTCAATATCTTCCCCACCTCTTGATTTTAATCTCTCGACATCCTCCTTGATCCCCAAATATCCATTCTAATCCTCAGATTCCCTGATATCCTTTTCAATCATCCAAATCCCACAATATCTCTTTTAATCCCCTCAAATTTGCATCCCTCGATATCCTCCCTCGATATAACTATAGCCGCTTTATTTTACACTTTACAATTTAGTTCCCCAATTTGGAATAAAAGTTATCCCACAAATCTTCCTTAATTTTTGAATAAATTAACAAAAATAGACGGAGAGTGTATTATTTTTGGAAATTTACTTTAAAGATTTTTCCTAAAACCCCGACCCGTACCCCGCCCCGAAACAATTCGAAAACTCTGTAACCCGATATACCCGCCCCCGAGTTTTCGGGGCCCAACCCTACTACTATTCTCTTCAATAGCCTCAATATATTGAGCTATTGTGTATGAACGGCGACATTTTTTTGTTATGCTTGGACCTGGGTCTTCTTCAGAATTACTGATATTTACGACATCAATGTCGGAATCACTCATTTTCTTAAAATTAAGTTGTTAAACAGTTACTAAAGTGAAAAGAGATAAATTAAAAATAATAAATTGCATTTAATGTAAAGGGCCGCTCTATTGGAGACGGCCGTTCAAATAGAGGCGGCCGCTCTATTTTTCAATCCCCTCTCAAAGGGCCGCTCTATTGGAGGCGGCCGTTCAAATGGGGGCGGCCGCTCTATTAGAGGAAATACGGTAATTTAATCTAACTAAGCAAAAATTAATTTCCATTTGATCATTTACTTATAATGAATAATTTTTATTATATTTTTTGCCTTAATTTTTAAATATTTTTGAGAGAAATGAGCAAATTTTTAATGATTCAAATCAGACCTGGTCATGGATACTGATATGGATACAGATAATACCAAATGCCTGCGGAAATCCGTATGTATCCGTCTGTATCCGCCGTAAATATTCGGATACGGATACCAAAATTAGTATCCGTGACTAGGTCTGATTCAAATCTGTTTAATAATCCAAACCCATTTCGTTGTCTTGGAGTGATTCTGAGTGGTGATCCGGGAGTGATTATCCATCCCTTATAGTGGTGATTATCCACCCCCCTTTATTTGTAGCGAATTGCTTTTTATATATTTTTTTGTTAGGAAAATGTTAAATTTTCTAATCAAATTTCTCATTCTGTTCTGCTTAATACTCGAAATCCATTCATGGACTTGGGATAATTATCCATCCCCTCGAGAAGCTACTTATTTTAAATGTGGTATTCAGAACCGAACTTACGTCTGTGATCCAGATGCCATGCTAACTGATCATCAGAGAAAGGAAATTATTTTATTAGTTGAGGATTTTAAGGAGAAAACCAAAAGAGTAAGGAAAATATTTAAATTTTAATTTCCCGCCAATTCCAATTTTATAGCCAAATTCAACAGTTCCTTGTATGAGAGAAGGACTTAGGCTTGTTGTGGCATTAGCAAAATACAGAATTGCTAATCCTTCTGATGGATGGACCGTATGTTCTTAATTAAGAGTACAAGGCTGATACATTGTGGATCAGGGTTTTGAAAGCGTTAAGGGAATATAAGAGGATTTTGAGGAAAAAAGGGTGACCTAGGTCCGAGTCTACAATTTTTGAAGGGGATTTGGTGGGAAAAGGGATCTGAGTCGAGAGTCGAGGTTTCTCTGAGCTGCCCAATAATGGCTGAATACTAGTATTCGGATAATAACTTCCTCCCTTTAGCGCCGTAAGCAAAAATTTTTAACTTTTGGAAGGCCAAGAACCCAAATTTTCTTTTTTATGGTAAAAAGTTCCATCGAACAAGTCGAGTTTCGGGTCGGGGTTTCGAAAATTCCTCAGGTCGGGTTTCGAGTATCTGTTTTCGAGCAACCCGACCCACCCATGCTGCGGATTACGTAGTATTTTGCACAGCTTAACGGGTGCAGCTTCTTATAACTACTAAACTGATTATAAAGAATTGTGTTCGATCAAAGATTTAATTTTAATATTACATAGATTAATAAAATGAGATTTAATACGAAACAATTTTATTTCATAGTATTTGTGCGGCTTTGGCGGATGGAAATCATCTGACAAAACAAAATGCGAGTCCGATGTACAGGGTATTGAATTAAATTTGGATGTCGTTCGCTTTTGCTCGCAGACATATTTAACTTGGAATCTTCATGAAGGAGAATTTTTAAAGCTTAGAGAAGAGGTAAGGATTATAAAAATTTAAGAGTGTCAATACATAGTCTATAATTATCACAACAAAAATGGATACTTTATATGCTGAATAATTACCCCCTTACATATCCATTAAAAAAGTTTCCTCGTTGGCTTCTTAATCCAAGTACCTTAATAGAGGGATGGGTATCGCTTCTTCCCAAATCCGGCTTTTTCGATGCGAAACCCGTCCGAAGAAGTTTTTAGTCCATTTAGTAATGGAGAAAAGAAGGAGGGCGAAGGAAAAGACGTGGGGAGATCCGTAGGTACCGATTTTTCAAACTCTGGCGGGAGGGGGTAATATTTATGAGAGGGTACCTATTGAGCATATACGTTAGTTTCTTTAATAAATTTCATTTAAATCTAATCCTCCCATTATTTATACACAGAATCCTTTACTCAAAAATGGAAACTATTTTGCTGCGCTAAAGGGCTATATAGAAAAATTGCAAATGCTTTACATTCAACGCTTCTCAATTTTCGATAACCCTGATGCTTCTAATGAGGCTAACATGAAATTATCTGAATCCAACGCAGCTATGAAGGAGACTAAAAAATACGGAATAATTTCAATCATATTTTGTTTGATCCTTAGCTTGGTTCTCTTATTTTTAATTTGGCAAATACGCCAAATAAAAAATGATCTTACTCAGAGGAATGCTCCAAAGATAGAACTACAATTAATGACACCAATGCAGCCTGTTGAAGCTGTTGAAAATAAGAAGGATAAAAAGAAGGAAGTTGAAGAAACCCCAAAAAATTTATTAAACCTTTAAATTTCCTTAAATAGAGTCAAAGCTCACTTAAGAAACCCACTGGGATTGAAAGAAACGTAACTTATAACGAGGCTAACTTAATAGGGAGTGTATCTTTTGGACAGTTCTCCCCACCCAGTGACCATATAAGTCCATATAAGTCCCATTGACCATATAAGTGGGTACTTTGTTCATAAACCACTCCCCCCCCCCTCGCCCACCTCTACTTGAGTCTCAGATTAATTTTTCTTTTATTCTTTCCTGCCTCGGAATGGTCAAATTTCCATCTTTTGCCGTTAGTTTGATTTTATCCATTTTCTCCTTCCTAATAATTTTTGAGGGGAATAAATGATTGACACTAGGAAGGAAAATTATTCTGAGACTAAAAATAGGGGTGGGGGTGGGATATTAATAAGGTACCCATAAGTGTGGCAAAATAGCCTTCCAGGGATCCCGAAACGGGATCGACTTTGAAAAGTCGAGCGGAACGGGATCTCTCTAGATTAATCAGGTAAATCGCGGTGATCCTTTTTGTCACTTAAATCATGAGATGATGGTTTGGATCCCGTAAAATCCACTCTATTATACTCTTTCTCGCTCTCAGTGCCATCCTCTATTACACACCTCTTAATTAAGGTTTATATCCTATAGTGAGGTTTGACTTGTTTTACAAAGATAACGATCAATTTATGATTACTGAGTAATCATTTTGCTTATTTTAAAGTTTAAAATAATAAATATTTTTTCATATTATTTTATTATTTTGGAAAGGAAATCGGTCTCGAGAGGTGATTCATGCAACCTTTCCAACCTAATTGACATCAAGACGTCTGGCAGACATTCTTTTGCCTTTCGCCCGCGTGCAACAACGCTCCTTTACTGTCTACTAATTTTTTTGCAAAAAATAGAAAAATAATGAAAGATAGAATACTAATTTGATTATATTAGGTGTGTAAATAAATTTATAGTTTTTTAAGTAAACAAAATTTACTTATAAAATCGAAGAAGACTAAAAATTAAATTTTTATTTAAATTTTCTGCCGAAAAAATGTTAACTAAACTTATAATAATTATGATCTGTTTAACAATCAAAACCCATTCATGGACTTGGGATGATTATCCATCCCCTAGAGGACCAGATTATAGGAAATGTGGTGTTACAAAACCAACTTGGGTTTGCGATCCTGATGGAATGTTAACTGATATTCAACGGAAACAAATTGTTGAATTGGTTGAGGATTTTAAGGAAAAAACTAAAAGAGTAAAAGAGCCCTTCCCGTTGGGAAGGGCTCTGCCCTTCCCGTCGGGGACCAACTCTAATATTTTACCTATCCTGTCATACATACCTAATTTCCATTTTATTATTTTACAATTAATTTTTAGAAAAATGTTCAAATATTTAATTATATCCTGTTTAATAATCAAAACCCATTCATGGGTTTGGTATGCTGATCCTAAATATCCATCCCCTAGAGGAACAACATTTTGGAAATGTGGTGTCTCAAAACCAACCTATGTTTGTGATCCTGATGGAATGTTAAAAGATTATCAGAGGAAAGAAATTGTTAAAATGGTTGAGGATTTCAAGGAAAAAACTAAAAGAGTATTGAATATTTACTTCGTTAATCTTTAATTCTTATAGCCAAATTCAATACATCAATGTATGAGAGAAGGACTTAGACTTGTTGTGGCTTTAGCTAAAGTTAAAATTGGTGTTGAAGATCCTCCCTTGAGCAATAAGACAGTATGTTTTAAGGAATAGGGACCAGGAATGGTACAAGAGTCGTAGTTTTTAGTGGATTTTTTGAAAGGACGCTTCCCATTTTTAAACGAAAATGACATATAGTATTCAATATTTTTGTAAATTTTTTTCAAATTTTTGCAAAAAATTAAGCGAAAAATATCAAAAATTTTTATATAGTTTTTGTGCGCATTTGGTGAATGGACTCCATCTGATTCGACAAAATGCGAATCAAATGTAATGGGCATAGAATTAAATACAGATGGTTTTCGTTATTGTGATAGAATGCCTTCGTTTATGGTTATCCCTAAAGAAATATCTGAAAGACTTAGAGAATCAAAGGTAAAAAAGGCTGTAGTATAGTATATGTGAGGCAAAATTTCGATACAAAATACATACCATTCGATTTTCTCGGAGAACTAAGTCGAATCGTACCCTCTCTATGCATCAAATGTCTGCGAAAAGAGATATGTATATGCCTGTAAACCGAGATCTTAGCTTGGCCCCCTATGATTTTTTGATGTTTGGATCTTGGATCACATTCATTTCCGTGAATAGAGAGTGTTACTGTTCGACTTAGCTTGCCGAGACGAATTGATTCGTATGCGTTTCGTATCGAAATTTTGATCCAGTATACTATACATACTATATCATTAAAAATTTGATTCAAAAATTTTTTCATTATATGTGTAGACATCTCAACTTAACAAAAATGACTATTTTTCTGCTCTATTGAGTTATATTTCATCCCTACGCTTGTATTACATATACCACTTCATGAATTTCGATAACCCTGCTGATTCTAATCAAGATAACATAAAACTATCAGAAATCGAACAATCAGATGATCTACAAAACAAAACACTATCTGAATTAAGTGCAGCTATAGAAGAGAGCAAGACAAAATTATCAGAAATTAGGCACTTATTTGATCAAGCCCAAGTGCACATTGAAAAAAATATGACATCTACACAACCAGAATTCAGTCCATCTTCTCAAAAATTTCCTAATAATTTGTGAGTTTTCAAATTCTTAAAACGCTAGAACGTCAAAATCGGCTAAAAATGGACGCCAAAAACGCTATAGCTCACAGCCCTGATATTTATTATAACAATGCGCTATATATTTGGTTTTTGGAGCTTGTTTCAGGTTCCGCAATGTCAAAGTTTAATTATTAATTTCTCACAATTGCGATACCTTAATAATAATTTTATTATAGATTAGGAATAATTTCAATCATCTTTTGTTTAATTATTGGCCTGGTGCTTTTATTTTTAATTTGTCAAATACGCCAATTTAAAAATTATCTCAATCAAAGGAATGCTTCAAACCAATTAATGACACCAATACAACCTGTTGAAATTGTTGAAAAAAGGAGGGAAGATGAAGAAAAGGATGAAACGACAACGCCTTTATTAAACCTTTAAATTTACTAGATTTTTTTATAACCTACCCTCTTGGGTCCTAACAATTTTATCTTATAACGAGGTGTATCTTGAATTAGAGGTATGCTTATCCATACATTGGCCATTAAAGGATTGGTGATTGGAAGATGCTGGGCCTAGCAATAACTGTTGTTAGGACGGGGATCGATGCCTGTCTGAGCCAAACTTTCACCTCTCTCCTAATAGATACAATCTTAAATTATGGAGTAGTATCTAAAATTACTGGTTGTTAAGGTTGGCATTTCATAGAATATCTTCGGATATCCGGAACCTCGGAAACGATATCCGAACCAAACTTTCCGGATATCCTACTCTTTTTTCGGTTCCAGATACAACCTTAGTGACTGTCCCAATATTTTCTAAATTGGTTATTTTTATTAATTTATATTTGATTAGTAATCATTATGTTCATCTTTATAGATAATTAAAATAAAATTTTTTTTTAATTATTTTTGCAAAAGAAATTTCGAGGGATGATACATTCTACACCTTTAATCAAATTAACTGTCTAATAGTGAGGTTGATCACATCCCCTTTCACATAAGTAACATTCTTCAGTCATTTACCCCTTTGATAAAAAATATAAAAATTAAAGATCACTACCACTATTTTTTGTTAAATTAATTTATTTCGTCTTCGAACCAAGAAGATAAAAAGAAAGGCCAACAATTCGTTTTTCTGTTGAGAGAAATGATCAAATTCCTAATTATAATCTGTCTAATACTCAAAACCCATTCTTGGACTTGGGAAGATTATCCATCCCCTAGAGGAACAACATTTTGGAAATGTGGTGTTACAAAACCAACCTATGTTTGTGATCCAGATGGAATGTTAACTGATCAACAGAGGCAGGAAATTGTTGAATTGGTTGAGGATTTTAAGGAAAAAACTAAAAGAGTATTGAATATTTAATTTTCTTAAACAAAAATTTTTATAGCCAAATGCATTATATCAATGTAGGAGAGATGGACTTAGACTTGTAGTAGCTTTAGCAAAAAACAAAATTGGTCCTGACACTGTCACCTCTAATATAACTGTATGTTTTTATATGTAACGGGGTTGTCTAACCTGCGATTGCATAGTTTTTTATCCACATTTATCCACATCAGGGCTGCCCACATCATCCACATCAGGATAAAAAAATTGCGGATTGCGTTTGCGGATTTTAAAATAAAAATTACGGGTTGCGGCTGCGGATTTTTAAGAATTTTACGCAATTTTAGTTTTCAATTATTTGAATTTATATTTCGTAAAAATATTTGGAATTTATATTTGTATTGTATAGTAGAAACTGAAGTTGCGGATTGCGGCTGCGGAAAATTTTTTTTCAATTGCGGACAGCCCTGATCCACATTCTCCAAGTTTTATAGAAGTTATGCACAAATGATAGAAGTTGGACATCATTGGATATAACAGATTGCAAGACAGATATGATTGGAATTGAACTAAATACATATGGCTTCCGTTATTGCTATCAACTACGAACGATATTGGTCATTAATGAAGACGAATTTGGAAAACTGAACAATAATGAGGTAAAAAATTAATAAAAGTTAAGTAATGCTTATTAATTAAAACTAATTTTAATATTCTGAATATAGAAACCTACTCTCAACGATAAAGATTATTTCGATGCGCTAAAGAGTTATATCAAAAACTTGCGCATGCTTTACATTCATCGCCACTCAATTTTCGACAATGATGCTACTATATCGGAAATGCAACAAGCACTTGATCAACAAAACAAAATATTAGTAGAAACTACCAAAAAGTTATCAGAGATAGAGAGAAATAAGATAAAACTATCAGAAATGAGGCAATCATTTGATCAAATAAACAAAACATTAGTGGAGACTAAAAGAAAACTATCAGAAATGAGGCAATCATTTGATCAAATAAACAAAACATTAGTGGAGACTAAGATAAAACTATCAGAAATGAGGCAATCATTTGATCAAGGCAATAAAACATTATCTGAACTTCAAACAGCTATAGAGGAGAATAAGATACAATTATTGGAAATGAAACAAATTTTATCATCTAGCCAAATACTATATGGGAGAAATACAAGTACGCCCACAGAATTTAGTCCATCATCTCACCAACTTTCTAATAATTTGTGAGTTTTGTTGTATTAATACTAAGGGGTTGGGGTTCAAGGGGGGGGGCGTTCATTCGGCCGACGTTCAAGTCATTTTTTTCGGGCTTGATTTTATCGAGTCGGGCCTGTACGAGTCTTTTTCGGGCCAAATATCTTAGGCCTGACTCGATCTTTCGGTCCAAGTCGGGCCATTTTGGCAACCCTAATTACTACTAACGGGTTGCCGATTCATTGGAATTCTTAAAATATGAACCAAACGAAAAATCATTATTTCTTCATTCCGGTTCCAAAATTATGATAAAGCCCTCGATGCTGACAGCCGCAAGGCTGTACCCCAGGACAGAATATAAATACCTTAATACCAATTTTACTTTAATTTTAGATTAGGAATAATATCAATCATCTTTTGTTTAATCATTTGCCTGGTGCTTTTATTTCTAATTTGTCAATTCCGCCAATTTAAAAATTATCTGAATCAACGGAATGCTTCAAAAACAGAAACCCAGTTAATGACACCAATACAGCCTGTTGAAATTGTTGAAAAAAGAAGGGAAAATGAGGAAAATGAAGAAGCGACAAAAGCCTTATTAAACCTTTAAATTGGACTAAATATAGGCAAACCTCACTATGAGAAACACCATTATGTTGAAAAAATATCTTAAATATGGGTATTACTTAACAGGAAACGATTGAAAATGACGGTGTCGGGACTCGGAACTGTCGGAAATCGGAAATAGCTCAGAAGTCGGAACTCGGAAATCGGGGATGAGTCTAAATTTTCGGAAATCAAAAGTCCACTCCTGTTACTTAAGAAGCTCCCCCTCCCTACTAAATGATACATCTCTTAAATAGAGGGTATTTTTGTATCTGATAGCGAGGTATGACTGTATCAATCTTGTTAAATCTTCTATTTTTTAATGCTGATTTTGCTTATTTTTAAAGTTAAAAATAATTTAAATGACGGTTTGGTTAAATTAAATTCAACCTGGCTGGTAAAATTGTACCCGTCCCGTTTGCCTGCGGGTAAACGGGGATATCCCCGAAATTATCCCCCCCCCCCTTCTACTTTTCCTTAAGTTCTTGTTCAATTCCAGGCTTAAACCTTTTTTTCTCCCATTCCCTCAAGTCTCCCTCTAGCCTTGCCAATCCCTCCAACTTTACAGCTAGTACTCTTCCAATTTAAAAAATAAAATTAAAGCTCAAATAAATACAAAAATAAATGTAGCTTTTTTTCATCCCTTTTGTGCAGAAGGGATGGTAAAAAGCTGAGTAAGACTAAAAACTAACCCCCCTTTTCAAGGAAGAAAAGTGGGAAAAATAGAAGAATGTAGCTGTCTTTCGTTAGATATGCAGTTTAGATAGAGCTAGACCAAACTATAATTATTTAAATAAAATTCCCCTATTTTTTCATTGCTTTAAAGTGAATCATTCTTATTATTTTGGATCATTTTTATTAATTTTTTTTGCTAAGAGAAATACCCAGATTTTTGAATCATTTCGGAGCAGTTCATCATTCTGGATTCAGTTCAGTAAGGGCCCTATAACTCATCAGAAGAAGGTCACTTCTTCATATTCTTGGTACCATTCGATAGAGAATTGAAAACTCTACAAGATAACAAAAAATCAAAATTCTCTTCTTATTGGTAAAAAAGTTATGATTCAAAAACAAACATTTTCAAAAAAATGTGATTTTTTGGCACCTTATCAGTCATATCTTTTTATCATATAATAGAAAATGCTGATTTTTTTAGGTCTTGTAGAGAATTCAATTCTCTATCCAATGGTACCTAGAACAGAAAAAATCATCCATCCCTTGATGTGTTATAAGTGCCGCGACTGAACTGAGCCGAGACTCAACTGAGGTGTACCGTAATCAGTTTATACTAGAGGTCGAAAAAATTGTTTGCTGGATCTCGCGTGCGAGGGTAACTTTTAAAAATGTCTGCGGGAGGAACTCCCGCGGGAATAATCGCGCAAAATCCCGCACTCCAGCAAAACTCCGCTAATCAAAAATTGTGCGGGATTGCGGGAGCGGTATCCCGCAAAATCCCGCGCGGAGTCCCGCGCTGACCTTTAGTTTATACATACTAATTTGAATCATTTTTATTTATTTTTTGCTGAAGAATGCTCAAATTTCTACTAATTATAATCTCTCTGATCACCAAAATCCATTCGTGGACTTGGGAAGATTATCCATCCCCTAGAGAAGCTACTTATTTCAAATGTGGTATTCAGAACCGGACTTTTGTTTGTGATCCTGATGGGATGCTAACTGATCAACAGAGGAAGGAAATTGTAGAACTGGTTGAGGATTTTAAGGAAAAAACTAAAAGAGTAAGGAGAATATTTAAATTTTATTTTCCCGCCAATTCCAATTTTATAGCCACTTTCAACAATTCCTTGTATGGAAGAAGGGCTTAGACTTGTTGTGGCTTTAGCAATAGACAAGATTGGTCCTGAAGATGGTTCCAATGGACTAACTGTATGTTTTTTATCACTAAAGTACAGAGCCACATTAAAGAATTTTCTGCCCTTTTTCCTTTAAATGGTCAAGAAAAGTCCTTCCTCATGTATCCCCTATTGCCACAAGAAATTCAACGCAAAGGACGCAAAAATAGTCAATAAAATCCGGAGCAGAAGCAAAAATTTTGAGATTAATAGGCATATAAGGGCATTTAGAGGAATAAGGAGGCTATCTTTGCGTTAATTTAGTCAAAATTAATGCATAACGCAACGCCAAAAATTAACGCATAACGCAATGCGCTCACCCCTGGCCCGGATAGTATCTGAAAAATTCGGATAGTTCCGGATATACGGGGATTTCCCAGGATCCCTCAACCCTAAGTTCGACATTCTTTATAGAATGAGACTGGGACTTGGTCTAAATCTCAATTTTATTATACAGTATTTGTGCAAAAACGAAAGAAACTGGACTTCATCCTATAAGACAACATGCGATTCAGATGTACAGGGTATTGAATTAAATACAGATGGGTTTCGTTATTGCTATTCAGCATCAAATTGGTTAATGCCACTTCATGTAGATGAATATGAATGGCTCGGCAGAGAGGTAAAAAATATAAATTCATTGGAATCTCTATATAACGTCACCTATGGGTCGACCTTAGTCTAAGTTACAGGTGATGTATCCTGGGAGGTGATGATAATATCTAATAATAGCATAATTTACATTTTTGTCGTTTGTACCCTTTTTTCATATGTACATTGCTGTTTTTCGTATATTTTTGTCTTTTGTACCTTTTTGGCCTCTGTACCTTTTTGTCATAGTCCTTATTGTTGCTTGTACAATTTTGCATTTGTACTATTTTGTCGTTGTACCATTTTTGTCGTCTGTGCCCTTTAGTCGTTGTACCATTTTTGTCCTTTGAACCCTTTTGTCGTATGTACATTTTTGTCGAATGTACCTTTTGTCGCTTGTACCCTTTTGTCACATGTACTAATTTATCGTCTGTGCCCCTTAGTCGTTATACCCTTTTTATAAGGAAAACGACTTGGGAAGGGATGACGTTATCGAGAGCTTCCACAGTATCTTCATAAAATGACATACATATAATTTATTAGAGTCATCACCTCAAGAATAAAAACTACTATGAAGCGCTAAAGTATTATATTGAAAACTTGCAAATGCTTTACATTCACCGCTTCTCAATTTTCGATAATAAAGATGCTTCTAATGAAGATGTGTCTTCTCAACAGTCTTACAATAAATTGTGAGTTGAAACTTTCTATAGGAAAAGACACTCCTACCGTTTAAGGGGCCGACGTTCGCTGACAAATATGAGCTGGGAGGTCCCATCTAACTTACCAAGAAGGGGGCGTGGTCTCTCAAGAAGGGGGCGATGTAGAAACGGGGCCAACGTTCTCTGACCATTAAGAGCTGGGTGGCCCTTCCAAATTACTCAAAAGGGGGCATGAGGCATGACCTCTCAAAAAGGGGGCAATGTAGAAATGGAGGGAAGGGTTGAGAAGGTCAAAAAGGGGGCGAATGTCTCCCAAATTATGTAAAAGGGTCACCCTGATTGTCCCCTTAAACGGCATGAGTGTCAAGAAAAATAAGATGAACCATCTTTCGAAAGCTTTACGTACACACCCCATTTATTCGCAAGACATACCCACAATATCACCCATTTATACGTCAATCACCCCCATTTATTCGCAGGTCAACAATAAGCTTACTACGTACTAACCAGAGCAACCGACTCGCCGACTCCCTCAAATTTGGTTTACCATTTTGAGTCCCTTTCGAGCTTGCGAATAAATGGGTGTATACGTAAAGTAAATAAGTTCCGAGTAAGTATCTCGAATAATCCATAATCTTCTAGTCATGTGAGAGAGAATCTGGAAAATGATTAACCTTTTCCTTTTAAATTTCAGTTACTTCATACTGTCGGCCATCCTTTTCTCTATTATTGGCGTGAGTTACTTGCTGTTATATTACCGAATTCGCCTACTCTTTAACTATTTTAATCAGAAGGAGACTTTAAAAACTCGACTTCACAAGAAGGAAACTGAACTTAAATTAATGACACCAATACAGACTGTTGAGGATGTTGTAAAAAGGATGGAGAAGAATAATGAAGACGAGGAAAAATCAAAACCTTTATTGAACCTCTAAAAACCTTTAAAAATACAGTCGGATCCCACTTATAGATGCACCTTTGGGTCTGAAAACATGGTCTCTTATAATGGGAGTAACCTAAATAGAGTTTTCGCTTAGGCAATTTCCCAAGCCAGTGGCTAACAAAACGTTTTTCCCCTTGTACCTTTCGGACAGGATAATAGGCTAGAGAGAGCATGTCCCGTTCGGACGGGGAAGTAGGCTGAAGAGAATATGCCCCTTTGTGACTTTCAGAATATGAGGTAGGCTGGTGAGAACTTAACCCTTTCTGCCTTTCAAACTGGGGGGGGGGGGGGGGGGGGGGGGGGGCTGAAAACTTTGTCTTTTATAACGGGAGTATATTAACTAGAGGGTTCGCCTAGCTAGTTTCCACAGCCAGTGGCAAAAAGATTTGTACCCTTTTGTCGTTTGAACCCTTTTGTCGTTTTTACCCCTTTGTCTGATGTACCTTTTCGTCGTTTGTACCCTTTTATCGTTTGTTCCCTTTTGACGTTTGATCCCTTTTGTCGGTTGTACCTTTCTGTTATTTGTGTTTACATATAGGTCCATATAATATTTGGGAGGATCTAAAAGTGAGGTTTGACTGTATCGGAATTACTAATATTTTTGCCACCTAGCCTTAGAAAAAAATTTTTTTAACAAAAAAAAATTTATTCACAAATTAAAAATACGCGGCTTAAGAAAAACACACAAATTATGCGCACATTAATTTATTTTTCTTTTAATTATTGGAATAATTATTATAATTTATTTTAAATGCTATACAATTAAATATTTTTGTGGAATTGTAAAAAGGGAGAAAAATACAAATTTTTAAGTTTTGGCTTTCAAGAATTATTTTAATTATTGCAAATAATGTATTTATTTGTTTTTTAATTGAATGAAAGGAGTAGAACAATAACTCGGGCACCTATTGTCGTTTGACCTTACGTCGTTTGACCTTTTGTCCTATTTTGCCGTGTATCCCATTTTGTCATTTGGGCCCTTTTGACGTATCTATCCTAATGTCGTTGGTGCCCTTGTACCATTTTGTCGTTTGTACCTTTTTGTCGTACGCACCCTTTTGTCCTTGTACTATTTTGTCGTTTGTACCCTTTTGTCGTTTGTGCTCTTTTGTCCTATGAGCCTTAATTTCTCTTACACCAGACTCTTATAACCTATTTTTAGAAGTTTCCATGGAATGTCTCGTTAAAATTCCCCAAATATTAGTTGTTCTACTCCCGTTTCTAAAATAATTGCCGAATTACAAATATGAATATTTAAAATAAGAATAATAAATGGAACATAAAATTTTTTTTAAATATATTAAAATTGGCAAGACCCAGAATTAAAAAAATTATTTTAGGAGGAAATGAAGAATAAAGAAAAATTCCCCCTGATTCCCCTCACTCACTTCCACAAAGCTCCCCTCATTCCCCTTTTCCTTCATTTCCCCTTCAAATTAAAAAAAAATTAAAATTTCTACTCCATATATAATAATTAATTAAACTAAAATTTAAATTAAAAAAAATTTTTTTTCTAAGCGAGTTGTTGTTTTTTGTTAATTTGTCTTTGTTGTTGACCTCCAGGAAATTTAACGTAAAGTGTGTCGATTACTGGGGCGGGCTCGTTTGCGGTTTCCCGTTGTTGGAATTGTTTACGAATTTGTGGCACTGACCAGTTGACCTTTAAAAATGGGGAAATTTTTAAATAAAAAAATTTTTTTTTAAATGTGGCATTCTGTTTAGTGTTCAGGACCCGGCTCGGTTCGAAAGATCAAACCCGGCCGCGAATTTTGGCCCGAACAAGACTCGACGGCTCGGTTCGATAAAATTGAGGCCCGAAAAAATGACTCAAACGTCGATCCGGTTCGAAAAATCCAACCCTAATTCTGATTTTTGACATTTTGAAAATTTTAAAATTCTAAAAATCGCGAAAATTTCATAACGTCGAATCCTCAAAATGTCAAATTTTCGAAATGTTAAAAAATTTTAAAATGTCAATTAATTGTCGAAATGATGTGGCATTTTGTCGATTTGACATTTCGAAATTGGCATTTTGAAAATTTTGACATTTTACCAATTTGATATTTCGAAAAGTTGACATTATGACATTTTCGCGTTTTTCGGAATTTTAAATTTTATTTCTCAAAATAATTTCTCTCACCTCCAATTTATCCAAAAGCAATTCTTCAGCCGTTCTCCTCGGTGGAATGTATTTTTGCTGGGGTTGTTGTCGCTGAACTAGAGGGCGACGATTCTCCTCTAATCTCTTCCCATTAGCCTCCACATTTGCAGAGACAGAGGCACGTCTCAAATAATTCAAATGAGGCTCTGTTGAGCCCGAATACTGCTCCGATTTATTTTGGGACGAAATGTCATCCTTCTCGTTCACATTTTTGTTGTTCATCATCATCAACAGAGTCCCTGTAGAGTGTTGCCTTGAAGTCTCCAAGTGTACAGGGAGTCGTTGTTTTAGGATGGAAGGGTTGGAAGATGGGGAAGAGGAAGAATTGAGGGAGGGATTAAGGGAAGAATTGACTGAAGAGTTGTTCACAACCAACCCACTCCCATTCAACGGGACAGCTCTCTGCAAATTCACTTTAACTATTTTTGGAGACGATTGTGTACTAGATTGAAGGCTTGTTGAAGTTGTCGCCCCCTTCGTAGCAACTCTATGAGGGGAAGAAATTTGTGAAGATGGGGAAGAATTTAAAGAAGACAAATTTAGTTGTCGATTTAAATTAAATTTTTCTTCCTTCCTGTCTTCATGACTTCCAAAATTGTCTTCTTGGAGTTGCTGTTGAAGCCCTAATAAGGCTTCTGATTTTGTGGCTAGTAAAGCACGTCGAGAAAGGGCTGCTGAAAATAATGAGAATTTTTAAAAAAAAATTTTGAAGGTTTTAATGTGACGCCTTTAAAGATCCCCCCAACCTAGGTCCGTATCATAAGAGCAAAAGTTGTTAAAATGGTATCACAAGAACTTGGTCATTTAATCAGGTCTTTTCCTTTAACCAGAGAGGTATTTTCGTATTATCATACACTCGGTAAGGGTTAAATAACCACGAACCATGTTCTTATGATACGGGCACTGGAGACATATTATATAAAGATAACTAAGAGGTTGGGATAAGTGAGGAGTCTGAAGAACGAGTGTGACATGAGGAAGGGTGGAATATCTGAGAGAGGACAGGGCTGGGTTATCTAAGAAGGAAGGTTATCCCAACTTATCCCAACCAAGATTTTGGGATAGGTGAGAAGTTATAGACCATTCAGTGTGATACGTGGATGATAGGAGAAAGGAAAAAAAGGGTGGGTATCTGAGGGGGAAAAATGAAAGGTGAATATCTGAGGGAGGAAAAAAGGGTGAGATATCTGGGAGAGATATAGCTGAATGATGGAATATTTGAGAAAGGTTTAAGTGAAGGATGGGATATTTGAGAGTGTGGGATATCTGGTAGAGGAAAAAGTAAAGGAGGGATATCCCAGATGGGGTATCCCAGGTGGGGTATCCCAGATGGGGTATCCCAGGTGGGATATAAAAGAAAGGAGCAAAAAAGGATGAGACAACTGAGAAAGGTATAAGAGCAGATAGTAGATATAGAGGAAAGGTATAAGATAGAGCGTCAAACTAGCCCATTTTCCACCAAAAAATTAAATTTAAAAAATTAAAAAAAAATTCACCAGTTCCCCCATTACTACTGTTCGTATTGTAGCTATGTTCACTTCCATTACAACCAATACTTGAGGTTGCAGAAACTTTTCTTGGAGTTGCCGACTCTGTTGGGGATAATAAGGGTTGTTGTTGAGTTAAAATTAAATTGTTTGTTGCGTGTTGTGTTCGAATTCCATTCAATTGCCTTTGTTGTTTGTGTTGATTATATGTCTGTTTTTGTTGTTGTTGCTGAAAATTGTGAATGTTTTGATAGAATTCTGATTTTTATTTTATTTGTTTAGATTAAATTCTGGTTTAATTAACTTGTTGATATTCTGATTTTTTTTGTTTATTGTTCGAATAAAATTCTGATTTTTGTTTTATTTGTTTGGATGAAATTCTGATTTTTTATACGTATGATTTGTTTAGATAGAATTCTGATTTTTATTTAATTTGTTTAGATGAAATTCTGGTTTTTGTTTTTCCATTGTTTAGAAAAAATTCTGATTTATTTTATTTATTTTTATTTAGGTAGAATTCAAGTTTTTATTGAATTTGTTCAGATGATATTCTGATTTTTATTTAATATGTTCAGATGAGATTCTGATTTAAAAACTCGTGTCGATTACTTTGTTCAGATAAAATTCTGATTTTTATTTGTTATTTGTTCAAATAAAATTTCGATTTAATTTTTACCAAATGTTTAGAACGCCAGGCAAAGTTTGGAGAAGCAGCAGACGTCAGAATAGAATTATTGTTTATTTCAACATTATTAATACAATTATTCTTTTCTTCATCATTATTTTTTAAATTATTTTTAATTATTGTAACAGAATTATTTCTAAAATCTTTAGCATCAGAATTTTCTCTACTTAAAGCTACAGGTGTTTTTGCATCCTCTTCCTGTTGGAATTGATTGTAATGATTTCTGATTGTTATAGACGATAATGAATCTATTATATCTACATCATCGTCTTCGTCATCGAGGTCGTCGTCTATGTCATCGTCGATATGTGGAGCGACTGAAAAAATTTTCTTAATTTTTTTAGAGGGGACTGGAAACTAGGCTGGATGTTCCTTTCAGACTGGTAAGGCTAGAGAGAACATACCCCACTCGACTAGAAAAAGTAGGATAGAAAGGGCGTGTCCCTTTCAGACTATGGAGAGGGCTGGAGAGAACATGTCCCGTTGTTGAGGTCCGACCATAAAAATTTTAAAAATTCCCAAAAAAATTTTTCGGCTCACCAATTCCAAAACCCAAAGATCCATTCACATTATTCATTTCGCCGTCCTTCACTCCCTCATCCAATGAATGAGTCTTTAACATCCACGAATTTCTTATTTGCCTATTATTTCTCTGTTGTCTCCTCCAATAATCGTTGTCATCCTCCGATGGAGGTTCTGACGACATTTTTCCACTGTCTGGACTGACAGACCTTGGATTTGTGTGATTCAAAGGGTTTTGGTGGGATAAAATTTTTTGTTGTTGTGAATTTTGTGTTTGGCAATCTGTCAGGATAAAACGGCGTTTGGTCCCCATGGGTGCGTTTCTGACATTGTTGAAAGCACTCCCAACATCGTCAGCTAATCCAGAATCTGTTGATTGATGTAAGGGGGAAGAGGAGGGGACTGAAGGAATAGGTTGATTGATGCTGTTGTTTTCTGTGTGGTTATTGATGGTAGGGAGAAGAGGTCCATCTTCGAGAAAACTGAAACGAAAAAATATAATTTTAGAGACCATGTACTCTTCTGACTAGAAAGTAGGCTGGAGGGAACTTGTCCCTTTGTGCCCTTCGAACTAGAAGGTAGGCTGGATGTTCCTTTCAGCCTATGAGGTAGGCTAAAGAGAACATGTTCCTTTCAGACTAGGAGATAGGCTGAAGAAAAGACGTCCCTCTCGGACTGAAAGTAGGCTGGAGAGAACCATGTTCCTTTAAGACTAAACGGTAAGCTGGAAGGCCTACTTCCAGTCGAACTAGTAAGTAGGCTGAAGGGAAAATACTCGCTTGTCCCTTTCGGACAGGAAGCAGACTGAAGCGAACATGTTTCTTTATTGCTTTCTGACTAGGAGGTAGGCTGAAGAGAACATGCTCGTTTCAGACTAGGAGGTAAGCTTGATAAAACATTTCCATTGTCCCATTCAGACTAGGAGTTAGGCTGGAGGAATCATGTTCCTTTAAGACTAAACGGTAAGCTGGAAAGCCTACTTCCACTGGAACCAGGAAGTAGGCTGAAGAGAACATGTTCCTTTGTCCCTTTCGGACATGGATAATAGGCTAGAGAGAACATGTCCCATTCGGACTAGAAAGTAGGCTGAAGAGAACATGCCGCTTTGTGACTTTAAGAATAAGGCAGGCTGAGGAGAATGTTCTTTTCAGACGGGGAAGTAGGCTGGAGAGAACTTGTCACTTGAGTCCTTCTGACTAGAAGGTAGGCTGGAGGAACATGTTCCTTTCAGCCTCGGAGGTAGGCTGGAGAGAAAATGTCCCTTTCAGACTAGGAAGTAAGCTGGAGAACCTACTTCCACAAGAACTAGGAAGTAGGCTGAAGGGACATGTCTTTTTCGGACTAGGGAGTAGGCTGGAGAGAACTTGTCCCTTTGTGCCCTTCGGACTAGAAAGTATGCTGGAGGAACATGTTCCACTCCGCCTAGGAGGTAGGCTGAAGGGGGCATGTTCCTTTCAGACTAGGAGGTAGGAAGATTTCCCTCTCGGACTAGAAAGTAGGCTGGAAAGAACATGTCCTAATCAGCTTATCAAAAAGTGAGAAATTAAAAATTTACCCATCAAACAGTTCATGTGCATATTCAATCAAAAAAATAACCAAATTAGGTATTATACGCACAGATTCGACCTGTTCAAGTTTTTCAAGCAGGGAAGGTGCTACACAAACAGCTAATGCACTAATACCCATACGGGTTTGTTCTTCATTTTGAGCTACCTAATTTTTTGAATTTAATCAGAATTATTCCCCCTCCTTCCCCCACCTTTCTCAAAAGTCGTAGGACAGATCTCAACAGAACCACGTGTGCTGGGGGCAGCAAAGCCAACAACTTTCGGCAGCGCTGAACGCGGTCTTGATGCAACAGCAAATTTTGTTTTTCATTTTCAGAGGAGGGAGAGGACTTTGGGGAAGAATTTGGAGGTGGAGACATGTTAGCAACATCAGCCCAGAGGCGATAATTGCCCGAAAGGAGCAGTTGGCCTGGAATGCTGCGTAAGTATTCCTTGAGAAGTGAGGCGGTTACGTGGATATTGAATTGGTGGAAGTCGGGGACTTGTCCCTAAAATATTTAATTGAAATATATTTTCAGAATAAATCAAAATTTTGATCAGAATTAAAGTCAGAAAGATCAGAATTATGAATATAAAATCAGAATAATACTCAGAAGTAAATCAGAAATTCTGAATAAACCCAGAATTTTAATCAGAATAAATCAAAACTCAAGAGCACAATTCTTGATATAAAATCAGAAGCAAATCAGAAATTCTGAATAAAAATTAAAATTCCAGATTAAAATATCAGAACATTATTTTTCCAAAATTTATTAAAATCAGAATTTTTTCAGAATATAATTTCAGAATTATTTTCAGAAATTATAAAAATGAGAATTTTTTCAGAATTTATTAAAATCAGAATTATTTTCAGAATATAATTTCAGAATTATTTCCAGAATATATAAAAATCAGAATTTTTCCAGAATTTATAAAAACCAGAATTAATTTTCAGAAATCAGAAATTATTTCAGATTAAACATATTTTCCCTCACCATATCCAACTGCTGCCTCAACAACCTAACAGTTTGCTGTTTCGGCGATTTTCTAAAAATCCCCTCAGCATCTGCCCCATACAAAAGTAGATGATCTATCATAGTTAATACAGGCTGTGGTGGCATAGAACCGCGGAGTTGACGTCCAAACAGGCGCTGCTTTTTGTTTGGCATTTTTAATTTTTTGCCGCTATTAGGGTCAATTCCAAAGGGTGGGGGATTTGTTGTGGGAGAGTTACAACCGCTAGAAGTGGCGGAATCGGTTCTTCCGAGTACCACACGTCTGGAAAAATTTTTAAAATTTTTTTGAAATTTTAAAATTAAAAAAAAATTTTTTTTTGAATTTTTTAAGGTAAATTGACGATAAAAATCATAAAATGCCCGATTTTTAAAAATTCATATCTCCGCCTGGGGAAAATATTTTTGGGCCAGGTTTTTTGATTCTAGTTCCTAAAATCGGGAAAAATAAGAATATCTTAATGGATTCCCTCGAAAAAATTTTTGAATTTTTTTTCTTAATTTTTTAAAAATTTTGATATTAAAAATTTTGGCTTATCCTCCTTACAAAAAATGCCCAAATTTCAAAAATTCACATCTCCACCTAGGAAAAATATTTTTGGACCAGGTTTTCTGATTCTGGTACCTAAAATCAAGGAGAATAAGAATGTCATAATGGATCCCCTCGAAAAAATTTTTGAAAATATTTTTCGAAATTATTTAGCCAGACCCGCATTTTATTGGTAGATCCGACCTGCCCTCCTTTATCCCAGCTTATCTCCTCTCCAGTAATTTTTAGGGAAAAACGCTGAAACTGGTCAAACGGGATTTGTTTCAAGCTTTCGAATGATATATAGAACATGTATTTTTTGAATAAAATTTTTAAGGATTTTTTTAAATTCCCACCTAAACTGATTAACCAAATTCAACGCAGCCCTCTTATTATGATGCCCAGAAGCGTGTGAAGGGGAATTACTTGGACCAGTCTGTCTCAAAAGCAATTTACAATTAACTAAGGGGCAAGTATCCAAATGAGCCAGTTGTGAATCGGAAAGGCTAATGCCTAATTGGGAGCGAACAAATTCCATTAGAACGGCGTAGACGTTTTCAACCTGTTTAAATTAATTCTGAATAAAGGGGGAAAATCAGAATTAATTTCAGAATTAATTTCAGAATTAAAAAACCAGAATTCTGATTTTCAGAATTTATAAAATCAGAATTATTTCAGAACTAAAATCAGAACTAATTTTGAAATAAAAACCAGAATTCTGATTTTCAGAATTTATAAAATCAGAATTATTTCAGAATTAAAATCAGAACTAATTTTGAAATAAAAACCAGAATTCTGATTTTTCAGAATTAATTTCAGAATCGAATCAGAATTAATTTCAGAATTTAAAATCAGAATTTAACCAGAATTAATTTCAGAATTTAAAATCAGAATTAAACCAGAATTAATTTCAGAATTTAAATCAGAATTTTTATTTCCAGAATTAAAATCAGAATAATTTGTAAATTTCAAAATCAGAATTCTGATTTTTCAGTATTAAAATCAGAATTAAATAATTAACTCACTCCGTGCAAAGGCTGTATAGCAGCACTATTGTACTGACAATTATTATAGACAGGCGACCGGTGTGCCGCTTGCAAAGGAGAAACAATGCAAGTATGCGACTGTACTCTACGTAAAATTGCCGGGGACGAAGACAATGAAGAATTATTTAAATTTTCTTTTTTATTTAAATTTTCTTCTTTTTTATTTATTAAATTTTCTGAAGCACCAAATAATTGGGGTGAAGGAGGTAATTTTGTTTCAATAGAGGAATTATTGGTAGTGTTGTTGTTGCTAGGCAGAAAACTGGTTATATGACAGCCTAAATTTAATTTTATTTTTTTATTGTTTGTAGTAATTTAATAATTTCAAATTCAAAATTCTAATTAAATTTTGCCATTAAATAAAAAAATATTTAATTGGGATATAGTGCCATAATAAAGACGTCCAAAAGTCGGTAGATGGAGATCCCGTAATAAAGACGCCCAAAAGTCGGTAGATGGAGGTTACTATAACAGAAGGGAAAAGTCGTAATAAGAGTCAGACCAATCCAACCTCACTATAGAATACCCCAAATATTAGTTGTACCATTCAACGGCAAAATGGTTCAACGACAAAATGGTTCAACGACAAAAGGGTACAAAAGACAAAAGGTACAAAAGACAAAAGGGTACAACCGACAAAACGGTTCAACGACAAAAGGGTACAACCGACAAAATGGTTCAACGACAGAAGGGTTCATGGACGAAATGGTTCAGCGACAAAATGGTACAGACGACAAAGGGGAACTAATGTTTTGTTTGGTCACTAGGTGGGAGAGCTACCTAAAAAATAACCCCTCTCCATTTAACATACACCTCTATTTAAGAGACACCCCATTATAAGCTACAAATTTTATAGCCCCAAGGGGGTCTCTAATAATAAGTAAATATATTTATCCACCTCCTCCACTATTCCGTCTACTTCCAGGGCAAAAGCAAAGTTCGTAGTGTCCCAAATGAGGGTCTATAACAGGCAAATGAAGCTCTATACGTAAAGCCTCAATTAAATCCTCGGCGCGTTGACCGTTTTTGACTTCTCTTCGAATTTGCTGAAAAAATTAGAAATATAAGTATTGAATCAGAATAAATAAATCAGAATAAATAATTATAAAAAATCAGAATTATTTTCAGAATTAATCTTAAAAAATAAAAAACCAGAATTTTAAGAAACAGAATATCTAAATCAGAATTTTTAGAAATTAAAATATTAAAAATCAGAATTATCAAAAATCAGAATTTTTAAAAATCAGAATTTGATGAACGCATAATTTTATAAAAACCAGAATATTTAAAAATTAAAATAAATAAAAATTAATTCGGAAAATTAAAAATATGAGGTAATCAAGGTTGTTGAAGGGAGAATTTTTTAGTTAAAACGAACAAAAATGTATCAAAAATTAGAAAGAAAAATATTTTAAGAACACAAAAAAAATAAATTATTAATTAAATAAAAAATCAAGGTCATTATTAGAATAAGGAATTTTTTATTTTTTTAAATGGGGGGGGGGTTATTGGAGAAACTGGAATAATAATGCGAAAATATTTTAAATAAACAGTATATTAAAAAATCAGAATTATTTTTAAAATTAATATTAATAACAAAAATCAGAATTTTTAGAATCATAAATATTGAAATCAGAATTATCAAAAATCAGAATTATTAAAACCAGAATTTAAAAAGAATCAGAATTTTTGCAAGATCAGAAATATCGAAATCAGAATTTTGAAATCAGAAACAGAAATATTAGAATCAGAATGTTTATAAATCAGAATTATCAAAAATCAGACTTATTAAAAATCAGAATTATCAAGAACAAGAAAAATAAAAATCAGAATATTATAATCAGAATTGTTTATAATCAGAATATTTAAATATAAGAATTGTTTTTAAAACGAATTAAAATCAGAATTAATTTAAAAATAACTTAGTGGAAGGGATACTCATTTAAATAAAGTACGGTAATTTGAGCGCATGTTTCTTTATTTTTTTTCAGTCTATTTTGCTTCCTAATTTTATTTTTAAAATTTTTTCATAATTTTCCCAATCTGTAGGATTTTTTAAAATTATTTTTATTTTTAATGCATTCGCCAAATAAAAAAATAAAAATAAATGAGTAAAAGGTGAAAATAAACTAATATTTCATTCACTAGACAAATAAATCATTAAAAAACGGAAATATTTTTCAAAATACATTAATAATTTTTGCGTCCCTTTCCGTCTATTTTTCATTTAAAAATTTTAGTTTTTAAAATTTAAAAACAAAATTTAATTATTTTTACTTTCTTTTAAAAATGCTGGGGGAAGGGGTAAGGTAGGCCAATTACGGCGCGACTTTTAAAATTTTCGAAAAAAATTTTTTACTGAAAATAGTAAAATTAAGAAATTTTGTGGAGATGACTTTTAAATGTGTTTACAGTCCTCCTATAATTTTTAAAAATTTTTGAAAGAATTTTAAATTTAATATTGGACGAGTTTGTAGACAAAAATGTACTAATTATGAATTAAAAATGAGGGTTTTCGTTAGTTTTTTAGTCACAACTTTGGAACTACTGAACTTAAAATACTGAAATTTTGGGATTTACTAGATAACACTTAAAGTTACTAGATAATTGTTTAGAAAGGTCTCTGCATTACCAAGATATTAAAAAAATGCACAGTAACAATCAGACGATTAAAAAATGAATGGAGAGTTATTTCAGAGTCATAACTTGGAACTAATTAACCTATAATGCTGAAAGTTTGCAATGTACTAGGCAGCATTATAAAGAATAAGTGTCCAAAATCCCTTTTTAAAAGGTTTTGACAATATTGAGATATTAAAAAAATACGCGCAGTAACGTTCAGGCAACTAGAAAATGAGGGTGTCGCTAGTTTTTTGGCTACAACTTTGGAACTAGTGAACCAAAAATTTTGAAATTTTGCAATTTAATAAGTAACACTGTTATAGATAAGCATGCCAAGTTTCATTTAAAAAGGCCCGGGTATTATTGAGATATTAAAATACGCGCAGTAAAACGCCTAGAAATGAAGGGGGAAGTCATTTCCGAATCACAGCTTTGGAACTAGTGAACCAAAAATTTTGAAATTTTGCAAGTTTCTAGGTAATACATTAAAGAATAAGCCTACAAAATTTTGTTTTGAAAGGTCTTGGCGTTATTAAGATATTAAAATTTGAGTGTAGCGGTTAAGACCTAGAAAATGAGGGGGAAGTCATTTTCGGGTCACAACTTTGGAACTTGTGAATCTAAAATTTTGAAATTTTGCATGCTTCTAGGTAATACCTTAAGTAATAAGTCTGCCAAATTTTATTTTGAAAGGTCTTGTCATTATTGAGATAATAAAATTCGCGTCGCCTCGGTCAAGCACCTAGAAAATAATGGGTGTCGTTAGTTATCGAGTCATAGCTTTGGAACTACTAAACCAAATAGTTTGAAATTTTACAACTTGCTATCTAACACCTTAATTAACAAGTCTGCCAAATTTTATTTAAAAAGGTCATGTCACTATTGAGGTATTAAAATTCGCGTCGCCTCCATCAAGCGCCAATACGACGCCCCGCCAGAATTGATAATTAAATAAGTTTTTAAATGTTTTGTAAACAAATTAAATTGAAATAAAATTATATTAGTCATTCAAAAAGTTAATAATCAGACTAGTAATATTTTTTAGAAAAAATAAGGAAAAAATTAAAAAAAATAATTTTCATGTTTGCAATGATATACCAGAGTTGTTTGTGTAAAAATTACCCCCCGTTCTAAGCTAATAAAAAATTAAAGCAAAAATAAATGCAAGGACAAAGTCTATTTTACGTTTTTTAAGCTGTTAAACTGGAAATTAAAATAAGAAAAATAAAGGAAAATTTTTTTTTGCTTTTTTTATTTTTTTATTTTAAAAATAAAGGGGGAAGGGAAAGGAATACAGGCAAAAGGTTTCTATGATTATTTTAAAAATAAAATTGAAAAAAAAAGAAAAAAATCAAAGGTCAAGGAAAAAAGGGTTAAAAATCAGGATGATTGAAGATTAAAAATTCAGGAAGGATATTAAAAGAAAAAATTGAGAGCAAAAACTATAGACCGACTTGGAGGGGTGTACGATAATCGGAACTTATGCAGTTTAACTACACACCCCATTTATGGAAGTGGGCGAAGACCATGCCCGGCCTACCCTCCGTAGCAGCACAAAAACAGTTTTTCCAGCGAAGATCTGGTCATAAGTTTGTGCATAATAAACCTATTGATAGCTTGCGAATAAACGGGGTAATTGGCGAATAAGTGTAGCAATAATGGGGTGAGCCTCGCGAATAAATGGGGTGTGTAGTTAAACTGCATAAGTTCCCCATAATCGAGATCTCTCGGTCCGATTTCTACTATAAAGCGAGAGATTCTGTAAAAAATGAAGAATTTCGGTTTCAAAATTAGGGGTACACCCCAACATACCGCAGTCTCAACCTACCCCCGAGACTATAACTTTGATTAGAATTGTTGAATCCAGGAAGACCTGGTATATTTCGATTCAGCTCATCGAGGCGCATCGAATCATATCCGCTTCCCGGATTCGACAAATCTGAATGAAGTTATAGCCTCGGCATTAGGTTGGCCTGCTCCCCAAAATGAATAACTGGATACTACAATAAAAAATAAATTCAAAAAAAAATTTTTTTTTGCTCATATAAAGATAAAACAATTCCCCAATAAATAATGGTTTTAATAGACTATGACCATATGCGCAAAAAATAAACAGGTGGGGACACGCCCAAGTAGGCGCGGGGCCAGGTAGGCGCAAAGCCATAACTACTTGGAAAATTTCTGGACCTTAACAATTTTGGTACCATTCTCTTTAGCTCGATGAGAGGAATCGTTTAATACTAAATTTTGAAAGATTTGGAAATTTTAAAGCAAGTTATGGCTTTGCGCCTACATGGCCGCGCGCCTACTTGGGCCGTACCCAATCAGGTGTGAATAAAAAAAGAATAATATAGTAAAAAATGATTGATCTCTTAAATAATTGTTTTAAATATAGAAGATTGTTTATAATAATAAGATTGAACCTTGTCAGAATTTTATCAGAAAAGCTAAAATAGAATTCAGAGGCACGCGGACATATTGGGACGGACATATCAGGATTAGAGGTCGGTGCGGGACGGGATCCCGCGCGGGATTTTGCGGGATCCCGTCCCGCAATCCCGCATTTTTTTTGAATTGCGGGATTTTGCGGGATGCGGGATTTATCCCGCGGGATCCCGTCCCGCAAAGAATTCTAGAAAAAATCCCGCATGCGGGATCCCGCAAATACGATTTTACCGACCTCTAATCAGGATATTTCAATGTACGAACAGTTACCCTACTGGTTTCGGAACCTACGGCCACTGGGTCTTGGATAGTATATTGTCCAGAATAGAGTTTTTATGTTTTAGAACAAACGTAACCACGCTAGAAATTATTTTTGTCACCCCAATTCCGATATGTCTGTCCCGATATGTCCTCACACCATCTCTATCACAACGAGCTCTCAGTCTCTTGTCTCTTGTTAGATTAGAATTCAAACTATGATTCCGGACAGAAATTTTATTATCCATTTTTGCTTTTCCGTTATTTATGCAGGATTAGGGTTTTCGAGTTCGAGTCAAGCCATTTTCGAGTCATTTTTTCGTGCCCCATTTTTATCGAACCGGGCAGTTCGAGTCTTTTTTGGGCTTCTTTTTTTCGGGCCGGACCGGTCGATTCTTTTTAGGGCCAAAAATCGAGGCCCGGTTCGATCTTTCGAACCGGGCCGAACCGGACCCCCAACCCTATACAGGATCTTGAGTGGTTCAAGGATTTCCATCTTGAACCCTTGAAACCTTGAATAAATCTGAAAGAAATCTCGATATAAATCTGAAAGCTAACTTAAAATGAGACACAAAAAAGATATTTAATAAATAGAGCAAAAATTGAAAGGTTAAATCTTAAAAGAACCGGAAATTAATTTACAAAAATGACTAAAATAAATTAAAAAATGAACAGAAAAATTCTTTTAGATAAATATTTTGAATGATTAAATACTTGAATGATTGAATTAATTTTTTTGACAATAAAAAGGTTAAAAAATTTTTGTAAAAATGGGGGGAAGAGAGGAAGGGGTGCGCGATCCAACCTTTTAAAATAACCAGAAAGACTTTGGAGTGTAATAATAATAATAATACTATTAATTATAAAAAATAAAAATCAGAATTTTTAAAAAATCAGAATACTTAAAAGCAGAAGTTAAAAATCAAAGGCATGAAAAATCAGAATTATGAAAATCAGAATTTTTAAAAAATCAGAATATTTAAAAACAGTATTTTTTAAAATCAGAAATATGATAAATCAGAATAATTAAAAATCAGAATTTTCACAAATCAGAATTATGAAAAATCAGAACATTTAAATCAGAATAATTAAAAATCAGAGCATTCAAAAGCAGAATTTTTAAAAATCAGAAGCATGTAGATCAGAAATTTTAAAATCAGAATATTTTTTAAAAATCAGAATATCAACCCGAATTATTAAAATAAAAAAAAGGGAAGGGAAAGGGTGCGCGATCCAACTACTATATTAATTTAAAACACTTTTAAAATAACCAGAAAGACTTTGGAGTGTAATAATAATAATACTAATAATTTTATTTATTAAATAAAAATAAAAATTTGTGCAAAGAATTTTTTTCTAAATTTTTTTCTAATCTTTTTGCAGTAAAATGTACGAAAAGTGTTGCAACGTGCACGCGAACATAAATTATAAAATAAATTGTGGGGTGAAAATTAAGGTAATATTTATAGGTGGGAATAATATTAAGGTTGTAATAAAAATACAAAAAAATACAATTTCAGAATTTTCGAAAAAAGAAAATACAAAATCAGAATTTCTAAATTAAATAACTTTAAGAACACATCAGAAAAATACAAACCAGAATTTTAAAAAGAAAAAATACAATAAAATACAATTTCAGAATTTATAAAAAGGAAAATACAAAAAATCAGAATTTCTGAAATAAAATAATCTATAAAGGAAAACACATCAGAAAAACACAAATCAGAATTTATAATAAAAGAAAATACAAAAATCAGAATTTAAGAGAAAATTTATAATAATAAAAGAACTCGTCAAGGACTAGTACCTGCTAATTTCAAAAATCTGTAACTAGATTATTACCAGGTATTTAAAAGATGTTTTGATATCATTCGATAGAGAAAAGAATGGGCTACAAGATGAGGTAAAGGGAATTATCTTATGATAAGCCTTAAAAAGGTTATGACTGAAAAACCTCAAGAAACCTGAACATTTAAGCTGATATTAAATTCATTTTTCGATCAGAATTCATTTGTAAATCGCCATAAAAATTAGAAAACCTGTCTAATTATAGCAAATTTTCTCCTCTATAAAATGATATCAAGAAATAACCTAAAAAGAATTTCAAGAATTTGTAGTAAAATAAAAGAGGTCTACTAATAATAATGACTTTAAATAGAAAATAATAATAAAATTACTTATAATTTAAAAAATAATAAAAAATTTAATTTAATTGTTAAATTCATTTCCGCATTATAATTAATTTTTAATAAACTACAGAATAAATTTAAAAAATAAAATTTAATTAAAATCTCTGCCAACTTTATAAATTAATTAAAAATGCCATTATTAGATTTTTAAATTTTATTTCCTCAAAAATTAATTTTTATTTCAATTTTCATTTCTAACATTTTTTTAAAAAATGCGTGGGAATGGGAGGAGATAGATTATGGCAAAAATATTAAGAGAATAAATTTATTACGACATTTTTTTTAAGTATCAACGGAAGTGGCACGTATGGGCTTCCTTTGACGCTAGGGCTCGGCTTATATTAAAGAGACATAATAAAAGGACCTAAAATTATGAAAATTTACATTTACGTTCTAGATACTATCCTCTAACTAGATTTATAATTTAAAAATTTTTGGATCAGGAAAAACTAAATTATGGTCAAAAAATGGCGAAAAATTCGAAAAAAGTCAATTTTAACTGCGTTTTTTGGCTATAATTTCTGAAATCTGAAATTATTAATTCTGAAAATTATAGGACGGTTAGATAACATTATTGAAGAGATATCCAGAAAATTTCAGGATTTTAGGTCAAGTTCGAGAGGAGATATTTAAAACCGTGTCAACACACAAACGCGTCCCCAAGTAAATTTTAACCGGTTTTTTGACCATAACTTCTGAAATCTAAAACCAGAAATTCTGAAAATTATGGGAGGTGTAGCTAACATTATTGTCAGGACATCCAAAAAAAATTTCACAATTCTAGTTCCATTTCAAAAGGAGATATTTAAAACCGCGCCAACCCACACCTGCGCCCAGCAGTCACCCAACTTTAATATTTAGTCAGATTAAATACTTAAAAAATAAAAATTCAAAGAAAGCCTAAAAACGAGAAGAACGGCTAGAAAGAAATGCCAAAAGGAATAAAAGAAAAGAAAAAAATAGCTAGACGGATTTCCGGTTTTTATTCATCGGAAATTGACGTTTGTTTCTATAGCTTTTTGTTGCTGTTCTCTGGTATATTTTATTTAATATTTAATTTTATATTTATGTACACACAAAAAGGGGGTTATTTATGCAAAATTAAAGAGAAGGAAAAGCTGCTTATGGGAAATGAGAGAATTTTTAAGAAAAAATATTTTTGTGGAATTATAGGGGAAATTTTAATGCCAGATGAGTGGGTGGGTGGAGGAGGAGGGGGAATAGGTGAATTTTTGAAAATTTCAAGAAAAAATGAAGACGGGGCTAAGAAAAAATTAAAAAATAATTTCATTATTACATACAGGCGTAGGCCGGGTTGAGAGAAAAAATTGGGTAAGGTCTTCGAAAATTACTCGGGTTGGGTTTCGCGTAGCCTCCGACCCGTCCCTGATCCATATCAAGGATCCTGCCGTCCCGATTCCTGAAAATCGGGAATTCCTGACGTTTTGTGGGTAGAAATCCCTGATTTTCCGAAACGGAAATTGAAAAAAATTCGTAAAGTCCCGATTCCCAAAATCGGGAATTTTGGGTTTTTTGCCGGCAGGATCCCTGATCCATCCTAAACTTAATGATGGAATCTGGAAAAAAAAATTTTTTTTTTAATTTTTATTTTTTTTTGCGTGGAGAAGAGAAAAAAGAGTCATTGAAAAAGTGCACTCAAATAAAAAAATAAAATTGGGAACATGTGAAAAATATATAATAGTTAATATAAAAGAGATATGATGGCCGGAAAGAGTTCTTAAAATATTTAAAAAAGTGAGAAGGGAAATTGAGCCTAATTTAGCGTTTGACATTTAAAATAAAAAAAGGAAAAAAATTTAAAAATTTAAAAAAAAATTTAAAAATTTTTTCACCTGTTGACGTCCTTCAATTTGAACAAAAACTCCAATTGTTGTGGATTTTGGCCGGAGACGACGTTGTATGGCTGAGTTCAGCTTTTCAAACCAGTCTGATTTTTCGCGCTCCGTACTGAAAATTAATTAATTTTTGACATTATGACATTTTGACATTTTGAAATTTCGACATTTTGCAATTTCGACATTATGAAAATTTTGACACTTTGAAAGTGACATTACGAAATATGACATTACGAAATATGACATTTTGAAATCTTGACATTTTGCAATTTCGACATTATGAAAATTTTGACACTTTGAAAGTGACATTACGAAATATGACATTTTGAAATTTTTGACATTTTGACATTCCGAAAATTTGACATTATGAAATTCGCGACATTTTTTATTTTAAAATTTATTTAAAAATATCACACCTGAAATGAGCTATATAGTTGCGCGTTGTTGGCCAACCAAGTAGGAATGAATTAGTACAATTATTAGAAGAAAGCCACAGAAATTCAAGTGAAACTTTTTCTTTAAGCTTATAACAGCTGTTATGCTCTCCTCTAAAATTATTATTTTTTTTAAATTTTTAGATTATAAATTTTTAAATATTTTTTTAATATTTGATAAAATAGAAGAAAATACATATTTAAAAAAAAATAAAATAAATAAGGAGTAAATATGTATGAGGTGGATGTGAAAATGTTTAGGATGAGGGATCGTTTGCGCGCGCGCCAGTATCTTGGCTTATAATGAAGATATGGACCTGATATTTTTTACCGATATCTTTAACATTCTTATCTAGATACTCTAAAAATTTTGGATTTTTTGAAAAATTAGCTATGAAAATATGGACAAAAAGAGGACGAAAAACACCTAGAGGGGCATGCATTTTCAGTGCTTTTTTAAATTTTCGGCTATAATTTTTGAAATACCGTATTTCCTCTAATAGAGCGGCCGCCCCCATTTGAACGGCCGCCTCCAATAGAGCGGCCCTTTGAGAGGGGATTGAAAAATAGAGCGGCCGCCTCTATTTGAACGGCCGTCTCCAATAGAGCGGCCCTTTACATTAAATGCAATTTATTATTTTTAATTTATCTCTTTTCACTTTAGTAACTGTTTAACAACTTAATTTTAAGAAAATGAGTGATTCCGACATTGATGTCGTAAATATCAGTAATTCTGAAGAAGACCCAGGTCCAAGCATAACAAAAAAATGTCGCCGTTCATACACAATAGCTCAATATATTGAGGCTATTGAAGAGAATAGTAGTAGGGTTGGGCCCCGAAAACTCGGGGGCGGGTATATCGGGTTACAGAGTTTTCGAATTGTTTCGGGGCGGGGTACGGGTCGGGGTTTTAGGAAAAATCTTTAAAGTAAATTTCCAAAAATAATACACTCTCCGTCTATTTTTGTTAATTTATTCAAAAATTAAGGAAGATTTGTGGGATAACTTTTATTCCAAATTGGGGAACTAAATTGTAAAGTGTAAAATAAAGCGGCTATAGTTATATCGAGGGAGGATATCGAGGGATGCAAATTTGAGGGGATTAAAAGAGATATTGTGGGATTTGGATGATTGAAAAGGATATCAGGGAATCTGAGGATTAGAATGGATATTTGGGGATCAAGGAGGATGTCGAGAGATTAAAATCAAGAGGTGGGGAAGATATTGAGGGATTGAAAATTTTTAGCGTCGCAGGCGAAAATTTTGGAAATTTTTGATGACCGACCTCTGGTCGGGTGCAACACTAATTTTAAGCGATTCTTAGGAATTTTGATTTTATTTAATGAATAAAGAAATTTTCTTTTGCCAAATATTTTGTGTATGAAAAATAGAGCGGCCGCCTCCATTTGAACGGCCGTCTCCAATAGAGCGGCCCTTTGAGAGGGGATTGAAAAATAGAGCGGCCGGCCGCTCAATTAGAGGAAATACGGTATTTAGCCAAAAATTCTGAAATTTGGGGAGGTGATAAACATCTCTATCTGGAATAAGCAGTAAAAATTTCAAGGTCTTAGCTTAACTTTTAATAAAGTTATAACGCTGCGCGCAGACGTATTCGACTTGTTTAGGGATTTTCTTAATTTTCGGCCATAACTTTCCATATACTAAACCAAAAATTCTGAAATTTAGGGATATGTTAGATACCTCTATGTGGAATAAAAATATATAATTTCAAGGTCTTAGCTAAACTTTAAAGAGTTATAAAGATGCGCGCGGACGTACTCGAACGCTAATTCTAGGTGTAAATTTTGGCTAAAACTTTTTAATGAATAAAATATTTTTTAATCAAATTAATTAAATTAAATAGAGCTGAGAATTAGCTACAAAATACAATCAAAATTAAAAAAAATAAACACAAAAAAAATAGATTAATTTATTAAAATCTCTATAAACGAGCTTTTCTAACACGCCTATTTTTAGGCAGCTTTGTTAGGCTACAAAAAAATTTTTTTATCACAAACTAAAAAGATTTTTGATTTTTTATTTAATTTATACAGCAATTTCCGCTAGAATTTAAAATTCTTAGAGATTATTAAAATTATTGCTTAATATTTTATGAACTAAAATACTTAGATGACACTTTGTCCAAAAAATTCTTAAAAATTATCTCAATCCAAAAAAAGGTTTCCTTTTTAATTAAAGCTCTATTTTAATATTTTTAGTTTGATATTTACGTAAAAAGAAGGGATTAAAGAGAATATTAGGGGAAATACGCAAAAATAGATACCAAAATAATTATTCTAAATTGGGGTAAAATTTATTATTAAATACGACATTTGAGGACACACGACATTTGCGTATTTTTGTGATAACTTTTTTTGAACTGAACTTAAAAATATAATTTAAAAACTGAAAAATCAAGCTTAAAAATAGGAACATTTTAAAGCAAAGAAAATCAAAATCGGTCAATTTTTGAGAAAGTTATGGCCATAAATATGTTTACGGGCAAACTTTCTTAGTTTTTAAGCCATAACTTTATTTTAAAGCCAAAATTTTGTCCAAATTTTGTACCATTTTAGAGGTAATTTTTAGCTTGTAATTATAAAATCTAACTCCATTTGGTTATCATTTTATCACTGACCCTATGCTTGATTTAACTGAGATTGTCCTCAAATGTCGGGGTACTCAAACGTCGCGCCGTGTATAATAAAGCATAATTTAATTTAAAATAATTTAAAAAATAAAATAGCAAAATAAAATGAATTTTAGCTTCAAAATCGCTAAATAAAATTTTATTATAAACGTGAATCATTAGAAAAAAAAAATAATTTTTTTAAATCTATTTTTTAATTTAACCAGCTGTTTTAATTAAAAAAATATTTTAAATATTAATAATTAATTCATTTCCGGTAGAAAAATGCTGAGTTAATATAATAAGCTAGATCGTGACCACAAATTTAGATATTAGAAGTCTTTAATAAATTTATTTTGTGGCTCTAAAAAGGAGAAGTTCCGACTTCATCGCCCTCGGCAATTAAAAAAATTTCGACTTTCGTCTTTTTTTGGTGGTAGGCCCTTAAAAATAATTTCGCCACACTTCTATTACAGAAGCTGGAAAAAGTTAAAAAAATTTTTTTTTCAAAAAACAAAAAATATAGGTATATTAAGCAAAATAAAAAATAAATTTTGTCTAAAAAGTTTCGTCTTTTTAGCGTTTCGCTTTTCACTATTTAATAATAATTTTGACACACTTCTTTCACAGAAGTTCAAATAAATTTTAAAAAAATTTTAAAAATAAAAAATATATATTAAGTAAAAATAAAAAAATACAGAGGTTGGCATCAGAGGTGGATCGGAATTCCGATTTCCGACGTTTTTTCCTTCCGATTTCCGACTTCCGATTTCCGAAATTTTGGAAAAATTTCCGATTTCCGACGTTTTTTTCCTTCCGATTTCCGAAAAAAAATTCTGATTTCCGATTTCCGAGTTCCGACTTTTGAGCCAGTTCCGATTTCCGGCTCTTCCGATTTCCGACACCTCTGACTGTTCCGATCCATCTCTGGTTGGCATAAATAAAAAAAAATATTTTTTCAAAAAAAAAATATATATATATTAAGTAAACAAAATATTTTAAAGTAAAAAAATACCAAAAAAACCCCCCATTTATATTCCCTAAATAATTTAAAATTGCCAAATTAAAGCAAAAAAGGAAAAGACGTTTTTAGAAACTCCCAAATGGAACGAGAAAAATAGTAAAAAAAAAAAGATAAAAATAGTTAAAGCACTATTTGGGGCAATTATGAGGAAATTGTCTTATTTTAGAATTAATTTTATCTATTTATGGTTAAATAGGCAAAAATGAGTAAAAAAATAAAAATGGTAGATAAAAACACATGAGGGGGTGGGGAAAATAAATAAGGGTAGAAAAATACATAAGAAAGAATAAAAAAATAAATTTAAAATGCAATTGTATTTTAGTAGAGAAAATTCTGATTTGAAGAAAAAATACAAATTCTGATTTATTTAATTTTAGATATTACTGAAAACACATGAAAATCGAAATTATGATTCAAGAAAAATACATACAAATTCTGATTTATTTAATTTTAGATATTCCGGAAAACACATGAAATACAAATTCTGATTCTGGAAAATAAATTCTGATTTGTAGAAAAAATACAAATATGTATTTCCGGGAAATTCTGATTCACGAAAAATACAAATTCTGATTCCGGAAAATAAATTCTGATTTGTAGAAAAAATACAAATATGTATTTCCGGGAAATTCTGATTCACGAAAAATACAAATTTTGATTCTGGAAAATAAATTCTGATTTGTAGAAAAAATACAAATATGTATTTCCGGGAAATTCTGATTCACGAAAAATACAAACAAATTCATATTCCGGAAAATAAATTCTGATTTGAAGGAAAATACAAATTCTGATTTATTTTAAATTTGTATTTATTTCAGAAAGAAAAATAACTTTAGGAATTAGGTATACCTATTATATATTCCGGAAAACACATTCAAAAATAATTTATTCTGGAAAACACATTCTGATTTAAGAAAAAATACAAATTCTGATTTAAGAAAAAATACAAATTCTGATTTAAGAAAAAATACAAATTCTGATTTAAGAAAAAATACAAATTCTGATTTAAGAAAAAATACAAATTCTGATTTAGAAAAAAATACAAATTCTGATTTAAGAAAAAATACAAATTCTGATTTAAGAAAAAATACAAATTCTGATTTAAGAAAAAATACACATTCTGATTTAAGAAAAAATACAAATTCTGATTTAAGAAAAAATACAAATTCTGATTTAAGAAAAAATACAAATTCTGATTTAAGAAAAAATACAAATTCTGATTTCAGAAAAAATACAAATTCTGATTTAAGAAAAAATACAAATTCTGATTTAAGAAAAAATACAAATTCTGATTTCAGAAAAAATACAAATTCTGATTTAAGAAAAAATACAAATTCTGATTTAAGAAAAAATACAAATTCTGATTTAAGAAAAAATACAAATTCTGATTTAAGAAAAAATACAAATTCTGATTTAAGAAAAAATACAAATTCTGATTTAAGAAAAAATACAAATTCTGATTTAAGAAAAAATACAAATTCTGATTTAAGAAAAAATACAAATTCTGATTTTCTAAAGACATGTATTTTATTTCAGGAAATAAATGTTTTCCGGAAAGGAATTTTATTTAAAGAAAACACATCATTCTGACTTGTGTTTATTTATAGTAAATATAACACACAAATATTTCTAAGCTTTTAAATTATTTATAAAATTTATTTAAAGCATTCCAGTACAAACAAATAACAAATAAAAGCGTATTTTAAGTATCAAAAAAATTATTTTTGTTTATTTATGGTAAAATGTCCGCGTATTTATTAGCCGTTATAAATTATTAATAAAATTATCGACCAATTAATTGGCCTAGTTAAACAATTAACTGGCTACCCAGCCTAAAACTTAATTTATTCCCCACTGAAATTTAAAAGAAAAAAATTTTTCCTTTGGAAAAAAACATTTAAAAATTTTGACAAATAAAAATGATTATTAAGAGGGAATGACGGGGTTTTTTCTTAGAAGCTAAAAGACGTAAGTATTACACATTGAATGGTTTGGATGATTCATTTTTGGTGTTTATTTTATTTTTTAGTTTTTGACAAAATTAAATATCAAAGGAAAAAATACAAAAGTTGATAATAAATAAAATGGTAAATGTACTTGAAGAAATAGTTATTTTACGGAAAGAATTTTATTTATAGTAGAAAATACAAAATTCTGATTTTTAAATTATATTCCGGAAAACACAAATTCTGGCGGCTCATAAATAAAAAAAATAATCCGGAAAAATATTTTTCCGGAAAAGATAGTATAAAAGAAAATACAAATTCTGATTTTTTAAAATTAATCCTATTTACGGAAAATACACGAAAAATACAATTTCTGAAAACACTTTTTTCCGGGAAGGAAATTAATTTATAAAAAACAGAAATTCTGATTTGTAAATTATAATTCGGGAAAATACAAAATTCTATTTTTAAATTGTAATTCAGGAAAATACAAATTCTGATTTTTAAATCAAATTCAGGAAAACACAAATTTCTGATTTTTTATTTAATTTTTTCCGGAAAAGAAAATACAAGAAAATACAAATTCTGATTTTTTAAAATTAATCCTATTTACGGAAAATACACGAAAAATACAATTTCTGAAAACACTTTTTTCCGGGAAGGAAATTAATTTATAAAAAACAGAAATTCTGATTTGTAAATTATAATTCGGGAAAATACAAAATTCTATTTTTAAATTGTAATTCAGGAAAATACAAATTCTGATTTTTAAATCAAATTCAGGAAAACACAAATTTCTGATTTTTTATTTAATTTTTTCCGGAAAAGAAAATACAAGAAAATACAAATTCTGATTTTTTTTTAATTAATCCTATTTACGGAAAATACACGAAAATACAATTTCTGAAAATACATTTCTCCGGAAAGGAAATTAATTTGTAAAAAACACAAATTCTGATTTCCTCATTTAGTACTTACGGGTATGTGCCATTACATGACTGTATACATAAAATGGTAAAATAAAATTTAAAAAATCAAAGAATGACTAAAAATATTTTAATCAATTAATATTTAAAAAATAATTATCTATTCAATTTAACATAAAAATAAAAAAAGTAATTAATGAATTAATGATGTGATAATTTAATATAGTGAACGACTAATAAATAAATTTAAGCGGCCATTTATTTTATTTAATTAACACAATGGACAAAAACGAAGAATAAATAGCTAATATTTTTTTGTTATTTGTTATATTAATCTCTAATTAAATTAAAGCTTAAATAGTCTGGCTTTTTTCATTGTTTTTTAATGCCTAGAGTAGAATCGGATTTAGAGACTAAGGATCAGGGGTGAACGCATTGCGTTTTGCGTTATTTGCGTTAAATTTTGGCCTTGCGTTGCGTTTTGCGTTTTTTCGATTAATTTCGGGTTTAGTGCTTCAAACTCGGGTTTCGTTTTTTCATTTCGCGTTTCGTGTTTCAGTTTCGGGTTTCGTGTTTTCATTTAGGGTTGCGTGTTTCAGTTTCGGGTTTCGTGTTTTCATTTAGGGTTGCGTGTTTCAGTTTCGGGTTTCGTGTTTTCATTTCGGGTTTCTGTTTCCGTTTCGGACTTCTTGTGTCAGTATCGGGTTTAGGGTTTCGGGTAACCCCAACCATCCTTTATAGAGACTAATGCCGTTAACACTCCAAGGTCCAAAAATGGTTGCATTTGGGTCAAAATAAATTAATAGCTAATTCTGTCTTGTCAAGGCAAAATCTCTCACGATTTTCTTTCTCGCCTGACTTGCTCTTAAAATACAAATTTTGCCAAATTTGTAGCTTCATTAGCAATGTCAAAAACACTTAAAATGTCTCCTTCTCTTAATTAAGCTGACGCAAATGTGTGACATTTTTAATAAAAACAAAAATAAAGGCAGCCATCCCAACCCTTATATTGTCAATAATAAATTAGAGAGGAGACTATTTATTTGCAATTATAATGAAAAATAAATAAAAATTGAAATTTTGGTAAACAAAAAATAATTAAAAATGATAAAGGAAACGGAAGTAGCGAAAAAAGGGAAAATCGGTACCTAGCCGGAATCAGGGCCGTGTGTCATGTCGATTGACGTTTTGTGTTTGGCGTCATTTTGGCCGAATTTTGGCTTTTTGCATTTGGCGTGATTTTAAAATTTGAAAAAATGGCGTTTGGCGAGCCAAGCGAAAATTTTGGATTACAGCCCTGGCCGGAATTTGCCTAAAAGTCATTTAGAAAAAATTGTCTTAGAAGAGTAGAGATAATTTATCTGATAAAATGATAATTGATCCCATAAATATCAGTTCATCCCAAGAATATATTAATGTAACCAAATTGACGCTAAAATAAGCAATACTGTCAAAATATGCATAAAATGTCATAAAAATTAGGAGAAAAATCGAGTTTCGAAAAAAATTTCGAAAAAATAATTCTGATAGTTCTCGAAATTTCGAAATAAGAAATTTCTCTGTGTCGAAATAAATTTGTTCAAAATGTCGAAATTTCAAAATGTCCACTCGAAATTTATTTTTGTTCTATTGACTCAAATATAACCTTAAAAATATAAGAGCATCGTTTGGTGTTTGAACGAAAATAAATGAAAACACAAGATGGATGGGATGTGGATAGATATGGGGAGAGAGGGGGATGATTTTAAGACTGATGGGGATATAGAGGGCGCTGCGCGACGCAACACACAAATTTAAGAAGACATCTAAAAAGGGGCATCTTTTCCCTTCAAAAATATTTTTAATGTGTATATATACCTATTTTCTGAACATTTTACTTAATATAAATAAATTTATTTTGGGGAAGATTTAAATAATTAAAGCATTTATTGAAAATAAATATGTAGAGGTGAGGATTAAATACATGGAAGCCAAAAATTCCAATAAATGGCAAAATGTATGCCCTAAGGGTGTATTAAAGTAATTAATGGCATCGGATGATATAAGTGACATTTGATCATGGAAAATGACACTTGTTCCCAAAAATGACATTTACTCCCATAATTGATATAATAAATGTCATAATGACATAGTTATGTCAAAAATTGACATTAAATGTCACCATAAGTATAAAATATCAAAAAATGGCCGAGAAGATATAAAAATGTCAAAGGGACAAAGAATGCCAAAAACCGGTCCTATACGATAACTGACATAAGTCGCATAATAAATGCATTAAATGGCAGGAGAGTAGAGGTGGGTCGGAATTCCGATTTCCTACGTTTTTTCCTGGCAATTTCCGATTTCCGAAAAAAATTTTGATTTCCAATTTCCGAGTTCCGACTTTTGAGCCAGTTCCGATTTCCGGCTCTTCCGATTTCCGACAACTCTGACTGTTCCGACCCAACTCTGCAGTAGAGGAATGTCAGTGTCAGAGTATTTATGGCAAATATGCAATGTAATAAAGGCCAAAAATATAATTTTAATGGCATTTAATTCCATAATTCCTCCCTCAAATAATCTTTCCGCCCCAAAATAGGAAAGGAGCGGAAATTCAGGGATTAGCTAAGGAATGCCAAAAGCAAAAATTGTTATTAAAAAGGAACTGGGCCGTCATACCTTTATCTAAGTTTTCTAAAAATGTCAGAATTTTTGATCAAGAATTTCGGAAATTGTGGCCAAAAATGTTGATTTTCTGAAAAATGCCTAATTTTTGTGGTCCATCGACTATAACTTCGGAAATATTTGATGAAAAATTCTGAAATTTCGGGAGGAGGTAGTCAAGGATGTTAAAGAAATTTGAGAAAAATTTTATAAATTTAGGTCTCGCCTAAGTGCCACTTTTTTGTTCTCGCGCCAAAACGGCCCGGCGCCAAAACGACCCCAACCCTATTAAAAACAAATAATCTCTTGTTTTTAACTAAAAAAGGGCTAAAAAGATATATCAAACACCCCAACTATCCCTTCTAAAACAGGTGTGGTGTAATGTTCAAATGTAAGGAGAAAAAGAAATATTGCGCTGCGCAATTGGATTTTGTTTGTGTGTATTTTGCTCAGAAAATCAAATAAATATTAGAAGGAAATGGGGGGGGGGGGGGAGAATATGGGGGGAATAAATAAAAGAATAAATAAATTGGTAGGGGATTTTTGGTCTTTATTGTGTGGCCTTGGAAAATTACTATAAAGAATAGCAGGGTCAAAACGGCGCGAGGCCATAACGGCGCAGAGCCATAACTTGCTGGAAAAGGTCTAGCCCTTGTCAATTTTGGTACCAATCTCTTTAGCTCGATGAGTGGAATCGTTTGATACCAAATTTTGTAAGATACAAGCAACTTGAAGCAAGTTATGGCTTTGCCCGTTATGGCCGCGCGCCGTTTTAGGCGTGTCCCATAAAAGCATACTGAAATATAGCTAATAATAAATAGATTTAGGGGAAGAAAAAACAGGTAATGTCAATCGGGTGTGTTTTGCTTCATATTTGGGTTAATATGGTTATTAATAAGGTTATCGGTTATAAGAAATTTTCTACGGGTATTCCTTCGGCCTATATGTAGTGTGAAGGGAACATAATACAGGAGTGTTCCCTTCAGCCCACATATTATGTGAAAGGTAGAAATGATGAAATGATTTCTGGCACTGTTCCACAACGGAACAATGAAATTTTGATTAAATAAATTTCTGAGAGTTCAAGCAGTACAAGCAGCTGAACTTCTGCATGTCCTGCTTGAACTTGTCCAAATGTGTTAGTTTGTTTGCCACTGGTAAGTACAGGTGACCCTGTTGTAGAGAACCGACAAGGAGTCTAAATAAGATATAAGGTCGGATAGATATAAGGTGGGGTATCCAAGGGATATATAGAGATGTTCCTTCCAGCCCATAAGTAGTGTGAAGGGGACATAGCAAAGAGGTCTTTCAGTCCGCATGTAGGGTAAGGAAACATAGTAAAAGGTTATATCCGTTGGATAACCTACAGAAAAAGGAATCCAAGCGGTTCGAATGGGGATTAACTAACAGGGAAGAGACCTGTCTCCGATTATCCGTAATCAAAAAATGGACTGGGAAAAGACTACTAACAAATAGGATTAAAATAAATTTAAAGAGAAAAGGTTTGAAAATAAATATAGGAGAGGATAATGACTAATAAATTAGCTAATAATTATTTTTACTTTCTTTCAAGTTTACTTTCCCTATTATTTAATATTTATTATGCTACTACTATCTATGCTGTAAATCTTGAAGGAATTTAATATTTTATTGCTTTATTAAATCCTTTTTCAAAGACAAGGATTTGAAAATTGAATAAAGACAAAAATATATTCGAATAATGGTATGGTGCCCGAGATATAAGGTTTACCTAAATACGTTCCCTTCGCACTACATGTAGGCTGGAGGGAACATCTATTATGTTCCCTTAACAATACATGTGGGTTGGAGGGAACATCTCCTTACTAGTATGTTACCTCCAGACTACTTATGGGCTAGAAGGGACATCCCTTTACTATGTTCCCTTCACACTACATGTAGGCTGAAGGGAAAATTCTTTAGTACGTTCCCTTCACCCTCCTGGGTTGAAAAGAAGACCCCTTTACTATGTTCCCTACACACTACTTATAAGCTAGAAGGAACATCTCTATATCATATTTGGGCTGAAGGGACCTCAATTTTATCATGTTCCCTTCACACTACATGTGGGCTGTAGAGACATGACTCATAGGAAGTATACAGACGCCTCATGTCGGTCCTTCTGGGATACTATATAATTCTAGTCTACTGTACTTACTCCGAGAAAAAGAAAATTAACATTTGGACAAGTTCAAGCAGTACATGGAAATGTTCATCTACTTGTACTGCTTGAACTCTAAGAAATTTATTGAAACAAATTTTGTAGTATACACTATATAAAATAGTATAATTAAAGCAATATCTAAGGTGGTTGAATAAATTAAAGAAGAGAAATAAAAGAAATGACCGGCCGACCTCCAAGACATTCGACGACAACCTGCGCGCATATATCGCTACGATCAATGAATAAAAATGAATAAAATGACCACTAAAATTGTGCTATACAAAAGAAGTTTTCCTTCTCTCTTTGACTTTTTAATTGGAGCAAAATTTACTTTGTTTAAAAATAAAATTTTTAAATTTGTGTATTTTTCCTCCTTTGTTTTAGAGCTTTTAGGAGAGAAAATTTAAATTTAGTATACAAAGGGAAAATGAAGGAGAAAGGGAAAATGAAGAAAAATATACTTCCGGTATAAGGTGGAAGTTAAGAGATGGGGAAAAAGTCTATTTAGGAGAAAAAAGTCTCTATTTTTCAACCATCCTTGAAAGGGGGCTCTAATTCGGAGGGGCTCTAATTCGGAGGGGCTCTAATTCGGAGGGGCTCTAATTCGGAGGGGCTCTAATTCGGAGGGGCTCTAATTCGGAGGGGCTCTAATTCGGAGGGGCTCTAATTCGGAGGGGCTCTAATTCGGAGGGGCTCTAATTCGGAGGGGCTCTAATTCGGAGGGGGCTCTAATTCGGAGGGGCTCTAATTCGGAGGGGCTCTAATTCGGAGGGGCTCTAATTCGGAGGGGGCTCTAATTCGGAGGGGCTCTAATTCGGAGGGGGCTCTAATTCGGAGGGGCTCTAATTCGGAGGGGCTCTAATACGGAGGGGCTCTAATTCGGAGGGGGCTCTAATTCGGAGGGGCTCTAATTCGGAGGGGGCTCTAATTCGGAGGGGCTCTAATTCGGAGGGGCTCTAATTCGGAGGGGCTCTAATTCGGAGGGGCTCTAATTCGGAGGGGGCTCTAATTCGGAGGGGGGGGGGCTCTAATTCGGAGAGGGCTCTAATTCGGAGGGGGCTTTAATACAGGAAATACGGTATAAGGGTTAGGAGGGATAAGAGCCAAAAAATAAAAACAATTTAACTTAAAATCAGCCTATTTATAAAGCATTTTAATCTATCATTATTTAGGTCCATCTTAATTAAATTAAGTTTCAAAATTAGAGGAAATGCGCGCCTCCAAATTCTTGACAAAATTAGAAAATCAGCGAGAGAACTGAACTTTTTTTCAATTTATTTAAAAAAAAAGAGACGAAATTCTTTGAAGAATTCTCAAGTTCACTCTGCGGGGAGTAGATAAAAAACGAAGAAAAAATGGAATTTGAAGGAAAAGAATTTTTATTATTTGACAAAAAGGAAATAGAGAGGAAAATGTGATCGGTTAAATTTAGGGAAAAAATTTTTTAGAAAGATATTTTTTTTAAATTTTTTTAAAAAAGATTTTCGTTCCTTCCAGCCTACTTATACTGTGAAGGGAACAAAATATATTAGACAGACATTGAGAGTGTCAATCGACTTTGCTGACTTTTAGTATTTCCTTGGGATTTTTTAAATATTCTTTTTAACAGCCCCAGAGGGGTCGGGAAATTCGGAAATCATAAGAGTCGGAAATCAAAAAGATTGAAGTCGGAACTAGCCCAAATGTTGGAGGTTGGAATTTAAAAAAAACTTTTGGAAGGTTTTTTTTCCAAGTTCCGACACACTCTCTAGTATATAGGACTAGCCTGGTGTGGAAGAAAAACGTTGAGCTTGAGGGGAAAATTAATATATGCCCTGAGGGGAAACTTCGAAAAATTTCCCCTAAGGGCAAATTTAAAAAATAAAAATTTCAAATATTATTTTAGCAAATTTCTCGAATTTAAGGAATTTATATATTTAAAATAAAAATTATAAGAGACGAAAAAAATTAATTTTTGATTAATATTAATTTATTCGAGACTATATAAATTTAAGGGGAATTTAATAAATTATAAATTTTTAGTTAAAAAAATTCAACAAAAAATTCCAAAAATTAATTTAACCAATAACTACAAGGAATAAATTAATTTTAAAAATAAAATTGAAAATATTCCTCCAATTTATTGAAAAAAATAAAATTAAAAAAATATCCGCGCGTGCTTCCCAACAGAAAAGAATTCCTTCACTTATTTTAAGAGTAGGGTCGTTTTGGCGCAGAACCGTTCCGGCGCGCGACTCAAAATTGACACTTAGAAGAAACCTAAATTCACAAAAATTTTCTCAAATATCCCTAACATCCTTGACTACATCCTCTAGAAAATTTAGAATTTTTTAGTAGGGTCGTTTTGGCGCAGAAGTTATAGTCCTCAAGTTATAGTCGACTCTCGGCTTTTTTTAACTCTCGACCATCACTAGTCAATTGCAAAGCTAGAAGAATATAATTTTGCAGAAATAACTCTCATATGTTTAACTAAGTATTCCAAAATTTTCAGAATTTTTGAGCTAAAATTCAAAAAAATTATGGCCAAAAGTTTACTATTCCCCCGTATAAACGCCTATTTTACGAGATTTATCGACTATAACTTCAAAAATATTTGAAGAAAAATTCTGAAATTTTTGGAGGGGGGAGACAAGGCCTTAAAGAAAATTAAAAAAATTTTTTATAAAATTAGCTTCTCCCAAGTGCCAGTTTTCAGTCCCTGCGCCAGAACGCCTCCGCGCCAAAATAGACCCTAGTTCCCTTATTTTTTCCTGTTCTTCAATAATAAATCCAAAATTTTTTTTCTAATTTAAAAATTTTTGATAAAATAGAGAGGAAATGGAATGTGTGGAATTATTTAATAATTAATTTGTAAGGAGGAGATTTGGAGCAAATCGGGAATTTTTTAAATAAAAATATAAAAATAAAGGATTAAATGTTTAATGCTTAATTAAAAATAAATGGGATAAAATATTTAATATTTTTGGTATTAAAAAAAAATTTTTTTTAATGCAAGCTAAAGATTAATGTTTTATATAGCTGGTATTTTTAAATTTGATATTTGATACTTTTTACATTTTACAATTCTGGTATGTAAAATTGGGTTATTTGATTGGGTTACAATTCTGGTATGTAAAATTGGGTTATTTTTATTCAACCACCTTAAATATTGCTTTAATTATACTATTTTATATAGTGTAAACTACAAAATTTGTTTGAATAAATTTCTTAGAGTTCAAGCAGTACAAGTAGATGAACATTTCCATGTACTGCTTGAACTTGTCCAAATGTTAATTTTCTTTTTCTGGAGTAAGTACAGTAGACTAGAATTATATAGTTTATAAAATTGGGTTATGGATCGCTTCACCAATACTCGCTCAACCCAAAACCCCATTGGCATCGATCCATCCTAATTCCAAAGGAACCTCGGACCCACACTCCTTCACTCTCACTCTAGGATTTATTTAAAAATGACCAAAAAATATTTTTAAAAAATAAATTAGCCGTTGAAAAATGCTAGAAGATTAAAGTCATTGAAAATGTAGCAGAAAACAAAGGGAAGAAGAAAGCTTTAAATTAAATAAAAAAAGAAAATGTGTCTGAAGAGTGGACGTCTATTATGTATAATGTAAAAATATGTTTTTAAAAAATATTTTTTTAAGAGAAAATTTTTTTTGTGTTTTTAACGATTTTCTCTGCGCGGACATGTTTATTTAAAAAAATAAGAAAAATCGCCACATTTTATTTTTAGAAAAAAGAGAAAGGGAAAAGACAAGTCTCTCTCTTGTACTTGGCGCAGGGTTGTTTAGGCGCGCGCCCATAAAGGCGCAGAGCCTTAACTTGCTTCAAGATTTCCGAATCTTACCAAATTTGGTATTAAACGATTCCTCTCATCGTGCTAAAGAGATTGGTACCGAAATTGATAAGGGCCTAAAATTTTCCAACAACTTATGGCTTTGCACCTTTATGCCCGCGCGCCTACTTGGGCGTGTCCTCTCTCCTGTACTTGGCGCGGGGACGTTCAGGCGCGAGCTTATAAAACAGTGAATTTTTTATCTAAAAAGATAAAATTTTGCAATAATAACTCTCGTATGCTTATCTAAGTTCCCCAAAAATTTCAGAATTTTTGAGCCAAAATTTGAGAAATTATGGCCAAAAATGTGTATTTTTTTGAAAATTGCCTAATTTTTTGAGGCTTATCGACTATAACTTCAGAAATACTTTATGAAAAATTCTGAAATTTCTGGAGGAGGTATTCAAGGATCTTAGCGACATTTGAGAAAATTTTCATTAATTTTGGGTTCGTCTAAGTGTCAATTTTAAGTCTCGCGCCAAAACGGCCCCGCGCCAAAAGGGCTACAAATCTCTCTCTTGTACTTTGCAAATTTTCTCTCCTTTTCTCTCATATTTCTCTCCTTTTTATGCTCTAAAAACCATCAAAAATAAATATACCTACTAAATATACAAGTGCTATTTTGTCCAAAATCCCCTCCCATCTCCTTCCTCAAAAAATTTTTTTTCTCAAAATTGAAGTTAAAATAAATTTCTTAAGAGTAAGGAGCGTTTACATCGCCATGTTAATTTTTATTCTTGCGCAGGTGAAAAGAAGGGAAAAATTAAAAAAAAAATTTTTTTGCAAAGTAAAAAGATCGAGGATTAAAGAAAATTAGGGAAAAATGGGGGAAAATTAGGGGGAGAATTAGGGGGAGAATTGTTTAAGAAGTGAGAAAATAGGGGGAGAATAAGGGAAAAATAAATAAAAAATATTTTTAAAAAATTAATAATTAAAAAAATAATATTATTTAAAATTAAAAAAAATTTTTTTTTAATTAAAAAAAAATCCGCCTACTTTTCTTTGCATATGAGCAACACGTCGTCAAACAGAAACATCTGCAAAAAGGGTGCAAATATATTAATTAATTTAATTTTTCCGGAAGTATTTTATTATTAGGTATGTATTTGTTGTTTCCGGAAAGAAATTAAAGGAGGAAAATAAAAACAAAATTAAAATCAGAATTAAGAATCAGAATATTTAAAGGATATTTTTTAAAATCAGAATTTTTCAGAATGGAAATTCTGATTTTGCTTTTCAGAATAAATTTTCAGAATAAAAATATCAGAATAAATTTTCAGAATAATTCTCAGTATTCTGATATCATTATGAATTCTGAAATCAGAATTCTGATAAAATCAGAATAAATTTTAAAATCAAAAATTTTCAGAATGGAAATTCTGATTTTGTTCAGAATAGGCTCAGAATTCTGATATCCTTATGAATTCTGGTCTCAAAATTCTGATAAAATCAGAATAATTTTCATAATAAATTCTGACAAATTCAGAATAATTTTCAGAATAAAACTTTTCAGAATAAAATTTCAGAATTCTGATAATTTTAAGAATTATTGTGATGATTACTTGACCCTTCTTCCCCTCTCCCTCATGTAAAATCCCATTAAATTAACTATAAAATTAAGGGGTGTATTATTGGAGAGATTATTAGAGGGCAGAGACCAATTTAACCACCCTCCTAGCCAAAAAATATTTTTTATTTTTTAAAAATTTATTTTTCAATCCCTACATATCGATTGTGTTGCGACAATGTTTGTATTGAAGTAAGCTGGCAATAACCCTCTTTTAAATAGCGCTGGTGCATTGCAGGACGTGGAGTTGGAGGACAGCTGCGGCTAAATTTAATTGTAAGATAATAAAAATCAGAATTAAAAAATTAAATTGGATTTGCAGGAAATCAGAAATAAAAATCAGAATATTATTCTTTTTAATTCTGATTTTTTTGAAAATTCTGAAAAAATCAGAAGCAAAGTCAGAATTTTGAGAATTAATAAAAATCAGAATTTTTTCAGAAATTCTGATTTTAAAATAAATTTTCAGAGTATCATTTTCAGAACAAAAAACCAGAATTTTGATTTCAGAAAAATTCTAAGAATTCTGATTTTTCAAATTTACAACCTAACAGCAGCAGAGCAACCAAAACCTGCAGAAGAGCTAGATAATGGAGACGATGATCTGATAAAATTATTTCCATTATTATCAAGCATTGGCTGTTGGTTGGATGTTAATATTCTACATAAATAATTTTTTAAATTAAAAATAAATTTAACTAAACTTTTTGAAAATTGTTCTGAAAATTCTGATTTTCTGAAAAATTCTGATTTTTGAAAAAATTCTGATTTTCTGAAAAATTCTGATTTTTGAAAAAATTCTCATTTTCTGAAAATTCTGATTTTTTGAAAAATTCTGATTTCTTTTGCAAAAATTCTGGGTTTTAGAAAAATTCTGATTTTTGAAAAAATTCTGATTTTCTAAAAATTCTGGTTATTATTTATTATGATTCCATTCTGATTTTTATTTCAATCTTATATTTACTTTATTTCCTCGTCATCCTCCTCCCCAGCAGGCATGCTTAATTCTTTATTATTTTGCTTTTCTTGCCCAATTAATAAATTATGTGGACGAGGTTGATGTTGGTCTATAAAATTTTTTCGGCTCAGCTCTTCACTTTGAGTTCCAGCTAATCCATGAGCTCCTCTCCTTTTCATTCTGACTGTGCGAAACCATTGTTCAGCTAGTGATTGTCTTCGACCTGAAGTTATTTCAGCAGGTAGTTGTTGTTGAGTTTCCTCATTTTCTTGTTGTTGCTCCGAGGAGTTCTGTAATATTTAAATTAGAAAATTCTGATTTTTTAAAAAATAATTCTGATTGTAATTCCCAAAAATTCTGATTTATTTATTTACAAATTCTGATTTATTTATTTATAAATTCTGATATTTAATTTTAAAAATTCTGATTTTTAATTCTAGAAAAATTCTGATTTTAATTTTTAAAAATTCTGATTTTAGTTTTTATAAATTCTGACTTATTTATTACAAATTCTGATTTTTTTCTAAAGCAGAATTAATCAGAATTAACCAAGAAAGTAATCATAAAATTAAATCGGAAATTCTGGTTTCTATTTCTTAAAATTCTGATAGTTTTTATAAATTCTGATTTTGTTTTTACAAATTCTGGTATTTAATTTTTATAAATTCTGATTTATACACATAAAATACATAGTGTCATTCTCGAGGCCATACTTTGACCAATAACTTTTTCGATCCCTAACCGATTTAAATAATTATTATATCGATCGAAAGCTATGGATGTGAGGATTATTTTAGCTAACAGGATTGATTTAATCAGACCATCTTACAAAAAGTTACGTCTGGATGAATGAGATCAGATCGCATTTCTATCATTGCTCTTGATTGCCCTAACCTTTTCTAGAAGGCCGTCAAAATTTTGAGGGTAAACAAAAAACAGAAAAAATTAGCGAATATGTACACCTGAAGCCCTCCTTCCGAATACAACCGCTAATGAGAGGAAAACAATGTTGGCCATTTCATTGTCTGTAATTGTCTTTTTATGCACCTCAATAGGTGTCTACGCCCCGATCGGCGTTTAAATATCTTAAGATCTCTCGAAGATATTCTCTCTTCAAAGGCGGGAAACGGCGGCCAGATAATTCGCATTAGGCAAATACTCAATATATGTTTTTATATTAAGAGGGAGAAAAGTCCTAAAAATATTCGCTGAGTAGTAGTGAAAGGGAAGGGAAGACAATGTTATCCACATTCTCTCAGGTTTCTCTCTGTATACTTATATTATTGCTTACTGACTCAAGGTAGAATAGAGTGAGAAGGAATGTGGAGTATCCCTCTTAAAACGATTACAACTTTACTAGACGGTCGTCGAATTTTTATGGCTCCGGGAGCCGAAAAAAATAAATAACTGATACCTACATACCGTATTTCCTAAAATAATACTCCCGTGAGTACTATCTTTCAACTCTCCTCCAATGGGGAGTACTATTTTAGGAAATACGGTATATACGATTGCGCCTACTTATACATCCATAACTTTTAGTAAGATGAAATGATCAAATCAGCCCCGTTGGATAAAATAATCCACACTTAAAGAGCTTTCGAATGATATATTAACTGTTTAAATCGGTTGAGAATTAAAAGAATTATGGCCCAAAATGTGGCCTCAAGTCGGTCCCTCTAATAAATTTTTTTACTTTTTCTTGTTTATTTTGCAGTCTTTTTCGATTGGTTGACGATGAAGCAATCCTAAGACTTTGCCCTATTCTCCCCATAAAATTCACTGTTGAATCGGTGAATGAACGAGTTGCAGAGTGGGAACGGCGTCTGGCATTTTTGTTGTCATTTGCTGTTTGAATATTGCCGCATTGAACAATTGGTTGGGAGAGACGCATTTTTTTGTTGTTTATTTTATTTAAAATAATTTTTTCTGATTTTAGGACTAAAAATAATTTTAATAAAATTAATTAATTTTTATTTAAAAAAAGTTAAACTCGTAAAAAGCCCGAAATCGAGGGATGTAAAGGAGAAGGAACATAAGGGAAAAAGATTACTGTAGGTTGAGAGATGTAAATAAATAAATCAGAACCTAAGTAGATTAATAAAAAATACAATTCTGGTTTTTTATTAAATTAATAAAAAATCAGAATTTTTAAAGAATCAGAATTAAAAATATTCTAATTAAATTCTGATTGTATTCTTATAAATTCTGATTTTTAAATTAAAAGAAATTCTGATATTAATTAAAAATTCTGATTTTTAAATTCTGATTTAAAAATTCTGTTTTTTAAATTCTGATTAAAAAATATTCTGATTTAAAAAATTTTGATTCTTATTGAATATTTTGATTATTAATGCAAATTCTGATTTAAAAAAATTCTGATTTAGAAAATTCTGTATGTATTTTATAACATAAATTCTGACTATTACAAATCAGAATTTTAATTATTACAATTTTACAATTATTTTACAAATTCTGATATTTACCAAATAAAAGTGTGGGTGGTTATTAAATAAAAGTTTGCCTACCAAAAATAATTTTAGGTAACAAAATTGACAATTATAACAAAAAATATCTGCACAAAAATAAATTTAACAAAAAATAATTATTTTTTAACAATTCAATATCAATACAAAAATATCTATTTTCTCCGAAAAAAATTTTTTCAAATAAAATAAATTTATTTATTCGGCGAGTGCTGCACCCACCCACACCCGTCCTTCTCCCATTTTTTTAATTATAAAAAATATAAACAAATCTATTAGTGATTGAATAGCTGTGAATCACACAAAAAATAAATATAGGGACGCATTTCGCTCAATTTTAGAATAAATGTCAGACCGGAAATTGGCGAGGCGACTCATTTAAAAAATTCAGATCTTAGCAAATTCTGATTTTAATGAAAATTCTGATTTTCTGAAAAATTCTGATTTTTAAAAATTCTGTTTAGAAAAATTCTGATTTTCTGAAATATTCTGATTTTAATGAAAATTCTGATTTTCTGAAAAATTCTGATTTTCTGAAATATTCTGATTTTTAAAAATTCTGATAAAAATTCTGATTCAAAAAATTCTAATTCTTAGAAAATTCTGATTTAAAAAATTGAATAGCTGTGAATAGCCGTGAATCACACAAAAAATAAATAGGGACACATTTTGCTCAATTTTCTGATTTTTATTTGAATGCCAGACCGGAAATTGTCGGTGCGATTCATTTTTGAATTGATTTTTTGTAAATTTTCGAATTAAAATTTAAAATTAAATTAAAAAAATATTCTTTGAAGTTAAATGGAAATAAAAATGGGGGGAGAGATGCAAGATAAGGGCAAAAAATATACAAAAATATTTTTTTTCCTTTTCGGGTAATAAAAAAAACTTTACTATTCTATGTAGTAAACCTTGAGACTTTAACCTAGATTTTTTTAAAAAAGGTAAAAATATTTTAGACTAGATAAGAGGACTTGTAGGTATTTGGGAACACATAGTCTGTAATGTAAGAGACGTCTTAGGGCGTAAATTTCCCAAAGCCTGGACCAATACTTCACTAAATACCAATACTCGATGGAGGGAAACCCTTGTATCGAGGGACCTGCCAAACTTTTTAAAAAATTGAATTTTTATGGGTTCGGTTGATCCAAATTGATCTCGGTGCTCATCAGAGGTGGGTCGGAACATTCAGAGTTGTCGGAACTCGGAAGAGCCGGAAATCGGAATTCCGACACACCTCTGGTGCTCATACAACCCTCCTAGTCCGGGTTCTAGTTGTGTGTTTTAATATAAGGAAATATATAAATTACTAATTAAATCAAGTACATATATGTAAGTAACATGATCAGATTCCAATCATTTTTTATTTAAAAATTAAGAAAAAAAAATTAAGAAAGACTCATTTTTAAAATGAGAAAGACTCATTTTCTACTCATTCCTATTTTTTCTACTCATTCCTATTTTTTCTACTGCATTCCTATTTTTTCTACTCCCTTCAAAACTAATCAATAAAAATATAAAAATGACTCTCCCAAATACAAATAAAAATAGAAAACGTTCGTGTCAGGAGAAAACTGATTCAGATAATGACTCAGATTCTCGTTTGACTACGATTCGTAACAAATTGACATCAATTGGTATCTCTCCTTCGTCCCCTAATAATTCTGACACTAATATTGACTTAATTTCTACCATTAATCTACTTGTAAATCTTGTAATTAAACAATCCGAACAAATCACTACACTTCAAACGACGATTACTAATATCGAAAAAAAGCTTCAAATTGAAAATCCTCTATTATCCTCTGAAGATAAAGAAAAAGCACGATCGATTGTCATAGTCGGTCTTTCTGAATCTCAGGGTAAGAATGATAGAGAGAATTTCATAGACGACACAAATAAAATAAATAAAATTATTGATTCGCTTGGAATTCCCACTAATCCCATAACAACTTATCGGATGGGGAAGCCTCGTAACGACGGGAAAGGTCGACCTATTAAAGTGGTGATGCCAACAACATACCACCAACGCCTTATCCTCTCAAGATCCAAGTCTCTACGTAATATTTCTGACTTCTCTGGCGTATATTTACGACCATCAATGACTAAGGAAGAGCGTCAGCACGACTATGAGTTACGTAAGGAATGTAGAGATAAAAATTCAAAATTAAATGTCGGCGAACCCCCTTGGAAAATTTTCAAGGGGAAAATCGTTCGCGCTTTTAACCAAGTTTCTTTAAACAAATAAATTACCCTGGACCACGTGTTAAAATTATTTACTTTAATGCAAGATCAATCAAAAACAAATTAAATGATTTACATTTTCTACTGGAATCCTATAACTATAACATAATTCTCATTACAGAAACTTGGTTAACTAACGATATTCCTGACTCATTATTGGTAAAAAATCTTCCATATTCTATCTTTAGACATAATAGGAAATTGAGAGGTGGTGGCGTAGCTATAATTATTTCTAATATATTTTCGGTTAACTCTATTAAGTTTTCAAAAAAAAATTTAAAAAATGTCGAAATTATATGCCTTGATATAATAAATTCTTTGGGACACAAAATGAGATTGTTAAATGCTTATATACCACCTAAAACTTCAGATATTATTCTTTTTGATTTTATTTCACTTATAAACTCTCTAATTTATGTTCCATATCCTTTAATAATAACTGGTGACTTTAATTTACCCTCTATTAATTGGCTTGATGATAATCAGGGAAATAATATTTTTAAAGAATTCGTCCAAAATGCTGACTTACATCAGCTTATTACTTTTCCCACTAGAGCTGCAAATATTTTAGATCTTTTAATTACTAACGAACCCATTCTATTTAATGATATTCAATCTCTTCCACCTTTTTCGTCGTCAGATCATTCCTCTTTCTCGTTTTCTGTTACTTTTAATAATGAAATACTCGAATCAAGCTTTCGATTAAATTTCTTTAAAGGTGACTACAATTCTTTAAACTGTGCTTTTATTAATACCAACTGGAATAATATATTTAAATCGGTCATTCCCCATAATTTAGACTCAGTATATTTTACCTTTACTCAAATTATTCAAAATTTCATACCAAATTTCATTCCTTTTTCAAATTCTTCATCTCCTAATCTTCCAAATCATTTACAAAACATTGATATTTATCGAACTCAGCTCTGGAAGGATATACATCAAACAAAAATAAAAAATAAATTTTTCTACGTTAATAAAAGGTTCAATAGAGAACTTAAAAAATACTTAAAATACAGGGAAAACACATTACTCAAAAGCAGAAATAGCAAAAAGATTTTCAATTATATTTCATCCCAAGTCAAAACTAACTCTTTAAAAATTCCCACCATAACAGACATTAATACTAACGAAAATTTCTCTACAGATATATCTAAAGCCAATCACTTTGCCATTTACTTTAAATCAATATTTAACAAAGATAATCTGCCACACCCACTAAATTTACACAGCTTAATAACAAACACTATTGATTACATTGATATTTCTGAAGCTGATGTTTTTGACAGACTAACAAAATTAACCCCTAAAGTTAATACCTCACCTGATTTCCTAAATAATTATTTATTGAAAAAATGTGCAGGTAGCTTAACTTCGCCAATAACACAAATATTTCGATATTCAATGATGACTGGCACCTTACCTTCTATCTGGACTCATTCACATATTATACCATTATTTAAAAAGGGCGATAAATCACTAGCAGCTAATTATCGCCCCATAGCCTTAACTTGCACTTTAGTTAAAGTTTTAGAGAAAATTATAAAAGATAACTTAATTATACACATATCAAAATATTTACCTACATCTCAGCATGGATTTATTAAATCAAAATCTATTGTTTCTCAACTATTAGAAGCTCATGATGATTGGACAAAAGCTCTTGATGCAAATATGTCTGTGGACATTATTTATTTTGATTTTATAAAAGCTTTTGATAAGGTACCGCACACCATGTTAATAAAAAAACTCGCAAATATTGGTATAGGCAATCCATTACTTTTTTGGATTGAAAATTTTCTAAGATATCGCACTTACTCGGTTAAGATAAATAATGCTTATTCAGAATATCATACAAGTAATTTGGGTGTGCCTCAGGGTTCCGTCCTAGGCCCCATTTTGTTTATTTTTTACATTCATGATTTAGTACATTTTTGTTCCACAAATGATATTATTTTCAAATTTTTTGCTGATGATTTTAAAGCCTACTTAATCCATTCGAATTGCAATAAACGTTTTCGTCTTCAGAATTGTATTTCCAAAATTGAAATGTGGGCTAATAAAAACGAATTACAAATTTCTTCAGAAAAATGCAATGTCCTGTATCTTGGAAAAAATAACTCAAAATTCCCCTATTATATTGATTGTAAAAAAATTAACACAATAATTTCCTTTGTTCGAGACCTAGGAATTTTAACGTCATCTTCATTAAAATGGAATATTCATATTGATTTCATTAAAAAAAGAGCTTATGCTCGACTTTTCTCACTTTTCAAAGCAATTAGATCTAATGATCCTAATTTCTTGGTAAGAGCATATACTTCTTATGTCCGACCAATTATAGAATCGTTTTCTCAATTATTTAACCCTTACCTTAAATCAGAAATGAAAAAACTTGAAGATATCCAAAAAATGGCTGTTAAAATTATATATTTTCGTGGACTTCAAAATCTCTATCCAACTAAACCATCATATGAAGATCTCCTTATAATTCTTAATCTTAAATCTATTAGAGACAGATTTTTAATTAATGATATTATGTGTTATCATAAAATAATTCACGGGTATATAAACATTGGTAAATCTCATTATCCCAAATTAACTAAATCAAATACAAGAAACCAAATCAAATTAATTCTTCACACTCAACTTTAAATCTAAGGCACCATTTTTTCTTTGAAAAAATGGCTAGAATATATCCAAAACTTCCAAATGAACTTTTTAAGCATCAAAAAATACAAAATTTTCGTAATTGTTTAAATAAAATTGATCTGTCTTTAATCAAAGTTTAAAAATAAAATTTATTTAAATGAAGTCATTTTTAGAATAAATTAATTTTGAATAAATTAATTACTTTTAAATTTAGATATCAACTCAAATTTTATTTTGTTTTATTTGTTCTAGCAAAAACATCTGACAGAAAAATAAAAAAGAAGTTACAACAAAATGGCTGTTTTTTCAAAAAAAAAAAATTAAATTACAAAGAATACTTAAATTTTGTTTGAAATTTTTTCCCTTTAAATTAGTTGTTAATGAAAAGCATCATATTTAAAAAAAAAAGACTTCAGTAATTTGAATTAAACTTACAAAATAAATTAATTTAATACTATTAAATACTTAGAAAAAAAACTTCTATAACAATATATATTAAGCACACAAAATACCTGCCGAATACCCATTTTGCCCCTCAATGTGCCTAACAATCGTCTTGCACTTTATCGATTGGGCCACGGGGATTACAGCAATGTAATCCTGTCTGCTTTGGCATCTAGCTAACGCTTGTGAGCGCCAGTTCATCTGGTAGCTCGGCAAGAAGAGGCACGCACATCAGCCAACGCTGATGAGCGCCAGTTCATCTGGTAGCTCGGTCAGAATAGGCTTCCTTAACACTAATTCGGTAAGGGTTTTGCTGCTTAACCTGACATTGTATTCAAAAAAAACAAGAAGTATTAAATTAAATGTGTAGAAATTATTTACGGATACTAAGTACTGAAGTCTTTAAAAATAAACTGTTAAAAAACTCAACATATTCAATTTTTCGAAATTTTGTCCTAATAATACTCCCACTTAACCTATAATTTCCAATAATGACACTGTATTTTATTGAATTTAATTTGTTGTTTTTAATTGTGGACGCGTATTAATTTACGTATTAAATAAAAAAAAAAAAAAAAATTTGCTGTTTGAATATTGCCGCATTGAACAATTGGTTGGGAGAGACGCATTTTTTTGTTGTTTATTTTATTTAAAATAATTTTTTCTGATTTTAGGACTAAAAATAATTTTAATAAAATTAATTAATTTTTATTTAAAAAAAGTTAAACTCGTAAAAAGCCCGAAATCGAGGGATGTAAAGGAGAAGGAACATAAGGGAAAAAGATTACTGTAGGTTGAGAGATGTAAATAAATAAATCAGAACCTAAGTAGATTAATAAAAAATACAATTCTGGTTTTTTATTAAATTAATAAAAAATCAGAATTTTTAAAGAATCAGAATTAAAAATATTCTAATTAAATTCTGATTGTATTCTTATAAATTCTGATTTTTAAATTAAAAGAAATTCTGATATTAATTAAAAATTCTGATTTTTAAATTCTGATTTAAAAATTCTGTTTTTTAAATTCTGATTAAAAAATATTCTGATTTAAAAAATTTTGATTCTTATTGAATATTTTGATTATTAATGCAAATTCTGATTTAAAAAAATTCTGATTTAGAAAATTCTGTATGTATTTTATAACATAAATTCTGACTATTACAAATCAGAATTTTAATTATTACAATTTTACAATTATTTTACAAATTCTGATATTTACCAAATAAAAGTGTGGGTGGTTATTAAATAAAAGTTTGCCTACCAAAAATAATTTTAGGTAACAAAATTGACAATTATAACAAAAAATATCTGCACAAAAATAAATTTAACAAAAAATAATTATTTTTTAACAATTCAATATCAATACAAAAATATCTATTTTCTCCGAAAAAAATTTTTTCAAATAAAATAAATTTATTTATTCGGCGAGTGCTGCACCCACCCACACCCGTCCTTCTCCCATTTTTTTAATTATAAAAAATATAAACAAATCTATTAGTGATTGAATAGCTGTGAATCACACAAAAAATAAATATAGGGACGCATTTCGCTCAATTTTAGAATAAATGTCAGACCGGAAATTGGCGAGGCGACTCATTTAAAAAATTCAGATCTTAGCAAATTCTGATTTTAATGAAAATTCTGATTTTCTGAAAAATTCTGATTTTTAAAAATTCTGTTTAGAAAAATTCTGATTTTCTGAAATATTCTGATTTTAATGAAAATTCTGATTTTCTGAAAAATTCTGATTTTCTGAAATATTCTGATTTTTAAAAATTCTGATAAAAATTCTGATTCAAAAAATTCTAATTCTTAGAAAATTCTGATTTAAAAAATTGAATAGCTGTGAATAGCCGTGAATCACACAAAAAATAAATAGGGACACATTTTGCTCAATTTTCTGATTTTTATTTGAATGCCAGACCGGAAATTGTCGGTGCGATTCATTTTTGAATTGATTTTTTGTAAATTTTCGAATTAAAATTTAAAATTAAATTAAAAAAATATTCTTTGAAGTTAAATGGAAATAAAAATGGGGGGAGAGATGCAAGATAAGGGCAAAAAATATACAAAAATATTTTTTTTCCTTTTCGGGTAATAAAAAAAACTTTACTATTCTATGTAGTAAACCTTGAGACTTTAACCTAGATTTTTTTAAAAAAGGTAAAAATATTTTAGACTAGATAAGAGGACTTGTAGGTATTTGGGAACACATAGTCTGTAATGTAAGAGACGTCTTAGGGCGTAAATTTCCCAAAGCCTGGACCAATACTTCACTAAATACCAATACTCGATGGAGGGAAACCCTTGTATCGAGGGACCTGCCAAACTTTTTAAAAAATTGAATTTTTATGGGTTCGGTTGATCCAAATTGATCTCGGTGCTCATCAGAGGTGGGTCGGAACATTCAGAGTTGTCGGAACTCGGAAGAGCCGGAAATCGGAATTCCGACACACCTCTGGTGCTCATACAACCCTCCTAGTCCGGGTTCTAGTTGTGTGTTTTAATATAAGGAAATATATAAATTACTAATTAAATCAAGTACATATATGTAAGTAACATGATCAGATTCCAATCATTTTTTATTTAAAAATTAAGAAAAAAAAATTAAGAAAGAATCAAATATGTAATAATTTAATTAAAATGTTCAAAAATTTAGTTTAAAATTGCCTAATCAGAATTAATTAAAATTTAAAGAAAATGAGTAATTTAAAAAAAATTGGGCGTTAATTAATGATTAATGGGACGAGAATAGAAGAAGAAAAATAAGATGATTAATAAAAAATTGAAAATAAAATTGAAATTTAAAAAAAAATTTGTTGATGAACTAATAACTAGTGAATAAAACAAAAATGATGGATGATCTAATAATAATGATCAAAAAACCAGAGAAAAAATTGCCAGAAAATTTTTTAAAAACTCAACGAAAGAAAGAAAAGAGGTTGTTTTTACCTTTAGTAGACCTTTGGAAATTAATGACTAATTAACGGGTTTTTAATTACATATAAACAGAAAATAATTATCTTGCGCGATCACAACAAAAGCATTGACCCGCTGCTCAAACCAAAATAAATAATTCAACAACCTTTTGTTTGCGCCCAATTTTGTGTACAAATATAGAGGGGGGAAACCGCATTTTTAGAAAATTTTTTTGCCTCTCGCCGATAGACGGGGAAAAAAGTTGAATGAGAAAATCGAGTATTATGTAAATTGGAAATGGGAATAATATTATTAAATTATAACAAATATTAAATTAATACATAACCTCTATTTTACGTACACTATAATAATTGTATTATAGAGGACAGAATACTAAAGGTACAGGAATTAGCCAAGGGCGTTTATTTAATGCTTTAATAAGACACATTCTAATATGGAACTATCCCCTAGACCTTCATTTATATTGGGGTCTATTGTTATATTAATTAGAGATCGACATACTAGAGCCAATTAAAATCGTAAAGAAGAGATTAGAGTGAAGCAGAGAGAGATTAGAGAAGCAGATTAGAGAGAGAAGTCGGAACAGTCTGAGGTGTCGGAAATCGGAAGAGCCGGAAATCGAACTGGCTCAAAAGTCGGTATTTTTTTATTTCGAATAAGGATAGGGTCGGGTTGATTAAAAAGTCATTCGGCAATTCACGATGTTCATGGTTCATTTCAAAAGTCAAATCGGGTATCGAATTCTGGTTAACACGACCCATCCTTATACTATAATGGAAGACTATCCTTATTTGACATTCTCCAAGCTATTCAAAATAAATCCATCAACAACAATAAATTATATTCACAAATCACCTTCAACCCCCCCCCCCCCCATACTTTAATTTATCAAAATAAAGAAAGCAAATCAGTAGCGATAACAGATTATGGAAAGGAGAATTTTACATAAATATATATTTTGCGATATTTGAAAATTTGACCCAATTTTGAGATAAATATACGAAAATTATTATTTAAATATTTGATCTAACTTTGTAATAAAACTGTGCGGAAATGGGTAAAAATAAATCTTATTTAAATTAAATCATTAATTTGAATGGGTACAGCCCAAAACGGCGCGAGGCCATAACGGCGCAAAGCCATAGCTTGGTGGAAAATTTCTGGCCCTTATCAATTTTGGCACATTTCTCCTTAGCTCGATGAGTGTAATCGTTTAGTACTAAATAAGGAAAGATTAGAGTATCTTGAAGCAAGTTATGGCTTTGCGTCGTTATGGACTCGCGCCGTTTTGGGCGTGTCCCATTTGAATTTTAGGTAATAAATCCCCATCTCTTGAATAATTCCCCCTCCCTTAAATAATTCCCCTCCCTCGAATAATTCCCACTGCTACGGTAACTATATTTTCCAAATAAAGCCCCGATCCCAATTAGAGCCCTATTCTCCAATATCCCCCTTTTGAGGATAGTTGAAAAATAGAGCCCCAGTCTCCATTAGAGCCCCATTCCCTAATACAGCCCAGTCTGCAGGGCTGCTAAAAAATAGTACAGCCCCATGGGGTACAGCCCCCAAAAATACAGCCCCCCAAAAGTACGGTAACTGGATTTATAGATTAGCTGATTCCCAAATGTTTTAATCTGTACCCTAAGCATGCGCCGGTTCGAGGTACATAAAATAGAGGTCAATTCTCGGTATAAGAAACAAAAGAATAATAAGGCACTTGGTTTATAGAGGGTTGTTTATAAGGTAAATGGAGGGTAGGCTTGATCCGCTGCCATTATAAAACCCGGAGTTTTTGCTTGATCTGTACCCTAGGCTCCATTAGAGCCATAATATAAAAAATATTAAAAATTATTGAAAATTAAATATTTGAAATGATTAATAAACTAAAGCGTGCGGTCAATAATAAAAACAAAAATAAAAATAAATTAATCTGTCAGATATAGTAAAGACTAATTTTCTATAAAATATGTGACCTGTTTTGTGCGCAATATAAAAATAAATTCTCGTGATTTAAAGGAAAGTCAATTTAATATATTAAAGTTTCCGGTTTATTTGTGGAGAAAAAACGTGATTAATTAATTTAAACTTTGTGGTAAAGCTGATGATGATTTTGATAAAATCGAGTAATCCAATAAACATAGAGTGAGTAGACTTGAATAAGCTTAAATAAGGTTAAATAAACTTAAGTAACTGTTAGTTACCACTGAGATACCGGGGCTACGACTAATACATTTCTTTTATCCCTTGAGATCGTTTTGAATATTCTAGGTGAATCACCCTACACATTTAATAAAAAGATACTCATATCGAATGCTTTCGAATGATATTTAATTCTGTTGCATTGGATCAAGCCCGAAAAAGGTTATAGACAATCAAAACTAGAGTTCAGCGGTATTGGGATTTAGAGAAAAACCCGGGATCGGGATTTGGAATGGAGATCCCGATCCCGGATCCCGACACGGGATCGGGATTGGCCGAAATCGGGATCGGGATATATATTTCGGGATCGGGATAAGAAAAATCGGGATCGGGATTCGAAAAACCCGGGATAATCCCGCCCGATCCCGACCGGGATCCCGATCCCGCTGAACTCTAATCAAAACTACAGATACGAAATGACGATATCCACTCGGAAAACCGTACGGTCCGATCACTAGATATCTCATGATCAGATACTATTAGGTGGGGTAGCTGGGGTGTAGCGATAACCTCATTTTAACTATATGCTCCTTTAAGCTTCACCTCAATATAAGCTAAAATTCTTCATCCCCAAAGGGGTACCCAAAAATGAGGTATGAATATAACTGATAATTTTTAGAATCATATACTAGTGGGTATAAAAATCAGCCAAATTAACAGAGAGAGAACCTTCCTTTGAAGAGCTACACCACGATAAAGCACGCTTTTTGTGGTTTCGCCTATTCGCTATAGGGTGCTAAGGGTTTCTCCGCAGTAAACGAAGGAAAATGGAAGCAAAGTTTTGTGTATTACCCGATTTTTAAGGAGTGCGCGAAGGAAAAAGAGAACTTTTTCTAATTTACTTAGCTTGTTGCTAATTTGTTTCGACAGCCTAAAGGAAATTATTTAAAGAATAATTATTTTTAAATTAAAAATTTAGTTAAATTTATGAGAAATTAATTTTTAAATTGACAATTTTCGCTAAAATCGAATCTTGGGTACACCCCAGCTTACCGCGAGGTCGCAACGCGATAACTTCGTTCAGAATTGTCGAATCCGGGGCGCCCTGGTATAGTTCGATTCAGCTCGTCGAGGCGCATCGAAACATACCAAGGCGTACTGGATTCGACAATTCTGACCAAAGTTATAGCTCTGCGGTAAGTTGGGCTCGCGGTAAGTTGGCCTGCTCCCTCGAATCTTACTTATTCCATTCATCCTTTTAATCCAGCGATATTCATCCACATCAGACAATCCCGCCTTTAATCCCGTAAAATTTTTTGTTTTACCCTTAATCCTTGTATTACTTAAGCATAATCCTTGTATGTATTACTTCCGCTAAGATGATATTTGAGATTTAACAAGCATCATGGGATTTGTATGATTATGCGGATATCGAGCACTTCTTCAATATTTCCAATGAATCCTTAGTTTATAAATATCCTTACCCCTTTATGCGGTATTTAATTTAATTGAAATAGGGGTAAAACAAAATTTCTTGAAAAAATCTTTCCTGATTTGGGCATTCTATACCTCATTCGATAAAGCATTAAATACTGTATAGAAGAATTGACGGCAAAAACGGGAGGCCGCTCTTATTCAAAAGTTATATAGTTTCCCAATTTTTCCTCAAATTCAAACTTTATGTCTTTTATGATTTCAGCTCGTACAGGTAACACTTTATATTTTTAGTAGATTCGATACCGGGCCGGGACCGGGTTTTCCGGGCCCGGTAGCCCGGAAACTGGATATTTTGATAAAATACGGTTTTTCGGGGTTTTAGCCCGGAAAACCCGGCCCGGGTCGGTTTGGAGTAAAACCCCCGATACCGGGCCCGGCTAATGAAAATGTCGAACTCTAAATTTTAGGTATTCATGTACTCAAAAATTGAGATCTTTATTTAGTTTTAATAAAAGAGATCAAATGATTAAAGCAAGAATTAAAAATCTGGATCTTTTCTTCATTCTTTGAAACAAAATTTTTTACTTTTCTTCCATAAATTCTGAATTTCTTTTTCCAAAACGCATCCATTTTCCAGAGCTTGGTGCTCTCTATAAATTTATTTTAAATTTGTATTTTAATTGAAAATTATGCTCTTATGTTGGATTTATGACAATTGACCTTCCTTTATTGCCTAAGGCTATTAAATTATGTTTTGGTATCGAAGCTACAGTTACCTTATTTATACAAGAGACCGGACCGAGACGAGATCTCGATCGAAAATCTCGGTCATCATGATAGAGAATTTTTCGAGATTTTGATTCTCGTACAAAAAATTTTTGGGATTTATCGAGAATAGAGGGTTATCGAGATCTCGATACACGTTAGATAAGATTTTTCGAGATTTCGATTTATATATTCTCTAATGTATATATACACCCTTGGGACTGCAAAATAGTAATGAGTCAAAGATTCTGAGCCGGCAAAGTCATCCTAAAATCATACATACAAAATATCTTGAAAAATCTCGTCCTTCGAATAGAGATTTTTGTTCGAGAGCTCGTCTCGGTTTGTCTCTAATTTGTTCTTCTTACATAGAGCGTATCACATAGGCAACTCCCTCACTGAGAGTTCCAAAGTGTAACATAGACAAATCCCTCACTCTACCATAATATTTCCCTTATTTCCCTCAACTTTCTACATATTTCCAGATTTTTACTGGGACAAAATATCTTTTCTACATAGTACTGGATGCTCCTATAATATGATCCGGTATAGAAATTATTTATCAATTCTTTCCCCTAGAATAATTCAAACCTTTCCAAAACGCATCCATTTGCTCTGTTGTGGCACTCGTTTGCCAAAACGCATCCATTTAACTCCATTCTCCCGAGCTGCCCGATAGAATGGGTCGGTGTTGTCAAACTCATCCATAGACATTGAACCATCGAGCAAATTCTATAAAAACGGGATAATATCAGAATAAGGCTCTTCATGTCCCTTTCATCCTACTCTCATGTTCCCCTGCCCTTACTCATCCCTTTGTGATCCGTTCACACTACCTTTAATGACCCTCTACACTTCTCTCATGTCCCCTCTCTTCTCTCATGTCCCCTCTCTTCTCTCATGACCCTTCTCTCATGTCCCCCTCATTCTACTCATTAGGGCTGCCAAAATGGACCGACTCGGACCGACAGATCGAGTCAGGCCTAAGATATTTGGCCCAAAAAAGACCGTCGACCCGACTCGAAAACGGCAACCCTACTACTTATGATTCTTCTTTCGCCCTTCCAGCAATGGTTCCTTTTCACATTCCTTTTCCTTTTCCTTTTCACACTCACAGATGTTCCTTCTTCCTACTCTTAATGTACCGTAACCTTTAATCTTCATCTACTCTTAACGAGAGGTCGGAAACGACAAATTTGCCAAAAACGGCCTACCTCGTAATCCCTCGTATTCCCCTTACTCTACTCTTAAATTCCCTATCACACTACTATTAATGTGTCCTTTCCACCCTTAACTTATGTTCCTTTCACAGTACCCCTACTTCCTTAAGCTTATATTTATTTCCGAATTTTACTGGAACAAAATGTCTTATTTATTCAAAATTTATTTTAATATTCCTCACATATCCAGACCATTTTTCATTTAAAAGTACAAATTTTTAAGGTTAAAAAAACAATTAGTCTTGTCATAAGGCTTTATTACTTTTTTAAAAATTTTTAAAGAAAAAACCCTTAGGGAATTTAATGTACATAATATATATTAATTCATTAAAGTATATTTTTAAAGGATGTTCTAGACATAATAAGAATAAAAAATAATACATGTAAAATGGATTAGAATTTAAAAGAAGTTACGATGGCAGCCCGCCGTAAGGATAAGATTCTTCCAGAAACATCATAGATTATAAGGGGAAATCGGATAAAGACGGCAGTCTCTGACGCTTAATAGGGTCGAATTGTATAGTTGGTCCACCTAAAATCGGTATTGGGGAACAGACTCGGGATATGGACCATCCGCTATATCTTCACACTCACCCTAAAGTTCCCTTCATATTACCCTCAATGTTCCTTTCACATTACCTTCCTTCACACGACACTCGATGTCCCCTTCAGACTATCCCTAAGTGTTCCCTTAACACACCTAGTCCCCTCTCACTACCCTTAGTGTTCCCTTCAGACTATCCATGTTCCCTTCACACTACCCTATGTTCCCTTCAGACTATCCATTCCCTTCATACTACCCTTATTGTTCCCTTCAGACTATCCATGTGCTCTTCACACTACCCTTAATGTTCCCTTAACACTACATAGTCCCATCACACTCCCATGTTCCTTTCGCCCTACCCACGTTCCTTCACACTACTCTTAATGTTCCCTTCAGACTATCCATGTTCCCTTCACACTACCCTATGTTCCCTTCATAAAGATACCTCTCATTAATACTACTAAAGGTCCCTTATACTCATAGTAAGTATCCATCAAAATTCACCTGATTAGCAGCTCTTTCAGCATAAGGCCTCACTTGCCTACTAAATTGTTGTTCCTCTTGAGAAGCAGAAACTTGGCATTCATTGTTAATTAACAACAAAAAGGTTAAAATGATAGAAATTAGCATAAATTTGTTTAATTTTGGAGAAAATTGGAAAAATGAATTTTTAGAGAATTTTGTTGAGGAAAAAAATAATTTTTGTGTTTGCTGCATTTTTAATTAGCTTTATTGTTTTTTATTGTCTTTTGGTGGTTTATAGCTTTCTGTTGCTTTTTAATGTTTTGTTTTCTTGTTTTTTCTTTAGAATTTATATAGAGCTATAAAATATGAAAAATATTAAATTTTTAAATATTATGTAAATACGTTAAATATATCTTCACACTCACCCTAAAGTTCCCTTCATATTACCCTCAATGTTCCTTTCACATTACCTTCAATGTTCCCTTCAATCGAACCTTAATGTTCCTTCACACGACACTCGATGTCCCCTTCAGACTATCCCTAAGTGTTCCCTTAACACACCTAGTCCCCTCTCACTACCCTTAGTGTTCCCTTCACACTACCCTATACTAAATTAAGCCTAATAAACCGGAAATGCCCTCTAGTCACCGGAAATGACTTGAGACATAACTCTAGTACACGGAGAGTAGTATTGTGTCGGAAGTCCCGGTTCAAGACCCGGTAGACGGGAAGTTCCGGGATTTTTTTTGTTCCGGTTCAGGTCCGGAATTAGAAAATTATATCCGGTTCCGGTCATAATTTCAGTTCCAGTTCTGGGTAAACTTGCGGTTCGGGCGCAGCACTAACAGAGAGACTTCGCTCTAATATTAGCTCATCCGGTCATCCGGAAAACGGATCTGGGTATCCCTATATGGTTCAAGTTGTCTCGGATTTATCTCGGATATCGATCCAGGTATAACATATCTTCAAGGATCCTATCCAGTCCATTTTTGTTTAGAATGTACAAAAGGTCAGTTAATAGTTCGAAGGATCCGAGTCGAATGACACCATAATTAGGCCATGAAACTTCTCTGAGACGGTTGGATATTTAAATAGGAAGTTAATGGATTTGGGGGATTTGAAAAAAAAAGTAAAATATTTAAGCAAAACTTTTAAAATTAATTAAATATGTAAAAGAATTAAAATAAAACAAATAAATTAGTCAAAAAGGAAGTGAAATTGAAACTAGAAAAAAAAATAAAAATTAAGTAAACCATCTGCTCCCGATTTTTGTAAATATTTGTTTTAGCCAATTTTTTCTGTTTTCATTTTAGTGGAAAAATAAAATGTAAAAAATTCGAATTTTAGACAAATTAATTTAAAAAATTATTTTAAAATTTAATTCCCTCCTATTTACACCCAATGCCCCTTCACCCTACTATTATATGTTCCCTTCACTCTACCTTTAAGTTAATATTAGGGGTGGATTTCTGGCATAATTGTGTCAGAAACGTCAGAAGCTGATAATTATTTCAGAAACAAATAATCAGAATTCTGAAAATTCTGAAAAATCAGAAAAACATGTATGCGCTCCACCTTAATGTTACCTTCAGCCTACTAGTAGAGCGAAGGGAACATTACTTATTTTAGTTAGGTATATTAGAATGAATCAGAATATCACAAACGTATAATCAGAATTATGAAATTCTGTAAAAAATCAGAAAAACAAGTTTACTCTCCCCTTAATGTTCCCTTCACCCTACTAGTAGAGCGAAGGGAACACTACTTATTTTATCTATATTAAAATGAATCAGAAACTGATAATAATGTCAGAAACAAATAATCAGAATTCTGAAAATTATATTAAAAATCAGAAGAACAAGTTTACGCTCGCACTTAATGTTCCCTTCACCCTACTAGTAAAGCGAAGGGAACACAACTTTATTATGTCAGAATGTCGGAAACTGAAAAAAATGACTGAAACAAATAATCATAATTCTGAAAAAAATCAGAAAAACGGGTTACGCTCCCCCTTAATGTTCCCTTCACCCTACTAGTAGAGCGAAGGGAACACTACTTATTTTATTAGATGAATCAGAAAAAATATTTTCAGAATTATTTTAAAGAGTCCTAATAGAGATAAATTAATTTATTTAAATAATTCTGGTTAACTATAACACAAAAATTCAAAAAAAAATTCCAAGAAAGGACAACAAATTAAATTTAAAGCACAAGACAATAGCTTCCGGAAAAGGCAAAATTTGACAAAAAAAAAGAAAAATTCGGAGAAAAAAATATTTTTGGGGTAAAATAAACAAAAGAATGAATGACTAGAATAATAAAGACAAAAAATAATCAGAAATTCCAAAAAAAAATTTTTTGTTCCCTTCACCCTACTAGTAGTGCGAAGGGACAAATAATGGGGGGAAAAAGTAAATTAACTTCATTTACTGCAACCTTTTTAATTTAAAAAAATTATTTGGCAGCTAATAAGGGTGACAGATGTTTACCCTTTTTGTTTAGCCATTTTTTGCCTTTTGTGCTATGTACGAGAATATTGGTAGGGACTAGGACTAGTGGGCGGTAAAAGGGCTTTACTGGGTTACGCCTATTTTCTCTCCTTTTTTCTCGAGACTCTCGACTTTTAATTAATTTAATTTTAGAGACTCAACTTGGGTTAGATAGTTACCTAGTGACTTGGATTTGATACTTATCTAGTGTACCTTTACAAGCCCAAACTACAAAATGTACAGCCGAATAAAGCTAAAAATCACGATTACGCGCACTTATTAAGGCATAACTTTTTCTAGGATGATCTGATCAAATCAATCCTGCTAGCTAAAATAATCAACACATTCAGAGCTTTCGATTGATATGATAACTATTTAATTCGGTTAAGAATCAAAAAAGTTATGGCCTAAAATATGGCCTCGAGATTGAGACGGACTTTACGTTTATTTTATTAATAGCAACATTTTAGAGACTCGAACTCGGCGCTGGATCACTTCCCAACTTCGGTATTAGACACCTAGCAGTAGATGGAATCTCTTCTAATTCCGTCTTTCGCTTTTAAACATTCGGAAGGACCCATCCATGACACCTACCTTTACGTTCCATACCTCCCATGTTCTCTTCACCCCACAGGTAGAGCGAAGGGAACCTTATCCATAGGAAGTGCCCATCCCTGACACCTACCAGTCGGATTTATACCTTCACCCTTCTACGTCCCCATGTTCCCTTCACTCCACAGGTAGAGCGAAGGGAACCTTATCCATCAAATTCCCTCCAGGCTCCACAGCCTGGTTAAGCTAGCATTGCGTGTGGCAAAATAAAAAGGTCCAAATATGCACGCCTCGTTAATCCCAAAAGACCCTAAAAAGACATTTATTAATTCATTTTCCTTGCAGGCTTAAAGAGGGAAAAAAAGCTTTTTAAAAGCTTTACTGAATATTTTATTTAGTTTTTCCATAAATTTTCTTAAAATGGTCACAGATGGTCTTTGGATGTTTTGCGTAGGAAGAGGGGGATAAAAAATATAAAAATGAGCCTAAATCCTGTCTAGTGTTCTTCCGGTTACAGTAAGAGGTTCCAAGACCCGAAGCTCTGAAGCCAGAATCGCAGTCCGTCAGAAACAGAACTGCTCGGTCGGTTGTTTTACACGGTCTGACGTTCTTCAGGTTCCAGGAATCGGCTCCAAGAACCTTCACCTTACATGTGTTCCCTTCGCACTATCTTTAATGTTCTCTTCACAATGTGAACATTAAAGAGGCCATTTAGGGGGAAAATGCCAAGAGGCCTAAATGGCCATGAGGCCACAAAGGGCCAATTTTGCCTAAATGGCCAAGAGGCTATTTAGGGGAAGGAATGTTGGCTCACAAAACATAAAAAGTATCTTTTCCACTAAAAAATATTTTTTCAGATTTATTACAATAAAATAGGCTATTTTTAGAAAATTTAATCTATTCTTTCTAAAAATAATTTTAAAAAAAGATTTTATGATGGCATTATCCCAAAAATGTAGCTATTTTTAGAGGGAGTGTATTTTTGTATTTTTATGCTTGGTAAACTGTTTAATTTGAGGGATAAGCTGTTTTTGCAAGTTAATAGGCCTATTTTATGGCCTATTTTAGGCAAAAATATTTTTTAAATTAATTCAGAGAATTGCTCAGTTATGCTGAAAATAAACAAATTTTGCTTAATATATTTTTTTGCAAAAGGTGTTATTAAAAATAAATTTTTAATATGCTGATTTTTGGTGTTTAGGGAACGACATAAAATCCATTCTTGGAAAATTTATTCAGATTTAAACTTTATGAGGTTATTTTAAAAATCTTACAAGGTACCCATGTTCCCTTCTGACTACCCTTCTATGTTCCCTTTCAAGTACATACATATTTTCCCTTCTCAATGGCCTATGTCCCTTGTCTTTACCTATATGTTCCTGCCAAAGTACCCTGTTATGTTCCCTTCGCACTACATATGGGTCGGAAGGAAAAGAACAACCGAGCGAGCAGTTCTGTTTCTGACTTATGGAACCTAAAAATTGTCTTGAGTCTTGATAATTTTTGGTCTTGAGTCTTGGGGTCAAGTCTTGGTCTTGGGTCTTGGTCTTGGGGTGTAGTCTTGGGTCTTGGTCTTGAGTCTTGGAAAATTTTCGGTCTCGGACGTTTCTATTATTTTCCCTTCTCAATGGCCTATGTCCCTTGTCTTTACCTATGTTCCTGCCAAAGTACACTGTTATGTTCCCTTCGCACTACATATGGGTCGGAAGGAAAATAAAGCTTGTTAATTAGAAGACCTTAAATTAAGAAGAGAAAATGCTGTATCCAATAAATTATACAAAATCCCATTAAATTTTTATTGGGAAAATACCTACGACTTAAGTATAGTTGAAATTTTTTATATATGTGAAAAAGGAAAAGAAAATATATACTTTCGCCTACAATATATTTATCCCTTTCACCTTCTGTACTAAATCTAAATTTAGTAAGGAACAATAAAAAATAGAGAATTTCCCGGATAAATTCTCAAAAATAAAAGATCAGATAAGTTATCTAAATTTATTCTTTCCAAAATAAAAATTCGTGTCGACAAGAAAAAGCCTATTTTTTGAGAGTAAAAATGGAAAGTAAAAGATGATGAAGAAGTGATTTTTTTGGGCTTTTTCTTGTCTTTTTAAACAAACATTTTTTAAGGCGGTTCAAAAATAAAAATAAACAAAAATTATTATTGTTTTATGATTAATCATTTTTAAATATTAAAAATAAATTCTTTCGTTGCAATTCGCAACAATATACACCTAAGTTGAAATTTGATACTATTTAAATATCCATTTAAAATTTTTTAAATATAAGCATTTTAAACCACCTAGAATAGTAAAGGGTTTAATAGTAAAGGGCTTCAACTAAATTTAAAGGAAAAAAAATTTCTTAATACTTGACAGACTAGTCTTCCCCCCCCCCAATTGCTCGGTACTCGACGTACTCTACTTTTAAATATAATGGGTTGGGGTTTGCTGAAATTATAATGAAAAATGAAATTTTCTAAGGTTAAGTATATGATCTTTACTCTTAAAATTGGACAAAAAAAAATTTTGTTGCGTCAATGCAATCTTAGAACGGAAGGATTTCACGTGGGTGTAGACCAACCAAAATTAAAAATTAAATTAAAAAGGTTGCCAAGAAAATTAAAAAGGCGGGAGGCATTTTAATTTATTCAATTGGCAAGAATCTTTTAGAAAATGGAAATTTTTTTTTAATTAAATTTTGGCAAAAAAAAATAATTAAATCTTGAAAGAATAAAGGATTTTACGTAAAGAGTAAAAATCAAAAATTAAATTCTGCAATTTTAGGAAAGTGAAAAAATTTGGTTAATGAGAACGCCTAATTAAATAATAAGATAAAAAAATGGGGATTTTGGAAAATATTTTTAAAAATTAAAAAAAAAATTCTAAACCTTCTAGAAATTTCAAAGGTTAAGAGAAATGACCAAGTTAATTATGTAAACTAATGTTCCCTTCACACAAGGTATAGTGTGAAGGGAACATAATAAGAAGTGTTTCAACGGAACCGGAACCGGATCCAATTTGAATTCCGGATCCGGAACCGGAACTTTTTGAGTTGAGTTCCGGAACCGGAATCAGAACTTTTTGAGTTGGGTTCCGGAACCGGAACCAAAAAATACCGGAACTTCCTGAACTGGAACCGGAACTTCCGATGGAACTCTAATAATAAGTTCCCTTAATTGACTGTTATCATGGATTCAGGAAGCCCTTTTTGTTAATTTTATCTCCATCCTATGAGTAGCTCGAAGTTTAGTTACACTCCACTAATGTTCCTTTCACCCTAGTCATAGTGTGAAAGGAACAAATATTAACTCCTCTAACGTTCCATTTACCCTAAGCGTAAGGAGAGGTGGGTCGGAACAGTCAGAGGTGTCGGAAATCGGAAAAGCCGGAAATCGGAACTGGCTCAATAGTCGGAACTCGGAAATCATAACTTTTTTTCGGAAATCGGCCGGAAAAAACGCTGGAAATCAGAATTCCGACCCACCTCTGGTCCAATGGGGCATTGGATCGAGTAATTGATAGGGTTTTGATAGATTTGATAAAAAATTAGTTGCCAAATAAAATTTCCAACATTTATAGCCAATAAAATATTAAAATGTATTTTTATTTTATTGGTTTTTTAACCTTTTAGAATTGCTTTTTGCTTGCAAACAACTATTAAATAATTTATTACGCACTTTTGTTTACATGTTTTCAATAAACTAGAAATATTTGGCATGCATAAAATTTTGTTAAAATGATAAATTGACTTATATATTTTGTTTTTGAGTTTGCCTTACAATTTCCGGTTCATAGGAACCTATTAAAGGAACTCTTCGGATCAGGAATCGAACCAGCTACAACGCTGCCAGTACTCGCTCGGCTCACACATATACAGAACCTCTGAGCCACCGAGCGACGACTACAGCTTTCTTTCTTTGTTTCTTATGATTATTTAACCCCCACTTAAGTATTTTAAATGTAGCTATGTGAATCATTATTACATTTTGTTAAAATCCGGTTTCTGAATTTCCGAGGGTTTTTGTCAAACGGTCTGAGGCAGTTTGGAGAAGATTCAAACTCTAGTTTTTATCTGAGGTCGATCGGAATTCCAACTTCCGACTTAGTTCCGAGTTCCGAAATTTTGAAAAAATGCTGATTTCCGAGTTCCGACTTTTGAACTGATTTCCGAGGTTTCCGACAGTTCCGATTTCCGGCACCTTCGTCATTTCCTATCGACTTCTAGTTTTCATAATAAAAATTATTATTATTTTCAAGTCTTATTTAGCTATTTTTCAAATCATGTTCCCTTCATACTACTTATATGGTGAAGGGAACATCTGAAATTTTATTAAGCTTGAACTTAAATTTATATAGGTTCCCTTCACTCTACAAGCAGGGTGAGGAGATCATTATATCTGTTGAGTCTTCCTTAGCCGTTATTAATTCATGTTCCCTTCGCACTACCTTTAGTGTGAAGGGAACATCTGAAATCCTATTAAGCTTGAACTTAAATTTATATAGGTTCCCTTCACTCTACAATTAGGATGAATAGAACCCTGCTGAGTCTTCCTTAATTATTATTTAAATCAGGTTCCCTTCACACTACCTATAGTGTGAAGGGAACATCTGAAATCCTATTAAGCTTGAACTTAAATTTATATAGGTTCCCTTCACTCTACAATTAGGATGAATACTGCTGAGTCTTCCTTAATTATTATTAATTCATGTTCCCTTCACACTACCTATAGTGCGAAGGGAACATCAGAAAACAAGAAGGAGCTTTATAAATACCAGAAATTTTTTCTAATGGCATTTCTAACGCCTTCCCTGACATATTAAAAAATTAATGGACCAAATCTCCATTAAATGCCCTTAAGCCCTCTTAAATATTATTTCCGTCAATTAACACATTAAAATATATAATTATCTACTTAATATATATTTTTAGAAAATTTAATTAAATAAAAAAAAATAATTTTAAAAGGGAATAAACAAGGTTGGTAGTTGACGACTTTAAATAGTCCATAAAACTTCTAAAAATAGGCAAAAATAAGTGGAAATGTAAAAAAACAGTGGGTGGCACGTTTAAAAGTACAAAATAAGTTGAAGGGCATGGCTATTTAATTATCCATTTTTAGAACATTTTTAGAAAAATTAACGGAAATAATGCATTTTTGAGTATTTATTTTGGTAAAAGTGGGAAAAATTTGGGAGAAAAAATTTTTTTGCAAGTGTCATCGTTATTATTGAAAGGCCGTACCGCTGGAAATATATTCTAATCGAGTTTCGCTATTAACTCTAAAAGGGATGTTCACTGCGCACTACCTATAGTGCGAAGAGGTAGGCAACCTGACACCCTTTCCCCTGTTGTAGTGTACTCCAGCCGTTCTCGACTCCGAAGGTAGCTTAAGGAGCCATATCCTTCATTGGACTTCACCTAATGCTCCTTTCGCTCTAGGTGTAATGCGAAGGGAATATTTCTTCCTAATATTCCGTATTATCGCTTCATTCCTGACTAAGTTATCTCAACCAACAAGTTACTGAACTCAGTCCCGGCCCCTATAATTTATAAAGGGATGAGTACATCTTAATGTCCTTAGTACCAATGGATAGAGAATTGAATGCACTACAGGATACCAAAAAATTAAAATTGCAACTGATACCATAGTTAGTAGAGCACCTGCTAACGAGGTGAACGAACGCACCTAATACTAACTGATAGGAGGTTGCAGGTTCGATGCCTACTTTTCGGCACTTTTAGACGATTTCGAATGCCTCAAACGTAAAATCCTCCTAGTCACTTTTCCCTCATAAAATTGGATTTTTTAGCAAAATTAACTTAAAAAAAGGAAATAAAAAGGGCATTAAAAATAAAAATAAAACAAGGCAATCTTTTTTCGTGTTTTCTGCTAGCTAAAACAATTTTACAAATTTTCTACGCAAAAATAAATCTTGGAAATTTTTAGCGTCATTTTTAGTGTATAGGGGAAGAAAATAAAATTTATACCTAAATTTAGTAAAATTCCCCCTTTCCTGCTAACATTATTTTTGTTTTTGAAGGAAACAAATTCAATTCTAACTGGATTTGTAAAGATTTTAGGGCAATTTTTGTGGGGAATTTGAGGCAGATTTTGTGGAAAAAATAGTGCAAAAATAGGTGAGGGATATGTGGGGGAGTGATGCCTTAAAGATGACGTTTCATCTGTCGTCTATTTTATAAGGTCGGGCCTCACTATATGGTACACCCTTAGGATAAATATAGCGTATAATGAGGGGTCCTATAAGGAAGGGTCTTGATATAATTTATGTTCCGTTCGCTCTAGGTGTAGTGTGAAAGGAACATAGGGGTATCTTATAATTAGAGTCTTATAGTGTTGAGGTCTTATAGTAAGAGGGTCTTATAACGAATGAATCTTATAATTGGAGTATTTTATTTTGAGAGGGTCTAATAATTTTGTTTTTGAAGGAAACAAATTCAATTCTAACTGGATTTGTAGAGATTTTAAGGCAAATTTTAGGGCAGATTTTGTGGAAAATTTGTGGAAAAATAGTGCAAAAATAGGTGTGGGATATGTGGGGGAGTGACGTTTGAAAAGTGATGTATCATCCCTCAGTTTTTTATAATATTGGACCTCTCTATAAGCAATTGTCGCTTATAATGAGGGGTATTATACTGAGGTATCTTAAAATGAAAGGTTTTATAATGGGAGTATCTTATAATGAGGGTATCTTAAAATGAGTGGGTCTTATAATGAGGGATCTTATAATGAGGTGTCTTAATGTTCCGTTCGCTCTAGGTGTAATGCGAAGGGAACACCACCCAAGGGCCTACGAGTTGTCTCGAGTATTTTTGTTAGTATTAAATGTTTTTTATAATAGTTCAAACAAAGGGTCGATTCTATCTTATTAGTAGTTTAATTATTTAATTAGTAGTTTAATTAACTTATTAGTAGTAGTTCGCTCAGGTGTAATGTGATTGGAACCCCACTAAGTCCTCCAATGGGTACACCCCAACTTACCGCGAGCTCGTCGCAACGCGATAACTTCGTTCAGAATTGTCGAATCCGGGGCGCCCTGGTATAGTTCGATTCAGCTCGTCGAGGCGCATCGAAACATACCAAGGCGTACTGGATTCGACAATTCTGAACAAAGTTATAGCTCTGCGGTAAGTTGGGCTCGCGGTAAGTTGGCCTGCTCCCTCCTCCAATCTCTCAATTATCCCTGATTACTGTACTTACTCATACCTAATTTTTTTCAACCAAGAGGGGCTAGAGGGGATAATTATGTATTTGAGAGAGAGTAAATGGAATAGTAAGACTCGACTTGAACAAAAATTCCAAAAAATAAATCACTCAAAGCAACCCTTACAAAGTAGACGCGCACCCAGATATTCCAGGTTTCTGATATATCAAAAATAAATTTTATTCAAAAAAAAAATTTTGGCAAAAATAGAAAAGTCAATTTATTAGTAATTAAATTAATAATAAAAAAAAAGTTGGGAGTGTTTATTTAAATAATTATTTTTAAAAAAATGTTGGAGGAAGGTGTTGGCATTATTAAAGGCGTTGGCGCTTAATTAAATTTTTATTTTCTAAAAATAATTTTTATTCTCCTTAGCATAAAGAGAGAATTTTTCAAGAAAATTCTAACTAAACGCCAAAAGAGCCTAACATTATCAAGTTAAAATTAAAGCCGAACACGGTTATAATGGCCCTGCAATGTAGTGAAACACCTAGTGTTCTGTTCCTAATATAGAACGATAACAGGATCTAAAGCCCCCTCACTCTATAGATCAGGGATGGGACGAGTTGGGAAAAATGAACCTAATAGAACGATAAAAGGAGCTTATTTTCCACAATAGGACCAGAAGCTCCATCACCCCATACATGGATAGAAGGGAGCATTACAAGTTTATAGGCTATGTTCCCTTCACCTTATAACACAGTGTGAAGGGAACAAGTAGTGCGAAGGGAACATTCAGCATAGTGTGAAGGGAACAGTTTTTAGCTATGTTCCCTTCACCTTATACATAGTGTGAAGGGAACAGTTTCCAGCTATGTCCCTTTCACCTTATACATAGTGTGAAGGGAGCATTTCTAAGCTATGTTCCCTTCGCATTATACATAGTGTGAAGGGAACAGTTTTTAGCTATGTTCCCTTTACCTTATACATAGTGTGAGGAGAACATTCTGAGTCTTTAGATTATGTTCCATTTACCCTATAATGAAGTGTAAGGAATATTGTGACTATCTAGCTTATGTTCCCTTCGCCCTACACATAGAGTGAAGGAACATTTTATGAAAATCTTTATCCTAGTCAAGGTCCATCATAACCATGCTTGATCGGGTGTCAATAAGGACGTGTAAATTTGGGATTAAAATTAATCATAAATTTGGGAATATTAGAGTCTCGATTAGAAAAATCACGCGGAGAGTAAAGTAGAAGATTTTGAAGAAAACATAGTGTTAATGCTGTTGGTTCTGGTAGAAGCATTTATTGATAATTTCTGATCTTTTAGTCAAGTGAATATTCCCCCCACCACCACCCTCATTTTGGGAGGCTAACGGCCTTCTCCAACGAACCATCTTTGAATTTAAAAAATTTTAAAATTTTCAAAAAAAAATTTTCTCACCATATTAGACGTATCCGAAGGGGATTGTCTTCCTTCTTCATCTCTACAACGCATGGCGATTGCTGTACTTCCCCCGCTGCTTTGTCGGCGAAGTAGGGTGTTTGTCTTGGGTTCTAGAAAATGGAAAGAAAATCAAATCCTTTGGCATTTTAATTTGTGTTCCCTTCACACTATACATAGTGCGAAGGGAACGCAAATTAAAAACTTTTTTTGTTTCTATATCTTCAAATATTAAAATTCACCTCTAGTCCAACGCCAATCTGACAGTTGAAGTCTACAAGGCAATTGTTCAGGCAAAACAGAATGATGGGTGATAAGCATAGGGAGTGATTGAAAATAGCGTTTTGAGCCCTTTTAAATTTTTTTAATTAAGAAAAAATTTTTTTTTAAGATTTGAATTACCCTAATTCTAAACCCATGCACATTCCGAATAATTAAATAATTTGCTATTCCTCTTTTTCTCGTGATTGTGCCATCTATGGGTTCTGGCACACGCATGGTTAGTGCCAGACATCTAAATTAAATTTTAAAAAATCAGAATCTTTCAGAATTTTTAAAAAAATTTTCAGAATTTTTTTCAGAATTTTTTTTCAGAATTTTTTATCAGAAACTTTTTCCAGAATTTTTCAGAATTTTTAAAAATTTCAGAATTTTTTTCAAAAATTTTCAGAATTTTTAAAAAAAAAATCAGAATTTTTTTCAGAATCTTTTAAAATTTTTCAAAATTTTTTTCAAGATTTTCAGAATTTTTCGAGAATTTTATATCGGAATTTCTTCCCCTACCTTCGCCTACTGCCTGATAAGCGAAGCATAAAATGGCCGGGAGGCATTAAACAAAGCTGGTTGATAACATAATCTCTTTAAATTAATTTTAATTATTTAAAAAATAAATTTTGATGACTTTTCATTAGGCCGGCAAAAATAAGCAAGGCGCTCCAACTCATCGCGCATACACTCTCCCAAAGGATAAATCCATTCTTTTCTGAAAATAAGGAAGATCAGAAGAAAAATCAGAATATTAGTAATTTAAATGATCAAAATATTATTTTGAAAATCAGAATAATAATCAGAATTAAATTAATCAGAAAATATCAGAATTAAATTTCAGAAGATTATTTTAAATCAGAATATTATATAAAAAAATCAGAAGAAAATACAAAAATCAGAATAAATAATAAAACCAGTGTTTAAAAAATACAGAATCAGAATTTAAAAATAAATACAGAAATACATAATCAGAAAATACAAGCATCTGAATATATAAAATCAGAATTTTTGTTTAAATGATCAGAATATTATTTAAAAATCAGAATTATAAATCAGAAGAAAAAAAAATTAAAAAAAAAAGAATAAAGAAATAAAAAATAAAGAAATCAGAAAAAATACAAAAATCAGAAAAAATACAAAAATCAGAAAAAGTACAAAAATCAGAAAAAATAAAGAAATCAGAAAAAATACAAAAATCAGAAAAAATACAAAAATCAGAAAAAGTACAAAAATCAGAAAAAATAAAGAAATCAGAAAAAATACAAAAATCAGAAAAAATACAAAAATCAGAAAAAATAAAGAAATCAGAAAAAATACAAAAATCAGAAAAAATACAAGAATCAGAATTTTAAAATATAAAAATCAGAAGAAAAAATACAATAAGACAAACTAAAATACATGTCAGAAAAAAAAATACAAAAATCAGAATTTGTATTTCACTTATTTAATTAAATTCTGAAATAACTTACAGCCTTTCATCATAAACTAATTCAGAATTTCCCTCTCTACTATGCCTCTCATTATAAATAGGTATTTGATGATAATAATTATTTGGGTAGATATTATTTGTATTATTATATCCATTATTATATCCCCAATTTTGTTGTTTTAAGGGTAAATTTGTTTCAAAAAAATTTCCAGAAGAGATGGAGGGGAAATTTAAATTGTAACAAGAAGCTTCTTTTTTGGGGGGTAATTGGAATACTTGTTGGGGTTTTGAGGAAGTAAAATAATTGTTATTTGTAGGTGTATATGGGGGTGTTTGTTGTTGTTGTAATTTAGGGGTAGGGGAACACGTAGAAGTTGAGTTGAATGAACGGAGAGGGGTTAGAGGCCATCGAGGTTTGCGAAAGTGGGCTGAAATTGGGGGAGAATAATTTTTTGGAATTTTTGAAAAATTTTTTAAAAAATTTTGAAATTTTTTTAGTCGGACCCCTTTATAAGACACCCTTTAAGGCTTGAAAAATCGTAGCTTATAATGAGGTATATTAAATAGAGGGCATCCTTGGCCAGCTCGTTCCGTTCAAACAAGAAAGTAGGGTGGAGGGAACACGTCCCGTTCGGACTAGGAGGTAGGCTGGAGGGAACACGTATAGTCCGGTCTAAGAGGTAGGGTGAAGGGAACACGTCCCGTTCGGACTAGGAGGTAGGGTGAAGGGAACATGTCCCGTTCGGAATAGGAGGTAGGCTGAAGGGAACACGTATAGTCCGGTCTAAGAGGTAGGGTGGAGGGAACACGTCCCGTTCTGACTAGGAAGTAGGCTGGAGAGAACATGGCCATAGAGACTAGGAGGTGGCTAGAGAGAACACATCATTCAGATCGTATAATGGGGTATATTAAATAGAGGATATCGGTTAGACAGCTCCATCCAGGCCCGTAAAGGCTGCTTACAGAATCGTCGTCTCAGTTTCGAGGCCATATTATAGGCCATAACTTTTTTGATTCTTAACCCATCTACATAATTATCATATCAATCGAAAGCTCTTTATGTGAGGATTATTTTATCTTACAGGATTGATTTTATCAGATCCTCCTACAAAAAGTTACAGCTTAATAAATAACAAAAATCACGATTTCGCGACACGATTGCACGTACTTATCAAGCTATAACTTTTTGTTGGATGATCTTATCAAATTAATCCTGTTAGCTAAAATAATCCTCATATCCAGAGCTCTCGATTGATATAATATTTGTTAAATCGGTTAAGAATCAAAAGAGTTATGGACTAAAATATGGCCTCTAGAAGCCTTATTCACCCAGTGGCTAACCAATTTTTTAAAAAAGTTTATTAAATTGAGGTGAAAGTAATATTGGGGGTATCTTATAATGAGGTCCTGACTGTGTTTATTATTGAGTGTTTATTATTAATCAATTAAAAAAAATTTTTTCACTATAAATTTTATTAAAAAATTTAAAGATAGCAGACCAGCTTCCCCATTTTGTAAAGACGTTGGAGTAGCTAACAATTGTTTCCTTTGTTCATTAATCAAAGGACTATTTTTATTATTTCGTAGTTGTTTCTGCTTCTTTTTGGGAGTACCTCCAAATATTTTTTGAATTAATGAAGAGGTGGAAATTGTAAGCATTTGGGAACGGCTACGTTCGAGGAAACCGATGGAGGATAGTTTGGTCTGTAAAATTTGAAAAAATTTTTTAATATTAATAGGAACTGCTAGGACATTGGAGACTCACTGGAGATAAGGAATTGCTAAAATAAATCAGCTATTTTCAAATAAATTAAATTCCGCGTAAACGGAACAGGCCAGTTCAGTGCGGCGGTTGAGTGTCCGCTTTGGCCGACTATAGTGTCTTTAATTGACCATAACTTTTGTATGCCTGCTCCGATCCGGATAAGTCTTATACCATTCGAAAGCACTTGAAAAGCGGTATCATTTTCCCAACTGAGTCGATCATGTCTGATCACACTATAAAAAGGTACACCCAAATAAATATGAAAAACACCAAATAATTGCACTTACCGGGTTATATCTTTTAAATTGTGAAAATTCGTAGGAAAAAAAGATGCCGATTGTCGAGGGCTTTCAAATATATGAGTTATTCGGATTAAAGGAAGCATAAATGTCTGGCGCTCAAAAAATTTCTGCCACTCAACCCTACCGCATTATAACCGTCGTTCAGTATATAAATTCGATATATTCAGTAATTGTGGGGATTTTTTGGCCATAAAATTAAAAAAAATGTTCACCTTTTTATTATTTTTCAAAGGGCATGGAGTAACAAAATCAGATCCTTCAGCCTCCACAGAGGCAAAAAAATTTTGTTTTTGTAACGATAGAGGCGACGTGGCGACGTCCCTAACGCTTGTAGTTGAAGTAATAATTTGTCTTCTAGGGGGAGATGTTGGGCTTAAATTTTAAAGGGGAATATTAGAAAAAATTTTTGGAGGGGTTTATCGAGTTATTCACCTATTGAACATTTGAATTGAATTTTTTTCAAAATTAGTTTGCTGTTGAAATAAGGAAGAAAGGGCAAATTCGATTTCTTCTACCTGTGAAAATTTGGGGGAAAAAATATTTTTTGATGAAAAAATTTTTTTAAATTTTTTTGAAATTTTTTGAAAAAATTTTTGAAAATTTTTGAAAATTTTTTTGAAATTTTTTTGAAATTTTTTGAAAAAATTTTTGAAAATTTTTGAAAATTTTTTTGAAATTTTTTTGAAATTTTTTGAAAAAATTTTAAAAATATGTTTAGAAAATTTTTTAAAAATTCTTTGAAAAATTTTTTTGAAATTTTTTAGAAAATTTTCTTGAAATTTTTAATTAAAAAAATTTTTTCACTTAAAAATAAAATTTACTTCAAGTGCAGTTTTTGTTATAAAAACATGACATTGTTTTCTATAATTAATTCTGTGGTGGTTGTTATTCGATTGCCGCTCGCGTGTAATATAAGCTAGCTGATTAGTTTCTACACGGGCTACAACACAACAAATTTTGCTTATATGATGAGTCAGAAAGACTATCTAAATGAAAAAATAAATAAAATTAATTAAAAATAAGAATAAAAATATTTTTCGAAATTAAAAAAAAAATTTTTTTTGGGCATTTAAGGAACATTTGAAATTAAGGGAAAATACAATTAATTTGCAAAAAAACACAAATAAATAACACGAAAAATAAATAAATAAAAGTATTACGGAAAATTATTTAGGTAGTTATTTTTTCCGGAAAATGAATAATAATAATATTAAAAATAGAAAGAAACCCCCACTAAAATTATATTAAGAAAATACAACATTTCCGGAAAAACACAAATAAAATTTAAGAAAAGAAAATACAAATATTTCAGGAAAATACACAAATAAAAACATTGTGTAAATAAATTATATTTCCGGAGAATACAAACTCTTATCCATTAAAATAAAATATTATAGTATATCCGGAAAATTTAAGCATCCGGAAAATACAAAACTTTCCGGAAAATACAAAACTTTCCGGAAAATACAAACACATAAGAGTTATAACTTTAATTTTATAATATATTTGTATTTTCCGGAAAGCTAAAACAGAAAATACAAAAAATACAAAACTTTCCGGAAAATACAAAACTTTCCGGAAAATACAAAACTTTCCGGAAAATACAAACACATAAGAGTTATAACTTTAATTTTAAATATATTTGTATTTTCCGGATGTTTATATGTATTTTCCGGATATTTTTATTTGTATTTTTTGTATTTTTCTAAATGTATTTTTTCTAAATTTGTATTTTTTCCATTAATTTTGTATTTTATTTGTATTAAGTGATTCTTAATCGTGTGAAAGATTAGTCTATTTTTAATTAAAAGTTTATAATAGTGTTTATAATTGACTAATATTTTCAAAAAAATTCTTTTTAAAATTACACACATATTGGAAGTTACTTTAGTATATTTTTCAAATTTTGTTTTGTTTACCCTCGGGAATCAAAAGTCATTCATTCCCCTTTTCTCTCACTCGGGTACGGCCCAAGTAGGCGCGCGGCCAAGTAGGCGCAAAGTCATAACTTGCTTCAAAATTTCCGAATCATAACAAATTTGGTATTAAACGATTCCTCTCATCGAGCTAAAGAGATTGGTACCAAAATTGCTAATGTCCATAAAATTTTCAGGTAGTTATGGCTTTGCGCCTACTTGGCCGCGCGCCTACTTGGGCGTGTCCCCTCTCACTCTTTCCTTTAAAATTTCAAAAAATTCCTTTAAAATAATATTTTTAAAGGTGAATTGCTTTTTTATAGTATTGTTGGGAATTTTAAAGATTTTATAAAGAGATAAAAAAATATTTCTCATGAAACTTTTTAAAAATATTTTTAAGTAAGTATTTGCAAAAAAAAATATATTTAAAGTAATTAATTAAAAAGTAATTAATTTTTATTTTCTTCTTTCCGGAAAATTCCGAAAAATACAAAAATAATAAATCGAGAAAATACAAAATATACACATTGTCGGTTTGCGGAAATTCCGGAAGATTATAACTATAACAACAAAAATATTTAATTTATTTTCCGGAAACTACATTTCCGGAAATATATACAATATAGTTTTCCGGAATAAATATCAAATTTCAAAAAATTCCGGAAAGAATTTCCGGAAAAAAAAATTCCGGAAAAAAATTCCGGAAACTATATTTCCGGAAAAATATAAAATATAGTTTTCCGGAAAAAATATCAAATTTCAATAAATTCCGGAAAGAATTTCCGGAAAAAAATTCCGGAAACTATATTTCCGGAAATATATACAATATAGTTTTCCGGAAAAATATTAATTTTCAAAAAATTCGGAAAGAATTTCCGGGAAAAAAAATTCCGGAAAAAAATTCCGGAAATTACATCCCGGAAATATACACAATATAGTTTTCCGGAATAAATATCAAATTTCAAAAAATTCGGAAAGAATTTCCGGAAAAAAAAAATTCCGGAAAAAAATTTCGGAAACTACATTTCCGGAAATATATACAATATAGTTTTCCGGAAAAATATTAATTAAATAAAAAATTCCGGAAAGAATATAGCTCTAAAAAACACCAAAATTAAATTTCTATAAAATACTTTCCGGAAACTATACTTCCGGAAAACTTATAATTAAGTTTATAAGAATTATTTTAAGTGGTGTTCTTGCTTGAATAAAGCGCAAAACTATGAGTTTTGAAAAAAAAATTTTTTTTGAAAATTTTTCTAAAATTTTAGAAAATTTTTAACCTAAATTTATATTGATTAAAAATTTATGCAAAAATTTCCTTTGCATATTAAATTATTTATTTAATTTTGCATTTTTGTATTATTCTCTTTAAGCCTAAAGGGATGAATAAAAAAATAAAAATTGTAAAAATACCCTCACAGAGTCTTCACTTCCCTTCAATTCGCCTCTCATAAAATCCATCAAAATGCACATGCATTTTGAAGAGGAACGAAAAAACGGACTTAAAGCGACTGGCATTTGTGCATAAATTATTTAGAAAGGACAGAAAAAGTATAAAAATAAAATTTTCAAAAAAAGACATTTTTGAATAAAAATAGAAGAAAAGAAAATAAATGCCAAGACATCAAAACCCCGAAAAAATAAAAATTTTTTTATTTATTTTTAGTATTGAGAGAGGGAGTTTGTGGTGGGAATATTTAAATAGCTTCGATTCTTGAGGATATTAGTGTTGTCTCCAAGAATTTATGTTTGTTGTCATTTTAGATAGCTTAAGAAAGTGGAAAAAATTTTAAGAAAAAATTTTTTTTTGAAAATTGGGAAATTATTTTTTAATAAAATTTATCTGATTTTTATTTGAATAAGCGTGATTTTTATTTGAGGGAAATACAAGAATAAACACTTCCGGAAAATACACATAGAAAATACAAAATAAATATTTCAGGAAAAATAATAAAAATACAAAAATAAACATTTTCCGGAAAATAAAAGTGATAAAAATAAAGATTTCCGGAAAATACAAAAAAATGTAACGAAAATACAAAAATAAACACTTTCCGGAAAAATAAAAATTAGAAATTAAGGAAATACTAGAGTTCGACATTTTCACTTTGCCGGGCCCGGTATACGGTTTTTTTTTCTTCCGCCCCGACCCAGGCCGGGTTTTCCGCACTAAACCCCGAAAACCCGGAAACCCCGAAAAACCGGATTTTCTCAAAAATACCCGGTTCGGGGCCACCGGGCCCGGAAAACCCGGTCCGGGCCCGGCCCGGGTCCGAACTCTATGAAATACTAAAATGAATATATTTCCGGAAAATACAAATTAAGAGAATAAACATTTTCCGGAAAAGCAAATACAAGAAAAAATACAAAAAAAAATCCGGAAAATATAAAGAAGTAATGAAAATATAAAAATATTTCCGGAAAAACGCACCAAAATACAGGACGTTACGGAATTGGAATCTTGTTTCTAATAAAAAAAACCCTTAGAAATTGACGGCTAAATAAGATTCCGGATTGCGTGACATTTTTAATTAAAAAAAAAATTTTTTTTAGAAATTTTTTTGTTCAAAAAAAACAAAAAGAAACCCCCCCTCGCCTTATTTTCCTTACTCTTTTATTTTTCCTATTTGTTTTTTTCTTTTTATTTTTTATCCCAATCTGCATATGCTGTTATAACCACTAAATTGTGGATAAACTAAATACAAAAAAATCCCTCTTTCCTTCCATTCTACATATGGTTTTTTTACTCTTTTATGGTCAATTGTGTCCTATAATTAACAAAAAGAAAATTCTTAGACAAAGAAAAATTCTTCTGGAATTCAACAAAAATAGAGGGAGGATAGGTCATAAAGGGGTCAGTAAATAAAAGAATAAAAATAGCTCGAGAATAAATAAATAAATCATTTTTTCTGGATAAATTTTAGGGGAAAAAGACAGAAAATTTTTGTCCGCAAAAAATTTTTGTCCGCAAAAAATTTTTTTGTCCGCAAAAAATTTTAATAGAAAATTAAATAAATTTTAAAGAAAGAATATTTTTAAATTCAAGAGGAAAAATTGGAGAAAAAATTAGCAGAAAAATTTTTTATTCCTCTCATTCTCCTTAATTTAATTACGTAAGCTTATTTATCCGGATATTAGCTACATATCTTATGTGGATTGATTTTTGGAGATTTAATCAACCTGAGATCTCGTTTTAAAAATTCCCATGTCCATTAATTAATTGTTGTGTTCCCTTTTAGTAGCCATCGGGGAAAAATAAAAATTTTGTCCGCAAAAAATTTTCTGTCCGCAAAAATTTGTCCGCAAAAAATTTTCTGTCCGCAAAAATTTGTCCGCAAAAAATTTTCTGTCCGCAAAAATTTGTCCGCAAAAAATTTTCTGTCCGCAAATACTTTGCGGATAAACAAGGCATGGTTACCTTATTTTTATAATTAAGTTTACCCAATCTTTAGCTCTAAGATAAGCTTATACTGATTCTATTCAAAGTATGAGGGAATTTAAAAAAAATATTGGGAGGTGTAAAACAATTAACTCATTTTGAGATAGTTACAGTAAAGCCAAAAATTTTTGATTTTTTTAAATTAAAAAAAACTTTTTTGACAATTTGCTCATCTACCTACAGGTTTTATCTATTTAAAATCAAAAAAAATTAAATTAAAAAAAAAGTCCCTCTATCTTCCCCTTAAGACCCATTGAGGATCTTCCTTCCCTCTTCCCCTCATTTTCACTCATTTTTCATAAATTTTCTTTCCACTTTTCTTAACTCTATTTTTGACTCATTTTATGCACTTTAAGTTAAAACACAAAAAATATATAAAAATATATATTATTCAACTCATTAAAAAACTAATCCATTATATGCAGTAAGGGGTAGCTCGTTGTCAAGAGAAGGGAAGAGGATTAGAAAGAGCGCGGAAGAAGAACAAAGATTATAAAAATGTAATGAGAAAGGGGAATAAATTTAATATAAAGGAATTAAAGATTAACGAAAATTTTATAAACGAGTTAATTTATATTAAGTAAAAAAAAATTTGTCCGCAAAAAATTTTTTTGTCCGCATGTTTTTTGCGGACAAACTTTGCAAGGTTTTTATTAGAATTTTTGTACCCAAAAAGTTTTACAAGTCTAGCACAGACAGACCCCGCTATAAAATACCCCAATACTAAAAACCTCAATTTAGTACTCGTTGCGTTAAAAATTTGCTTGTCCACTGGGTAGGGGAGTTGCAAAGCGATAGCCCTAACTAAGTTACGTTTTCAGGCCCGAGGGTGTGTCTTATAATGAGGACAGACTGTATTAAGTCCACCTAAATTTCTAAATAATTATTCTTTTGTCCGCAAAAAAATTTTGTCCGCAAAATTTGTCCGCAAAAAAATTTTTTTGTCCGCAAGTCTTGTCCGCAAAGTTGCAAAAAACTGAGGCAATTTAAGGGATTCTCCCTATTTATTTTTTTATTTTTATTTTCTATTAATTTATTTCCCCTCCATCAAAATAGACTCATCTTCTTTCAACTCCAAAATGCCCGACAAAAAAAGAAAAATGAGGATTTAAAAAAGGGTATGTGTAGAGGAAGGTTAAGGATTTGATGGGGCAATACTACACAACTACTTTATTACACTAATAATTCATGCGCATAAAACAAAGAAAATAAAAGAGAGAAGTGAACGGATTGGCCTCTAAAAGAGCATTTTTGTAAAAAAAATTTGGGCATAAAGAGGGCCAAAAAGGTGTGTACAATGAGGTTGGTGAGGGGGAGAGATTGAGAGGGGGAGAGTGGGGGTATGGGAAAGGTGAAAAAAGATGGGTATAAACAAAAATGAAAAATGTGAAAATTAAATTATGAATAGCATCAAAATGATAATGGATTCGCAAAATGAAACTGGACTAGTTCAGAGGAAGGACAATGCATCTCCCAAGGAACTGGAGAGCAATGCTCTTCCACGGAACTCTCCCAGGAAAGGACAAGTTAGGCTCACATTAAGCCCTTCCCAGGAGAGAGGACACTTGCGAACAGACATTTGTGGTCTACCTAATGGGCACGGAAGAACTGAACCAAAAGAACAGTTTATAAGATATCCCAGTGAACTGGACAAGTTAGGAGAAGGGCATTTTCTGGAGAAGGGCATTTGCGAACAGACATTTGCGGACTTCCTTTTAAACATAAACATTTTATCTTTTTAGCAGTTTATAAGATAGAAGATCCTTTAAACAACATTAAGCCCTTCCCCAGGAGAGGGGACACTTGCGAACAGAGTGGGTAGTACTGGTAGTAGTAGTCTGGTAGTAGTAGTAGTCCCCAGTCTGCCTGACCTTTACAGTTATAAGATAGAAGACCCTTTAGACATCAAGTTCAAGTTCCTATTCAAAATCTAGTGACTATACGTTCCGAAAATCACTGAACTACCATTTCAACACGAATTTTATCCGCAAATATCCGTCCGCAAATGTTGTCCGCAATTTTCAATTTTATCCGCAAATATCCGTCCGCAAATGTTGTCCGCAATTTTCAATTTTATCCGCAAATATCCGTCCGCAAATGGCAAATGCCTACGTCTTCAATCCCCTTATTAACGATAGTCAAATAATGCCTATAAGTCATTGAAATTTTAAAAGCTTTTATTTTTTGAATTTTTTCAGAAAAATTGTCACACTCAATCATTTATTGCCTTATAATGTAAAAGATATATCCCTTTGTAAAATTGTTTGCACAAAATAAAAAAATAAAAAAAGTTCTGGCAAAAAAGGCAAACAGAAAAAAAAGTAAAATTTAAAAGGTACTTTTAGAAGCATTTTAAGAATGAAAAAAAAAGTTTTGTTCTTTTAAAAGAAAAGTTGAAATTCAATACTTTTAAAAGCAAGTTTAAGTACAAACAAGTTGGGGTAGTATAAACTACATAGATTTTTAAAGAGGTATTTTTAGTGTATAATTTTGAAAATTAATTCGTTGGGTTTAGAAATAATCCACCAAAAATCCAAAAATAATTTAGCGCCTCGTTGGAGCTCTTTAAAAAGCTCGTGCAAAAAGAGTGTTTAAAAAGCTCGTTCAAGGAGCTCGGTAAAAAGCTCGTTCAAAAAGAGTGTTTAAAAAGCTCGTTCAAGGAGCTCGGTAAAAAGCTCGTTCAAAAAGAGTGTTTAAAAAGCTCGTTCAAGGAGCTCGGTAAAAAGCTCGTTCAAAAGGAGCGTTTAAAAAGCTCGTTCAAGGAGCTCGGTAAAAAGCTCGTTCAAAAAGAGTGTTTAAAAAGCTCGTTCAAGGAGCTCAGTAAAAAGCTCGTTGGGAGCTCGTTAAAAAACTCGTTCAAGGAGCTCGTCAAAAAGCTCGTTAAAAACGAGCGTTCAAAAAGCTCGTCAAAAAGCTCGTTCAAGGAGCTCGTCAAAAAGCTCGTTATTGTAAAACAAAAAAATATTAAAAATACCCAAAAACCCCAAATTAATTTTTCATATTTTTATATTCCTTTCTTTACCATTTTCTTGAAAACAATATTATTTTAGGTATTTATAAATTCAAAAAAAATATGAAAATAAAAGTTGCGGTCGCGCGTTATTTATTATTAACTTTATTAAAAAGAAATGCCGCGAAATATAAATAATAAAAAAAAATTATTTATTTATTTTTCGCATAAAATAAGGCTTTTTAATATTTATATAGAAAAAGATATAGATAGGTAACTACTGGATATATTCAAAAAAAATTTTACTTTGAAGTTCCGAAAAAATATTATTATGCAAAAATATTAATATTTAGAGAGAGATTTTGGAGAATATTGACAAAACAAATTTTTGAGAAAAAATCTGAACAAGAAAAATTGGAAACGGCGAGATACTTGTCAGTAGACGGAGGACCGAGTTGCCTCAAAACTTATAACTTCGTTCAGGCTTTCTCCAATCCCTACATTGTGAACATTGGTTTAGGGGTAGGTTGGCTTTCCCCTTCCTGGCAGGCAGAGGTGGGTCGGAAATGACTAAGGTGCCGGAAATCGGGACTGTCGGAAATTGGAAATGGCTCAAAAGTCGGAAATGGCTCAAAAGTCGGAAATCGGGAATGAATCTAAAATTTCGGAAATCGGAAGGAAATAACGCAGGAAATCAGAATTCCGACCTACCTCAGGGTTGGGCCAGGTTGAAAGAAAAGTCGGATATCGGGTTTTGAGTATCAGGCTTCGGTATAAAACCAAAATTGAGGCAGATACCTCGAATTAATGACAGATACCTCGAAAATCTTGTCTCGATAAACGAGCTTTTTGAACGATATCTCGTCCCGGATCGGTAGACGAGCTTTTTGGACGATATCTCGTCCCGGATAGCTAGACGAGCTTTTTGAACGCTATCTCATCCCGGATCGGTAGACGAGCTTTTTGAACGATATCTCATCCCGGATCGCTAGACGAGCTTTTTGAACAATATCTCGTCCCGGATCGTTAGACGAGCTTTTTGGACGATATCTCATCCCGGGCAGTTTACAAAGCTTATTAAGAATAAATAAATTATAGCTTTAGATATTATTTTAAAAATAGATTGGAGCAATTAGTCACATTAGTTTAATAAACAGGAAAAATTTTTAAAAAAAAAAAGGAAAGTCGCTATTTATTTTTAAGGAATAAATAAATCCAAATAAGTGACCAAAGTTTATTTTAGTTACAAAAAAAGTTTTTTTTCAATAGAAAAAATTAAAAAAAGAGGATTCCCCTCAATTTTCTTTTATTAAAATTGTCTGGAGTCCTTCAAAAAATAATTTTTAAAAAATTGAAAAAAAAAATTTTCGCAACTTTTTTTTGGATTTTTTGAATGGAAGGGGAATTAAAAAGTAAATAAATAAATGTCCTTGAAAAATATAATTGAGTTAAAAAAAAAATTTTTTTGAAGGAAAAAAATTTTTTGAAGGAAATCTCGTGTTGTGATCTGTCTGGATCTTGAAGGAGGAATATAAGGGGAGGAAAATAAAATTCAAAAAAGATATAATTTTAATAAAAATAGAGGCATATGTAATTCATAATACCGTAAATGTCTTATTATAAGCCCTGGACTTCTATTTTTCAATACACCGTTGACTTCTATTAGGTATGGGCTTCTATTAGGATATTTACGGTATCTAGAAGGACTGGATTTACCAAAGAAAAATTTTTTTTTAATTATTTCTATTTTTAATGAGGTAGAGATTATTCTATGGATTTTTATCCAAAAAATTGGGTCAGCCTAAAAATATTTTTATTTCCGGAAAATTTAGTAATCGATATTTTCCGGAAAGATTTTAATAAATTGTGTTTTAAAATTAAATAGAAAAATATGGCTAAAGACCTAAGGCAAATTTCTAATCTTCCTTAAAATAGTGGAGGTTGGCATTTAAATTTATTTTGCCAAAATTGAGAAGGGATAGAAGGATTTAATTTAAATAAAATTGCGCGAAACCCCCAAAATTAAGGCCAAATTGGAACAAATCAAATTTTACTCCCTTGGGGAGGTAATCAGAAAAGCTGTCTAAAATTGCCTTTATCTCTTTATTTAAATTAAATTTTTGTTTTGCTGTAGGGCTAAATAACCCTAAAGTACGTATAAATGTCAATCAAAAGGCAAATACCATAAAATAAATTTAAATAATTTTAGAAGATATGTTTTGGGTTTTTAGGGTGAGTTAAGGCCTAAAGGGAATATTAATGTATTTTATATGTATTTTGCCGCATTAATTACATAAAATAAAATACAGAAAAATACAAAAATATACCTACAAAAATAAATATTTAGTGTAATTGTATTTTACATTCCTTCCGGAAAATACAAAAATAGAATTTAAAAACAGTATAGTGTATAATTTCCGGAAAGAATTTTTATTAAATAAATTGTGTTTTTCCTTCCGGAAAGTTTTTATTAAATTATATTTTTTCCGGAAAGTTTAATAAGCTGTGTTTTTTCCTGAAAAAGTTTAAAATGCATTTTTCCGGAAAGAAAGAAGTTTAATAAATTATATTTTCCGGAAAGTTTAATAAGAACTGTGTTTTTTCCTGAAAAAGTTTAATATGTATTTTTCCGGAAAGAAGTTTAATAAATTATATTTTTTCCGGAAGGAGTTTAATATGTATTTTTCCGGAAAGTCTTTTTATTAAATAAATTGTGTTTTTCCTTCCGGAAAGAATCTAAGTAAAATACTTAGAAATACAATTTCTATTTAATCAACTGAATAAATCTCCACTGCAGAAAAATAAAATGGCCGTAAAATTGTTCTCGATGTTTTTTTTTATTTTTAATATACTTAATTTACATTTATTACCTAATTTTTGTAATATTTTAGGGAAAAGTAAGTAGTAAAAAGTAAAGATTTTTTTCCTATTTTTTTCTCAGTTTTTTTCAGTTTTTTTTAGTGTTTTGGGGTGAATTATGCAAATTTAATGAAGTGATGAACAACGAAAATAATAAAAAAATGAAAATAATTTTTTAAAATCGGAAATTTAGGCGAACTAAAAAATATATTAAATAAATTAAGTTAATAAACCCCAGTGTAAACCCTAAAAAAATTTTTTTACATAAAAACCGGAAGTGTGTGTATTCTTTCCGGAACATTGAATAATTTAAAAACCGGAAAAATACAATTCTTTCCGGAAGGTTCTAATAAAACACAACAGAAAAAAACACAATTTAATTAAATCCCCAGTTCCCCTAGTGACCGGAAATGTGTGTATTTTCCTTCCGGAATTTTATATGAAAGTAGAAAAAATAAATTAAAAACCAGAAAATACATTTCCTTCCGGAAACTTAAAAAATACAACAGAAAAATACAATTTAATTAAATCCCTCGCAGTTCCCCTAGTATAACCCCCCCCCCCCCCCAATAATTTTTAAAAAAATTATTTATTCAAAAAAAAAATCCAAAATCAGATTATTCTAAACAAAAATTGTGTAATAATAATATTTATTACCCATAAAAAGTGTTTTTTGTTTATTAATATTAACCCTAAGCGAATTCCCAACACTCATAAATTCCCATCTCTATTACACAGAGACACAATGTTTTTGTTGTAAAAAAGTTTTTTGAATAATTTTTAAAAAACATATAATTAATTTTGAAAATTAAATTAGAAGGAAGGCAAAAAAGTTGAAAATTGAAATAAAAACTCTATTTTGTGGACGCTCCCCAGAAGCGACTATATATTAGGTATGCCAGGAAGTCTATTAAAAGAGAATTCCCGATTTCCCCCAAATAACGAAAATTAATGCATATATTTCTCGTTTAAAAATATTTTCAGAAAAATATAAAAAATTCAGACAGATTAAGAATTGTTTCTGTGCCTTGACTCAATTTATATTTTTAGTTTATTTATTTATTCTCCCCAAAAAAATATTTTTATTTTCTCGCCTATATTTTTCCAAATTGCATAATTGGTACTTGACATGAAAAATAAAAAATAGGGGAAAATAGGGCAAAAATAAGGCTAAAAAATTTTTTTTTGAGGAAAGGTCGAAAGTTGCCTGTATTCATTAAGAAAATATAAAATGATTGAGAAGGGGTAAACAAACAAAAATGGGGACATAATTGTTTTGAAGGGGAGAAGAGTATTTAGAATATATCCGGAAGGGATTAAGGAATCAACACTTTAAACGAGAGAAAAAATAAAAATTTTGGGTATTGGGTAAATGATTTTAGAAAATTATCATTAAAAGCGCGTGAACGATATCAGAAAATCAGAAATTTAAAAATCAGAAAAGATCGGAAAATCAGAATAAAAATCCGAGAAAATCAGAACAAAATCAGAAAAAGATCAGAATAAAAAATCAGAAATCAAAACAAAAATCAGAATAAAAATCCGAAAAAATCAGAACAAAAATCAGAAAAAAAATCAGAAATCAAAACAAAAATCAGAAAAAAATCAGAACAAAAATCAGAAAAAAAATCAGAAATCAGAACAAAAATCAGAAATATTTTTTTTTAAATATTAAGCAAAATATTAATTAATAAAAATAAATTTTCACATGCTAATGAAGCTAAACTAAGCATTATTTAAAGCTAAAATTAGCATAAATAAAATAATAATTTTTAGTAAAAAATGTGGGAAAATATTTTGGAAGAATTAACTTAAAATAGGCCAGCAAAAAATTTTAAAGCTAACAAGAAAAGCAAAAATTAGGGCAAAATTGGCATGTTTTCCTTCTCATTAGCATTTGCTTTTAAAAAAATTGGGAAAGAATTTGCGCAATTTAGAGAACAATTTTGTAAATAAATAAAATTTGGGAAGGCTAATGAGGGAAAGAATAAAGCCAATAAATATATTTAGGGAAACAAACATTTTCAGAATTTAAAGAAAATACATAAATGTGTTTTTGATAAAATAGAAATTCTGATTTATTGTATTTTTAAAAATCAGAATTTTTATATTTGTGTTTTCTTTTATTCTGATTTTTAATTGTGAAATAAAATTCTGGAAGGTTAAATTCTGAAAATAGAAATTCTGATTTTTAATTGTGAAATAAAATTCTGGAAGGTTAAATTCTTAAAATAAAAATTCTGATCGAATAATTTAACAAATAAATAATCAGAATTATTAATTCTGAATTTTTATTTTAATAGTTAAGAGGACAAATTTATTTTTAAAAATCAGAATTTTAAATATTTTCCTTAGCGTTTTGCCTATTTTAGCATTAAAAAATTCAAATAAAAAATATTTTTAAAAATAATATTTTCTAATTTATATTATTTTTGTATTAAAAATGTGTTAAATAAATATGAGATTAATAAAAGAAAAAAAAATATTTTTTTTCAAAAAAAATCCCATGAGTGAATGAATGACGCGTGGTTAGAGGGGATTAATATAGACAAAAGAATATGGGGAAGGCAACCATTATTGGCTCAAATAAAATATTTTCTGGATATTTTATTAAATGAAATATGATAATATAAAAATATGTTAATAGTGTGTAATAAATATTTTTTTTAAAATAAATTTTTAAAATAAATTTTTTTAATTTTTATAGGAGGAAAAATGAAAGGAAAAATGTGTGTTCTTGATTTTAATAAAATAAATAATTTTTAAAATTAATTTTTTAATAGAGATTGAGTTAGAAATTATTAATCCACTCATTAACACCCCCAAATACATAATAAATTTATTTCAGAATTTATTCTAAAAATTCTGATTTAAATAAAATTCTTAAAATCAGAATTCTGATTTTTAAAAATTCTGATTTTTAAATATTAAAATCAAAATCAGAATTCTGATTTTTAAATATTCTGAATTTTTAATTTTTTAAACCAGAATTCTGATTTTTAGAATATTCAGATTTTTATTTTAAAATCAGAATTCTGATTTTCAGAATTCTGATTTTCAGAATTCTTAATTTAAATTCTGATTTTTAAAAAATAAACTTGCCTTCTTATCATTTTCAACTTGAGTAACACACACAATTCCCCCTCCATTTTCTTTTTCAGAAGAAATATTTAAAAATACTGAAGTTGAACTCATTCTGGTATTTCTCTTATTATTATTAATTAATTCTGATTTTAATAAAATTAATGAATCTAGTCGTTTAGCTATATTTTCTGTTGTTATTTTGCCTACGGTGAAGGTGCCGGACCACTAAAAATGGAATTTTCAGAATTTATTTTTCAGAATTTTTCAAAAAAATTTCAGAATTTTTTCAGAACAAAAAAATATTTTTCAGAATTTTTCAAAAAAATTTCAGAATTTTTTCAGAACAAAAAAATATTTTTCAGAATTTTTTTAAGAATTTTCAGTTAAATTTTATTACGTTACCTCAACTTGCCAGCTTAGAACAAATGAGGCACCAACGATCTTTGTCTCCAAAGGAATCAAATCTTTCTGAAATATTTTTAATTAATTAAAAAAATAATCTAACTCTAATATTTAATTTTGAAATATCTTCTGATTTTTTAAAATTCTGGTTTCTGATTTTTCTGATATCAAAATTCTGATTTCTAAAATTCTGATTTCTGTCTTTTTAAATTCTGATTTTTCAGAATAAATATCCTGAGAACGAGACGTATAATCCATGGAATCCTTCAGAAAACAAAATTTTACATTTGTAATATTTACTGATTATTTTACATTTTGAAATATTTTTAAAATTTTCCATCTCCAAAATATTTTAAAAAAATTTAGTTTACCCCCTCAGGCGTTTTTATCAAAATTTCTCTTTTTTCAAGTGGTTTGCCCCCATCTTTTACAACAGCACCGACGTCTTCTTTCATCTTTTCCTCCCCTCCATTATTTTTCTTCTTCTTCCTATCCCCCTCAAATTCTTTCAAAAAAATATTTTTTGTTTCATTTTGAATTAAATTATTTTTTAATTCGCCAGCTGAGCGCTTTCTATTAATTCGCGCAATAACAGATGTTGTTGTCATTGATGACAGGTCATTAATGCTAGATTTTTTGTTGTTGTTGGGAGGGGGATGTGGGGAATGGGTACTGCGCGAAATTAGGGCAGATGATGATAATGCTTAGAAAAAAAATTTTTTTTTGAAAAATTTTTTTGAAATTTTCAAAAATTTTTGAGAAAATTTTTGAAAATTTTTGAAAAAAATTTGAGAAATTTCTGGAAATTTTTTTTGAAAAAATTTAAAAATTTTTTCTGTTACAGTCTATCCCTATTGCAGTCTATTACCCCTAATACTCGATACACCTCAGTTTAAATTTGGTCGTCCACGGGTGGGGGAGTTGTCTAAACGAAACCCTCTATTTAATAAACGTCACTATATATTTTTTATAGGGTGAAGGGAACATTCTTGGTAGTGCGAAGGGACACCCTCATACATATGCCGGAAGTAACATGTTCCTTCCACCCTACTTGTGGGCTGGAAGGAACATTACATGATGTTCCTTCCACCCTACTTGTGGGCTGGAAGGAACATTACATGATGTTCCTTCCACCCTACTTGTGGGCTGGAAGGAACATCTCTACTGTTCCTTCCACCCTACTTGTGGGTTGGAAGGAACATCTCAGGTGTTCCCTTCACACTACTTGTGGGCTGGAAGGAACATCTCATCGTGTTCCTTTCATACTACTTGTGGGCTGGAAGGAACATCTCATCGTGTTCCTTTCATACTACTTGTGGGCTGGAATGAACAACACCTTGTAGAATAGGGGTATTTTAATAAAGGAGGTCTGCCTTTAAAAAAAAATATTTTTTTAAATTTACATTTTCTATTTTGTTGTTGTTCCAGTTGATATTTATTAGAAATTAACTGACAGTCGTTATTTATGTTATCCATATTGAGGCATTTTTAATTAAAAAAAAATTTTTTTTTAATAATAGAGTCCTTTAAATAAAGGAAAGGAGCGCAGAGTTATTTTTAAATGTTTCTGTTGAACTGCAAAAATATTTATGGAAAAAGTGGGCGTGGCCAAACAAGCAACACTGGGGGGGGGGGGATGGGCGTATAAATGAGTTAATAAATTATTAATATTTTTTTATTTTAGGGGTATTAGGGTGTAAAAGTGAGTAAAAATTTTTAAAAATAAAAAAGACTAATTTTTATTCTAATAGTAGCCCCCTTCATTTTTATTCTAATAGTAGCCTTTTAATTATGGTCTCTGACTTCTCCATTATTCCAAATAGATATTCAATATTACTATTCTAATAGTAGCCCCCTTATTTTATTCTAATAGTAGCCTCTTAATTATTATTCTAATAGTAGCCTCTTAATTATTATTCTAATAGTAGCCTCTTAATTATTATTCTAATAGTAGCCTCTTAATTATTATTCTAATAGTAGCCTCTTAATTATTATTCTAATAGTAGCCTCTTAATTATTATTCTAATAGTAGCCCCCTCATTATTATTCTAATAGTGGCCCCTCTAGGTTCAGTGGGGCCATTTGTCTCTAAAATGTAAACAAAATTTTCTTATTTCTTATCATCAATTTGTTTTTGTGTACCTTTATCATTTTTTTTTGTCAATTTTATCAATTTAGAGGAAGGAGAAAAAAGTTAAAAGCCGAAAAATGATAACCAGTCGTTGCTCTTTTTATTTTAATTAATTTTTTCAATTAAAAAATCAGCTTCCCCGACATTTGAGAACACACGACATTTGCGGATTTTTTGCATAACTTTTTTTGAACTTAATTTAAAAATATAATTTTAATTTCAAAAAATTAGGCTTGAAATTACGCTCATTTTAAAACAAAGAACATCAAAATCGGCCAATTTTTGAAAAAGTTATGGCCATTAATATACATGTTTCAGGCCAAATTTCCTAATTTTTAAGCCATTAACCTTACTAGATTGGCTTAATTTTCTTTGAACTTTGTAAATTTTATGGATAATTATTAGCCTGTTTTTACAAAATTTAATACTTGTTTATCACACTTTTAGCATTGATTTTATCTTAATTTAACGGCGATTGTTCTCAAATGTCGGGTACCCAAATGTCGTACAATATCCTTCTTTCTCGCTCTCAAATATAGCTACTGAACGTCCCCACTCTTGTAAAATAAATAATCATGAACCGGCTACCCTTAATAATTTTTTCATAAGAAAAACAAGAAAAACGTCCAGTAGTGAAATAAGTTGTAAAATGGTCAATATTTCTAAATTACCTTGAAAAAATTTTTTTTCGATTAATTTTCTAAAAATTTTATTTTTTTAGTATTTTTTGGCATGAATGATCCGACGTTTTATTTTTCATCAGGTTTTCTAATTTTTAAAAAATCCCCGAAAATCCCCAAAAAAATTTTTTTGAGGTCTACAAAATTTTTAATTTCTTCTGGCGACAACTTTTCCGTTGGATTAATTTTAAACAATTTGCCCAGCTTCTGGGAAATTTTGTTCTCGTCCTTTCCTTTTCGTTAATTACCCCAGCTGTGCTACGCCCTGTGTTTGCTACTAGTTTTACAGAGCTGCGACAACCTTTAGAATTTACGTTCAAAACTTGTATGATAGAATTGGCTGGGGTTTGTTCTTTTCCGGAAGCAGAGTTTTGGGTGGAGGAGGTTCTCTAATTTAATTATTTAAAACTTTCCGGAAATGTTTATATTGACTTCCGGAAATTAAATAAAAAATAAAAGTTTTAATATTTTAATTCCGGAAAGTTTATTTTATGGACATATAGTACTTTCCGGAATCGATAGAACTTTCCGGAATTACAATTTTAAAACACGTATTTTTTGTATTTTCCGGTTATAATCATTTCCGGAAAGTTTATTTTATAATCTAAAATGCTATATATAATACAACAATTTTCCGGAAAAGTTTTTGGGTAAACACACCAACTTTCCGGAACTAGAATATTATTCGTTGATTTTTACCTAATTTCCGGAAATGTTCATATTTTTCCGGAAATTTAATAAAAAAGTTGCAAGTTTTTATATTTTAATTCCGGAAAGTTTATTTATGAATATATTTTCCGGAATCACTAGAACTTTCCGGATCTGAACTATTAAAACTTGTGTTTTTGTATGTGTTTTCCTGTAAGTTTTTGCTGGATGATATACACCAACTTTCCGGAAATAAAATACAAAAAACACAAATTTTTATATTTTAATTCCGGAAAGTTCACTTATAATATACTTTCCGGAATCCCGAGACTCCGGAATTAAAATATTAAAATTTCCGGGTAAATACAGAAAAATACAAGTTTTAATATTTCTATTCCGGAAAGTTGTTAGCTATTATATAACTTTCTTGAACTGAATATTAAAACTTATTTTTGTATTTTCCGGAAAGTTTTATTAGGTTTCCGGACTAACATATAAATTTTGTGTTTTTTTTGTGTTTTTTTTTCTAGATTCTGAGATTTTCTAGATACACCAACTTTCCGGAAAAGTTTATATTAACTTTTCCGGAAATTAAATACGAAAAAAACAAATGTTTAATATTAAAATTCCGGAAAATCAATTTATATCTTTCCGGAATCACAAAAACTTTCTGGAACTAACATATAAATTTTGTGTTTTTTTGTATTTTATTTTTGGAAAGCTTTTATAGGGTTAATAACAGGGATGGGTCAGGTCGACGATTGCGGGTTGAAATTTTTCTCATTTTCTTATATATGGAATTAATTTGAAAAAGTGTATATGGAGTAGGTTAAAAAGAACCCTGAGCCCTTATTTTTGGTCCAATTTTCAAATAATTTTCTATTTATACAACTTGACAAGAATTTTCCTGAAATAAAGTAGTAAAGCTTCGTTGCCTTTTTAATTTTATTTCCGGAAGCTTAGATTTAATAATTTCCGGAAGATTCAAAAAAATTTTATTTCAGGCAGGGATGCGTCTCCACCCTTATTATTACTACAGTTTTGTGCTCGACCTCATTCTTTATGATACTCAACAAAATCGTGCATTATCTCTAATGATTGGGAATATTCAATTGAAAAATGGACAAAACAAATTACTAGCAAATTTCCACAAAAGTGTGCCTGTTTTTAAAGCATTTCCTGGACGTTCTATTTTTTCACATTTTTATACTTTGGTGGGTTTAAATAATTTTTTAAATATTTTTAAAAATAATTCCGGAAGGGTTGAATATATTTTCCGGAAAGTTAAATTTATTTTCCGGAAAGTTTTTTGTATTTTCCGGAGAGTTAATATATTTTCCGGAAAGGTTTATTAAATTTCCGGAAAGTCTAATATTTTTCCTGAATGTTTATCTTAATTTCCGGAAGGTTAAATTTATTTTACGGAAAATTAAATGTATTTTCCGGAAGGGTTTAATATATTTTTCGGAAGGATTTATTATATTTTCCATAAGGTTTAATATATTTTTCCGGAAGGTTTAATATATTTTCCGGAATGGTTGAATATATTTCCGGAAAGTTTAATTAATTTTCCTCGGGTCTAATGTATTTTCCTGAGGGTTAAGTAGTTCTCCGGAAAGTTTAATATTTCCGGAATGTGGAAGATTTTCCGGAAGGTCTTTTCAGGAAACTTTTTATAGATTTTCCGGAGTTATTTCCGGAATTTTAGTATATTCTCTGGAAGAGCTTATATATTTTTCCGCATAGTCTAATATATTTCCCGGAATGTGTAATATATCTTCCAGAATGTTAATAGGTATGTATATCTCCGAAAGGGTATGATACTATATTTCCCTGAAGGTCTAATATAATTCCGGAAACTTTTTTATTCCTTCCGGAAAGTTTAATGTTTTTCCGGAATTAGGAATATATATTCCGGAAGGTTATATATATTTTTCCGGAAACATTTTCCCTAATTATATTCTCCATTGTTCTAGACTCGAAATACAGTATTTTGGCCTTTATGGATAGTCGGCTATTTCTCCACTAATTCTGACGTTTCCGAACAATTGACAGTGCATTTCCCGAATTATTATATGGAAAAACCTGACGACCAAGCGACTAAACAAATTATTGTGCAATTACAAAATAAATTTATACAGGCACTTTAATTTAATTTTTAAAAAATGTTTCGAAATTTCGACTTTTGAAATTTCGTTTTCGAAATTTCGGCAAATTTCGTCTTCGTTTGAAAATTTTGTATTTGTTTCGAAATTTCGTCTTTATTTCGAAACTACGAATTCGAAATTTCGACTTGTTTCGAAATTTCGTCTTTTTTCAAAATTTCGTCTTTTTTCGAAATTTCGTATTTTTTTTAATTTCGTCTTTTTTTCGAAATTTTGTGATTTTGTTATTTTTCCTTCAATTTTAAATTTTTTTTTCAGCTTTCCTCAGCAACACTCCGAATCAGAACGCACATAGGCCTCTGGAGTTACTTTTTGAGTGAATACCCTATAAGTTCCTATTTTGTTTTAGTAGCTGTTTGTTTCGTTTTGTTCTTTTCTATTTTTATTTTATATTATTTGGTTAATTTTGTCAAAAGATTATTTCATTTTTGAATTTTGTAGAAAATTTTATTCTCATTTCACAATTATATTTATTTTCCAGATGCTTATTCACACTTGTATATGTGATAGACTGAATAAATTTTTTTAATGATTTTATGCGTTAAATAAGGGTTGGGGAGCCTTATTTCGAAATTTTGTTTTCGAAATTTCGTCTTTGTTCAGATATCAGAAATTTTCGGATCCGGTTCCTAATGTCCTAAATTTTCGGATACCCACTGAATCCAGTATATATACGCCCAAAAAGGGCCTACTGAACAAAATTCCCCAAAAGGGCCCACCCCTAAAACTGTCCATCTCAAAATGTCCAACAGGGTAAAAACACACAATTCGTCGAACTATAAACCAACCCGAACCCCGCCCCGAAACAATTCGAAAACCCCGTACCCCGACATACCCGCCCCCGAGCGTTCGGGGTACAACCCTACCTCATCCCGATCCATTTTATACAAAATAATTTTTAATTAAATTTATTCAATTACAGATTATTTCTTATATCAAAATACATCCCCAGCAATATATGACTTTCCCGGATAGCAACGATTTAGGCATTCTTGTGTAAAGCAACATGCCTCTTTCGTCTCCTCTATGTTGCAGCCAACATTACAACATTTGTTTTTAATGCGGTCTTCTAGAAGATTTTTGGAAATTTAAAGAGGTAAGCGTGTATCCTACTTGTATTAAGGTGGAGCTGAAGACATGGATCGTATTCACCTGGCCATTTGCATATCTGTTAAAATTAATAAAGTCGGAGCTCACTATAAGATACCCTCTCAGTTATAGCCGATCGAGTTCCTTCCACCCTACTTATGGGCTGGAGGGAACATCTTTACTATGTACCTTTCACACTACACTTGGCTGGAAGGAACATTTATTAAGTTTACTTCATACTATACATGGGCTGTTGGGAAATACCTTTATTAGGTATATACCTTTCACACTATTTGTCCTTTCACACTACCCAGAACTGGAAAGCGCATCTCTATTAGTGTTTGGGATTTTTTGGTTCTGTTCCGCCCCTTCAGTTCCGGTTTCGACCAAATTTGCGGTTCCGGCGCAACACTAATCTCTCTCTATTAAGTGCTTTTCACACTATATTACATGGGCTGAAGGAAGGGTGTTATCATCTGCTCCCCATTATAACTAAACAAGAGTTTACTGGGCGTGTTTAATAGTGAGGTCAGACCAATTGGTTCTGGATAATTCACCTTTAAAATTTCAATAAAAAATCACCTTATTTATCCATAGTTCAAAACGTTCCCCACAATATTTTATTTTACTTCCAGGAAGATTCTTTCCACTAATATTACCAAAAATTATTAAAATTAGAACAAAATAAACAAAATTTGAACACATTTTTAATCAATTTCTGAGAGTATGTTTGCTTGGATTGAACGTATTTTTACGTTCAATCTATTTTGTTAAGCCATATGTTTAAAAATCAACAAAATAAAGATTTATTCTTTGACGTAATCAACATCCTTGAACGTTTGATTTAAACAAATTATGGCTATTTTAAGTATAATTTTGATTTGGGATTGGATATATTTAGTTATGTATGTTCCCTTCACACTACTTGTGGGCTGGGACGAACATCTCTACTTCACACTATACCTTGGCTGAAAGGAACAGTTCTTTAAGTTCCCTTCACACTACTTGTAGACTAGAACGAACATCTCTATTTCACACTATACATTGACTGAAGGGAACATCTTTATTATGTACCTTTCACGCTACTTGTCCTATCATGTACTGGAAGACACCTCTTTAAGTTCCCTTCACACTACTTGTGGTTCCTGATGTGGGCTTGAAGGTATAGGATGGAAGGAAACTATTATGCACCTTTCACATTACTTTCAGCTTGAAGGAACCTCTTATCGTGCCCTTCATGGACTGGAAGGAACATCTCACTTTGTTCAGTTGGGCTAGAAAGAACATTTCTTTTGGGCTGATGTGAGAGGAACATTCCTTTTAAGTTCATTTCACACTACTCGTGGGCTGAGCAGTTCTTAAACTCTCATTATACCATACCTAGGCTGAGAGGAAGTCTTTATTATGTACCTTACACATTACTTATGGGCTGGAGGGAACAACATCTTGTGAAATAGAACCGTTTGGTGGTCATTGTCACCTACATTGATAAACAAATTAGAATTTTTTACTCTTCCCAATCTCCATTAATCATTTTATTCTTTATTTTCTCCCAAAAAATATTTTCTTAAAGTTGGGCCTTATTTTTGATTTATTTTCTTTTTTTCAACAATCTTTTGTCCTTTTAGTTAGAATTGGGTTTTAGGACGTAAACAGCTGCACCGAAGAAAAAATTGTTTAAAAACAAAATTAATTTTATTTGGCGAATAGGACCCGCCTACACGTCTTTAATAAAGCCCTCCACCTCCCTCCCCTCTTTAATGTAGAAATATTCGTTGAAAGAAAAGGGTTGTCAAAAAATGGCCATTTAAAAATAAGTATTAAATAAAGACGCAAAATGATCAATTTCTCGTCCTTCTTTAAACGAGGATTAAAAGAGGGATTAGTCCCCTAGTTTTAACCCTTCTTTTTGACTTTTTATTTTCCTCAGATTTTCTTGACAAAAAATCTCACAAAATATTATAAATCTCTTTGTTCCCTTCACACTACTTGTAGGCTGGAAGGAACAAAATTTTTTCTCTTCACAAAATTTTTTAGAGACCTTCCAAAAATGATCAACCTTCTCCCCCTTCTTTTAATTATTTCCATAATTTCATTTTCTTCTGCCTCTCCACGTCTTCAAGGTCCCCCTCCTCAAGGAAAGGGAGGAAAGGATGACAAGGTTGGTGGCCACCATCAACCACCTTCTTTCTATGGAGGCGGGAAGCGCTTGCCGTATCCTGCTCCAGGCCCACCCCTCGATTTTGTACTCGAAGCTAGTGAAAAGGCTAGAGAGGGGTATTTTAAAATGTTGGCTGAGCGTGAAGATAAGACTAAAAAGGCAATTAAAGAGGCTATTGTTATATGGGCTGAAGCTAACGATTTAAAGGTTTCTTTGGATTCTTTTGGATTTCTCTAGGTTTGCGGTACTATTGCCACTGGTAGGGTGAGCCAGTAAATCGCTCATAACTCGAATGAGCTATCACTTGCCTAGGTCACCTATAATTTTGAAATATTGCCTGAGGGCATATGGGCTCATAACTTTTTCAAAATTGACCCAATCCGGCTAATTTTCACACCATTCGACTCAGCTCGTCGAGCCGCGTCGAACGAGCTGTAACATGCCTTGGTCACCTCTAATTCTGAAATATTGCCTGAGGGCATATGGGCAAAAATGCCTGAGGCAATACAAAAATCTGGCTGATTTTTGTACCATTCGACTCAGCTCGTCGAGCCGCGTCGAATGAGCTATCACTTGACTAGGTCACCTCCAAATCTAAAATATTGCCTGAGGGCATATACAAAAAATGCCTGAGGCAATAGTACCAAATTTTCTTTAAATCTCTTAAAATTTCAAAAAAAAATTTTTAAGAAAATTTATGAAGAATCAACAAGTGAACACTACAAGAAGCGCAAAACTTTCCACGATGTGGTTGTTGAGAATCTGGCCGGAAAAGCTTTGGAGGCGTTTAAAAAGATTTGGGTTGGTTTTTATTTCTGGGTTACTGTATATGACATTTTAGATATTTTCCGTTAGTTGACATTTTGAAATATTTTCGGGTTTATAACATCTTGAAATATTTTGTGGTTTTTGGTATTTTGACATTTTTTCCGTTAGTTGACATTTTGACATTTTTTCCGTTAGTTGACATTTTGACATTCTTTCCGTTAGTTGACATTTTGAAATATTTTGCGCTTTTTGACATTTTGACATATTTTACGATTTTTGACATTTGGACATATTTTCTGATTTTTGACATTTTGACATATTTTACGATTTTTGACATTTCGAATTTTAATCTTTTTATTTCCTCAGGACATCACCCAAGATGATCAACTCACCCGAGGAGAGGAATGTCAACAAATTAATGCCGTTCTCTCAGAATTAAAAACAAAAATTCGCCACATGGTTCCCTTGGTTAGTCCACAAATAAGTGGACCCCCTTCCCAACGTTGTTTTGAACCTCAAGAAGAATTTTGAAAAAAATTGAGGAGAAAGATTAATTTTTTAATTTAATTTTTAAAAATTTTTTTAAAAAATCGATAAAAATTTGTTTTAAAAAATTTTTTGGAATTTTTACAATATTCTATTGACGATGGCTAAGGGATTTTTTAAGAAAAAAAATTTTATTTAATTTTATTTACTCACAGGTACAGCCAGAAAGAGCGCCCAAAAGGCGCGCGTATAGCTCCAATAGGGGTCATAAGGGCGCGCGTCCTTTACGGCGCAAAGCCTCAACTTGCTTCAAGATGTCCGAATTTTACCAAATTTGGTATTAAACGATTCCTCTCATCGAGCTAAAGAGATTGGTACCAAAATTGATCTTATAAGCTCGCGCCAAAAATCCTAGGCGCCGAACGCCCAGTTCCTTTAAATAGCCTATTTTTTCTAGGTTTATCGACTATAACTTCAAAAATATTTGATGAAAAATTCTGAAATTTTTGGAAGAGGTAGTCAAGGATGTTAAGTAAATTTGAGGATATTTTCATAAAATTAGGTTCGGCCAAAGTGTCAATTTTGGGTTTCGCGCCAAAAACGCCTAGGCGCCAAAACGCCCCAACCCATGGTTAAGGGATTAAAAAAAATTTTTTTATTATTTACCCACCTATCCTTTTAAAGCCTTTTTTTGTTTCTATAAAATATATTTTAATTTTTATGAGGGAATATTTGATTTTAAATAAAATAAAATTAAAGATTAACCCTTCCAAAAAAGGATTAATAAAAGATTTAAAGGCAGGTAAACACACAAAACTTGCAAAAAAAAAATTCTAAAAAATTTCTAAAAAAGGGTTCAACCAAGAATATGCGTAGGCAAGATATGTATCACTCAATATTTAAATAATTTTGAAAGCCATTAAATTTTATTTTATAAAATACTCAACAAATGACTCTTAAAAATGTCCACGTTTTATTGAGTAGATTGCTTCCTTTGAAAAAATTTTTTAATTAAAATTTTTATATAGCTACACCTCACTAAACCATCCCCACTTGAAGCCGAAATAATTGTAGCATATATTGAGATGTATCCTAAATGGAGGGATATCAGTTCCCTTCACACTAGCAGTTCCTCTCACACAAGCGAAGAATGTTCCCTTCATACTACCGATGTTCCCTTCACACTACCAGGAATGTCCTTTGAACGATCCCTTTGCACTACCAATAATGTTCCCCTCAATTACCGAACAGGTTCCCTTCACCCTACCGTTGTCACCCTACCGTTGTCAAATAACCCAGTAACTCAAGTAGTTAAATAACCTTTAGCTCGGTGTTAAACAACCCTTAACTCGGGGTTGAATTTATTCTACCGATTTTAACCCGTAGCTAAGGGTTATTTGCCCCCGGGTTGTTTAACCGGGTTATTTAACCGGGCTATCCAACCCCGAATTTATTCTACGGGCCCGTATTACAGGCATGTTCCCTTCGCCCTACCAAAAATGTCTCTTCACACTACCAAGAATGCTCATTTATCACTACTAGGAATGTTCCCTTCACACTACCAAGGATGTTCCTTTCACACTATCAAGTCCGAAAAAGGGGAGAAATGAGAGGAATATAAAGGAAGGAATACTGTACATAAACGAGAGTATCTTATAAAAATACCCCATAAAAATTTTAAAAAAAATTTCAGAAAACACACAAGATGTCTATAGTCTACTCACTCATTTTCCTATTTTATCTATTTAACAAAGCTTCATCACTAGACAAAGTAACCGTTAACGGACAACAGATCTTAGTCAATGGCAAGCCTTTCATTGCCAATGGTGCTGCCGGGAATGTTCGCTTTGATTTATTGAAGCAATTGGGAGGAAATGTTATCAGAACCTATGGAGATGAGATTGATCAGATTATAGGGCCAGCATCCCAGGCTGGGCTTAAAATAGTTGCTGGATTTTGGTTGGGGCAGGTTTCTCAAGGCTATGTGAACTACCAAAACCCTAACGATAGAAATGTAAGGAGAATTAAAATTTAATTATTCTAATAAACGCCCCTTAAAGGGCTATAAAGGATACAGTAGGTAGGGCGTATTACATAATTAAGTAGGGCGTATTACATAATTAGGTTAAAGTAGGGGGTATCACATAACCCCCCCCCCCCCCGTTTAATAGGGGAAGGGGGGAGTATGCATACTCACACCCCTTGAATAGGAAGAGGGAGAGTATCACATATCCTCCTCCCCTTTAATAGAGGGAGGGGAATATCACATACCCTCACCCCTTTGAATAGGAGGGATAGTATCACTTACCCCCCCCCCCCCCCCCGTTGAATGAGACGAGGGAGAGTATATGATGGATATCAACTATTCCCCCCCCCCTAACTTGAATATCACAGCCCAAGAGATTCTATACATATAGGGCTATTATTAGAATAAATTTCATTTGATTGAAATTGAACAAAATTTCCCTTCCTCAGATGGCTGATCAACTCGCAAAACTGGAAGCTTTTATAAATAAATACAAAAATCACCCAGCAATTCTGTGTTGGGGAATTGGAAATGAAGTTGAATTTGGGGCAACAAATTCAGCGCAAACTATAGCTGTATGGAAGGCTATTAATACTGCTTCTGAATTGGCACGAAGAGTAGACCCGAATCATCCTACTATGACTGTAGTTGCGGATGTTGGTAAAGACATGAAGTCTGGGAAGGCTACTGAAATAAAGAAGTATGCTCCGAGTATTCAGGTAAAAATTGTTTTGTTTAAGCTACTTGATGCGGGAGCAAGTCAAGGATTTAGAGAGATTAAGGAGGGGTTAAGGAGTGAGTAGAGGGACAAGTTTACAACGTGGATTTGTATTGGTAAAGGGGATATTGGTCGATCTGGAGGGGTTAAGGGGATATCGGAAGTTTTGGAGGGATTGATAGGATGGTAGATCTGGAAGGATTAGGAGGATATAGATGGATTTGAAGAACTTCGGGGGATATCGGTAGATCGGATTAGGAGGATACAGGCGGATTTGTATGGATTAAGGAATATCGGTGGATTTAAAGGGATTAGGGGGATATTGGTAGTCTGGAGATATTGATGGGACGGTAGATCTGGCAGGATTAAGAGGATATATGTAGTTGAATCTGGAGGGATAAGCAGGTTTCGGGGTGGATTTGATAGGATTAAGGGGATATAGGCGAATTTATAGAGATTAAGGAGGCTATCGATGGATTTTGAGGGATCAAGGGGACATAAATGGATTGAAGGGATTAAAAGACTATCGGTGGATTTTAAGGGATTAAGGTGGATATAGGCGAATTTGGAGGGATTAAGGGGGCTATAGGCGGATTTTGAGGGATCAAGAAGGAATAGGCGGATTTTGGGGGATCAAGGGAACATAGATGGATCTTAAGGGAGTTAAAGGGATATCAGAGGATTTGGTGTCAATGGATTACTATATGTATATCAATGCATTACTATCACATGTGCTTAATGTAAGCAGTATACAAAAAAACACACTTGTGATAAAATTTAAACAATTCCTCTAAAAACAGATTCTCGGAGTCAACTCATATGGTCCTGGACTCCCTACAGTTGTAAATAGAACACGTTCACAAGGATGGACAGGACCCTTAGTCATCGCTGAGACAGGTCCATTGGGTCATTGGCAAGCGCAAATAACAAATTGGAAGGCTTCAATCGAACCCAGTAGCGACCAAAAGGCAACTGATTTGGATAGATATATGACCCAGTTGAAAGGAAAAGTTCAAGGTATTCTGGGGAGAATTTTGGGAAGAAAATTTCAATTGCCCTTTAAGGCACGATAATCTTTTATTGGGGAACAAAGATTGAAGCAACCCCCACTTGGCACAGTTTTTTGCTTCCCTTCAGCAAAAATGAGTACGAGAGAACAGCTGAGGTATTAGCTAAACAATGGGGTGGGCGACTTCCAAATGGTGCTCCAAGGATTGGCAGCCTTAGCTTCCAAGATGGGAAAAACAAAAATAGATGGAACAAAAATGAGGTGAATTTTTTTAAAGTAGGATCCCTCCCATATCTTCTAAGATCGAAAAAACAAAACAATCTGCTAATAGGTATCATCGGGGTCGGAGTAGGGGTATGTAAAAGTTGAGAATAGGGTTGTCGGTTCTGACCGAACCGAAGAACCGAGATTTTTCGGCTCAGTTTAAAGTTCAGTTCCGGATATCCGAAGAATTTCCAAAAACCGACAACCCTAGTTGAGAATGCCGAAGATCGGGCTCGACAGAATCATTAGGGTTCGGGGTTAGCCTAATCGGGTCCAACCCTATATAATACATATACTTGAGCATTCCTCTCCGTCATACGTTTTCTTAAATTTCGGCCAGGCTATGGGGGATGTTCTGGGGTCGGAGTTACCGTAAGGACCAGGTTCTAGAAAATCGTTCTTGGTCGGAAGTATAGACAAAGAAGTTTGGGCTAGGGTCGTGATTAGACGAGTCGGGTCCCACCCATTCACTTGGACATTTTTCAAATTTTCCCTCCTACCCTAGAGGGTTTGCTATTTTCCAAAAGACAAAACTAACCCAAATCAATTTTCAGGTTCCTACAGCAACCTTGGCTGTATCAGACCCCAATAATGACCAAATTACTGTACGCTGGAGTGTCCTAAAGGAAAGAACCGATGCTGCGGGAGACGACGTTACTTCTTCAGCCATTAAATCTTCTAGTAATAGTGGTGCTACCCTAAATTTAGGGGCTTTACCAACTGGGGGATATCGCCTTTATATGGCCGCTTTGGATAATAAGGGTGCTGCAGCAACAGCAAATTTGCCTTTTTATGTGAATTGAATTGAAGAAGAATGATAAAAGAGGAAGAAGAAAAATTTTAATTAAAAGTTTTTGGAAAAAAATCAGAAAGAAATACTAAGCTTATAAAAATACAGACAGACCTCTAGCCTCGGAAAGAGGAACCTCATTTTTATGAGGTTGGCCCCCAGTGGGTAATTGAAGTGGTTTTCAGACATTTAAGGGAGTGGATATTTGGATATGGATAGTAGAGAATTGGGGAGTGAACACTTGACCCTTGAGGGAAGTAAACGGGGGTGATCATATGTCTGCTTAACCCTCCCCCCCCTCCCCCTCCAATTCACTCTCCAAATGTCCGGACACTGTTGGAGCTAGTACACCTACCTATGAGTAACGTGGGTTTTCGGTGGCGAAAACGAAATTTGTTTTTAACATAAACAAGGTACCTATAAAAATGCTGTAGCTATTTAAGATACACCTAAAAAAATTTTTTTCGGTTTCTGAAAAGAGGTCTGTCTGTAAACTTTTTTAAATAAAATCGAAAAATAATAATTACGAATTCGCGAGTGATTTTTGACTATACAATTTTTTAAAAATACCCAAAATTTAAAGGTACCCTCTCACCCAAGCAGAGGTGGGTCAGTACAGTCAGAGGTGTCGGAACTCGGAAGAGCTGAAATCGGAACTGGCTCAAAAGTCGGAACTCGGAAATCAAATTTTTTTCTCGGAAATCGGAAGGAAAAAAACGTCGGAAATATGAATTCCGACCCACCTCTGCCCCCAAGGACCGCAAGCCCAATGTACCGCAAAGCTACAAGTTAAAAATTATCGAATTCGGGGATGTCGTATGGGCTCGTTGAGGCGCAACGATCCATACCAGGGGGTCCCGGATCTGACAATTCTGAACCAAGTTATAGCTAGGCGGTAGAAAGGCCTTGCGAAACTTTGGCCTGCTTCAAAATGATCCAAAAAAGAGGAAAGGATCAACAAAAAAATTACCCCAATTTTAACAACCTTTAGGTACTTGTGTATTTTACCCCCCATAAACCCCAACATTTTTTTCTTCCCTCTTTTGTTTATAAAGTGACAGTTGGGCCAATATTTTCATTTTTGTTTATTTCAGAAAATAAGTTCATTTATAACAAAGATGGGTCGGAACAGTCAGAGGTGCCGGAAATCGGAAGAGCCGGAAATCGGAACTGGCTCAAAAGTCGGAACTCGCAAATCGGAAATCAAAATTTTTTTCGGAAATTGAAAGTCGGAAGGAAAAAACGTCGGAAATCGGAATTCCGATCAACCTCTGATTTATAACAGAGGAGAGAAGAAAAAGCGACGGAGACTATGGGGGGGGGGGGGGGGTAAACTGCATAAGTACCCCCATTTATTAAACAGTCAGTCTTTCATCTTTCTTCTTCTTCCATCCTTTTATCATCCTCATCATTATTCTTCCCTTCCCCCTCCATCCCTTCCCCCTTTTCTTTTTCTTCTTCAATTTCTCTCGCAGCCATACACGTATTTAAATTAATTTGGAAATTATTTGTTGAGGTACCCTGTTCTTCTTCTTCTTCCCCATTTTCAAGTTGTCTAGTCAAAAAATCATGTTTAAAATGGTGTATAATTACTTCTCTTCCTTCACTTGCTGCTGTTTCATTCAGAGCAGAAATTGTTGGAGTTGATACTTTAAAAAAAAATTTTTTTTTATATCTGTGTGGGACTAGCAAGGGCGAGCCAGCTTCAGGGGACCCACCTCTGGTTCTAAGAGAAAAAGCCGATCCGAAAAAGACCCTAAAGACCCTGAAACCTGAAGACCCTGAAACCTGAAGACCCTGAAACAAAAAATTATATTTGCCCAAATACAAGCTTTTGGGGGTTTAGCATTTTGACATTAAGGGTTATCCGTCGTATTGAGTTCAAAAATACACCAAGGGTTTGTCAGTTTCGCCTTTCGTTTTTTAAATTTGATTTTTACGCTTCGCTTTAAAAAATCTGTCTCGGTCCACCCCGATTCTATACCCCAGGAAGGTCAAAAAATGCCTGGGCCTAGACTTTGGGTACAGGAAAAACCCAGGCCTTTTAGTCTATGATTTTTAAAAAATCAAAAAAAAAATTTTTAAAAAACCATTCTGTTCAGTTTCCATTCCTCTTCGCTCTCCCACAATTTCTTCAGAAGGTCTAAATCTTGTACGTTCAGGTGTATCATTTCCTTCATTATTTGATGAACTATCATCATCTTCTTCCCTTTCTGTTGTTCTTCGCCTTTTTCTTGATAAGGGAGGGGTTGGGCATTTCTAGAAAATAATTAAGAATGAAAACTCTTTTACTTTCAGCTGCCAGAAAACCGTGTCAGGCTAACTCAAGGAACAGATAAATTAAGGAACAGACAAGTCAAGGAACAGACAAGTCAAGGAACGACCAATTCATGGAATATTTTTAAAATTGGAATTCTTTGAAAAATTCTGATTTTTGAAAAAATTCCGATTTTTAAAATATTCCATGATTTGGTCATCCCTTGAGTTGTCTCTGTTCCTTGAGTTAGCCCCCAACGGAGCGTGTTAGATTACAAACTTTTTGGTCATAATTCCCAATCTTCCCAAATGATACATTTTAAATTCGAATTTAAGACCTAAAGGACTAATCGAAAAACCTTTACAACTCTTAAATAATATCATTAAAATACCAAAAATTCAAAAAAATTTTCAAAGAACATTTTCAAAAAAAACCTCAGTTCCATTTTTGTTGTGCCATATCCAATTATTCTTCAAATATTTTAATATAAGCGGTGTTTTAGAAATTTTGACACGTTTTTCTTCCAAATTTGGAGGGACAGTCAGAACCAGACGAGCCGCAGATTTCTTTAAAATTTAAAAAAAAAATTAAAAAAAAATAGAGTAGCTCTCAGTCAATTCAATCTTGGCACTTCCGGCTTGGCCGGCACTTAGCACTTACGGACCCGGATTTGAAATTTGAACCGGACTGGATCCGGCCAAATTTTTCCGGAATTAATCCGATCCGGAAAAAAATCCGAAAATCGCAAAAAACAATGATTTGGGACCCGGACTATGGAAAATCCGGTCCGGCTCAAGTTTCAAATCCGGGTCCGGAAAAATCGATTTTGCCGGGCACTACTTTGCTTGGCCCCATTGGAGTTGGTTGGACTCAAAATAATTCAGATTTTTATTTTTGTAAAAAAATTATAGGCCCAGCCTGAACTGCCCATAAAAAATTTTTTTTTAATTAATTAAAAAATAAACCCTAGACGGCTTCATATCCTTTATAGAAAATGTTTTTTCGTTTAAAACGGGGAGAGATCCACCAATTTGTAGCCATAGAGCCTTCTTTTTTGCTGGAATTTCCATTTATTCTAGGCTATTTTCAAAAATTTAGAAAAAATTTTTTAATTGGCTCTAGTCCAGTTTCTGCGTCCAATCACACATTTATGCGTCCAAAAATTTTTTTGCGTCCAAAAATTTTTTTGCGTCCACTAAAATGTTTTGCGTCACATCACACCTTTATACATCCAACTAAATTTTTATGCGTCCCGAATAAAGGGTGGACGCAACCGAAAAATTTTCTGCGGCTGCAATCCGCAATTTTAATTTAGATCCGCAAACCCAATCCGCAAGAAAAAATCCGCAAGTTTTACGAAATCCGCAATTGCGTCCACCCCTTACCATAGTCTTAGTGGAAACAAAATTTTGAATTGGGACGCATAAAATTTTGTTTGGACGCATAGACTTCTTATAGGACGCATAACCTTTTATTGGACGCATAAAGGTGAGATTGGACGCATAAACTGGACAAGAGCCAAAAAATTCTAAAAATTAAGCAAAATAAATTTAAAAAAATATTTTTCACTGAAAATTACAAAATTTTCCAAACGAAAAAAAAAATTTCCTAAAAATTTTTTTTAAAAAAACGAAAAAACAAAATACAACCAAAAAAAATATTTTCTCAAAAATATTATTCCGTTTCAACATTAAAAACCTCCTCTGGGCGCTCCCAAATTTCACAAATTCCAGGAACATGTCGATGACCAACTATAGCAATAACAGTGAGGGGTTCAAAATGGTCAACTTTAAAAAATAATTTTTTTAGGATTTTTATAAGGTCAAGAAAGTAGCCAAACCCCTAAAAACATTCAAAATGTCAAATGCCGAAATGTCAAAAAAATGCCAAAACGCCAAGCGCTGGAATAAAGCCATAATGCCCAAAGAGTCAAAACCCCCACTATAAGCTCGGTCACCTTTATGACTTATGAATGTACCTTATAATGAGATATCTCTTAAATAGAGAGCATCGCTTAAACAGCTCACCAAACCATTGACTGACCAAATTTCACGAAATGTACCCAAATTGAGGTGTACCTAGTTCTATATGGGTAGCCTCTAAAGGTTTGACTCAGGATGTCCCTTTCCGAATCAACAAAAAAGGGGCAATAATGGGCATCGTAATTTTACAACGCCGAAAAGGCAAAACCCCTTGAAAAGCCGTCGAAATGCCAAATACTAGTGGGAATGACACCATAATAACGTCAAGTTGTTAAACCATTCTTTAAAAAATGGCCAATCCCAGATATTCGATATAAACTTGGGGATTGAGAAATGTGCCTTATAATGAGGTGTCTCTTAAATAGAGGATATAGCCTAGACAGTTCCCCAAGCTGCTAGTTGCCTAGGCAACTTTAATAAAATTTGTCCTAAATTGAGGTGTACAAAGATTTATGGGACACGCCCACTTTGTCGCGCGGCCACATTGTCGCAGAGCCATAACTTGCTTTAAGATTTCCGAATCTTTCCAGCTTTAGTATTAAACGATTCCTCTCATCGAGCTAAAGAGATTGGTACCAAAATTGATAAGGGCCAGAAATTTTTTAGCAAGTTATGGCTCTGCGACAATGTGGCCGCGCGACAAAGTGGGCGTGTCCCAGATTTATGGGGACACATTTAAAATAAGGTTTGACCCAAAATGACTCAAAAAAGGGGCTAAATTGGCCAAAAAGAAGGTAAAATGGTAAAACAGGTAAAATGGTCATTCTGGTTCGAAAAAAATAATTTAAAAAAATTTTATACCATTCTGTCTCTGTGCAGCAGCCAACTTTTCTATCGTTCCTCGATGTATTAACGTTTGTAAATTTTTAACCATCTCCCTTAAAAAATAAAAAAAAAATTAGAAAAAAAAATTTTAAAATCCAAAATAAAACCTATTTTGACGCAAAATCATTGCCTGTCTTCCATCAGGAAAAGTTTCATCCATAAATTTATCAAACCAATTTGCAGCTTTTTTGAATGGGTCTTCTTGTAACAACTTTCCCCTGAAAATAAAAAAAAAATTTTAAATAGAAAAAAAAGGGAAAAGCTTGGCCTCGAGGAGGCATTGATCCTGAGACCTCCTAGCAGTTATACTAACACAAGGGAACGACTCGAACTGTCAGTAAAAATTTTTGAATAAAAAAAAATAATCCCATCGTGTAGGACAGAGGTCGATAACCTACATATTATCAATTTTTGGCCCTAACCCCCATTTCGAAAAGTTATAGGGCTTCAAAATTTTCGACTTTTGGAGCATTTGAGTCTCCCTAACTCTTCTTATTAAGAGAGATTTTTCTCTTATTAAGGAGAGAAATGAGACTTCGAAATGGGGGGCAGGGCAAAAAAAAAACAAAAATTGGCAATAGGTTATTGACTATACTCTACACGATGGTATAATTTTTATTTAAAAATTTTCACTCAAAGTTCATTAGTTCCCTTGTCAGTTCCCGAAAGTTCCCCCCGCCAAGTCCCTTTCTTCTTAAAAAACACCAAAAAAACATTTTCTCCAAAAAATTACTTGTGTAAAAAGTACTTGTGTAGTTTACCCCCCATAAGCCACGCCCCTTTCTTCGTTTTCCTAAAAAATTTTCTTTCAAATTTATGGTTTAATATAGATCTTAAACCCCCCGCCTAGTCCCTTTTCCCTTAAAAACAAAAAAAAATAAAAAAAACCTTTTCGGAACCTGCTCCAATTTAAAACTAAAAGATTCTTTATAATCTGCCCATTCAATTAAATCACGTGCCCAACCCAACAAAATATCCAAATGGTTGTAGTCTATACGTGGTGGACGATTTGGGTCCAATTGAAGGAGAATGTGTTCAATTAAAAATTCTTCTGCCAAATCTACTAATCTGTCCAATTTTTCTTCCTAAAAAATAAAATTTTGGTACTTGTGTAGTTTACCCCCCATAAGCCACGCCCCTTTCTTTTATTATTGAGTGACATTTGGGTCAATGCTTCCATTTTAATTTATTTTAGGACTTCACTCCTTTCCTTATAAGAAAAAGGAAGGGAGAAAAAGGGGCGTGACCTATGGGGGGTAAACTACACAAGTACCCAATTTTCTAGTTTAAAATTAAAAAAAACCCTAGGCAATCCCAATATAAATCCAGCACACCCAGGAATTGTTTCAGGCAACGCATTCCTAGCAAAAGTAAATTCACTGTATTTACACATATATTTTTGGCAATGTTGACGTAAAGTGTGAAGGTTTTTGAGGTGCGCCTTGACTGATATTTTGCTTAAAGCTTTTGGAATATCTGTTATACCTTCCTGAAAAAAATTTAAAAAAAATTGAGAAATATGGGGTTTTGTTGGAATATTTTTATTCAAATCAAAAGACCAAACCAAAAAATAAGTCGAAGGATAGGCAATCCCGGAGAATTGAGGTCCCTGCGAAAAAAAAGTTTAAAAATAAGAAAAAGGGGTTTTCTAGGGTAAAAAAAATATGCTGATTACGAATCTGAACTCAGATTTTGAAAAGTCGAATCCTGAACCCGAATATAGGCCCTCGAATATCGAAAAACCATAGGGGTTTTTTTTCACCCCAAGCTGATTTTGGGGTGAAAAATTCGAATATGCAAATAATAGCTTTTTCGAAAGAGCTCTTCAAGCTGAGTCGAATGACACCAAAATCATTGTGATTGAACAAAATCGGACGAAGTTATACCACAAAAAACAAACAACGTGAGCCTAAGTTTTTGTGTCATAACTTTGTCAAATGTTCGAATTTCGGGTTCCGGATTCGACTTTTCAAAATCTGAGTTCAGATTCGTAATCAGCATATTTTTTACCCTAGAAAACCCCTTTTTCTTATTTTTAAACTTTTTTTCGCAGGGACCCCAATTCTCCGGGATTGCCGAAGGATAGGGGTAAAGAAGAGAAATTTGTTACTTCTAGAGACCGGAATGGAAGGGTCATCATCCCAAAGAAAGGACTGGGAGGGAGAAAAAATTTTAAAAGATTGGGTAATAAGGAGTTCTTAAGCTACAGATTGTAGTTGGGATTTTTGTCAAAACTAGGGTTGCCAAAATGGACCGACTCGGACCAAAAGATCGAGTCGGGCCTAGATGTTTGGCCCGAAAAAGACTCGTAACGGCCCGACTCGATAAAAACAAGCCCGAAAAAAAATGCCTCGACCGTCGGCCCGACTCGAAAACGGCAACCCTAGTCAAAACTAAAGTCATGAGTCAAAGGAAATGGGAAAAGAAGACTTTTTGTAGACCCTCTCCATTCTTCAGTAGCAAAAAGTCCGCCCCGTCAAGCTAAAAGAGCGCCTTCCCCCTTCTTATCCCATTTCCTTTGAAACATAACTGCCAAAATAAAAATTAGCGGGGAACCAAAAGAGCACACCCTTACAACAGAAAAATTTTCCCCCTCGAAAAATAAAAATTCTTTCCCCAAAAAAAAATTAAAAAAACCTTTTTAAGACGCTCAACAAGAAATTTTTCAGTGCTCTCTTGTGAATATTTAGGCATTAATTCCAATTTATTACTTCCAATGAGCAATTCTGCTTGTGATGAACTCATTCCGAGAAAAACAAAATCGGCATGGACTGCTGACATTAAAAGGCGAACCTTCAAAAATTTTTTAGAGAAAATTAAACGAATTTTAAAGTCAAAACGGTAAAAGTATGGGATATGCGACATTTTTTCTCATTTTTAATCTCCTTAGAAAATGAGGAGAAGGTGATTTTTCGATGTTTTAGGCTTGCAAACGAGGCCATAGCCAAGTGGAGGACTGGGGAAAAGGAAAAATTTAAGGAGGGAATTAAGCCTATTGTCTACAAATTTCTAAAATGTCGCCTACGCTAAAAAGATTTTCGACCCTTGCCACCCCCTCCAGAAAAAAATTAGGACTACGGCCCTGCTGCTAATTAAGTATTCTCAGTTCGAATGAGCTCAAAATTTATTTTTCGATCACGCTGCCGAATTTGATAAAAAAAGTGAAATTAAAAATTTTGAACTCATCGAACTGTCAGCATACTTGCCTACTGGCAAAGCTCTAAAATATTTAAAAAGCATTTGTCTTTTTCTAGGAAGATGAAAAAAAAGAAATTTAAGTGTCAAATAAACCTCAACTTTAACCAAAATTGTCCAAAATTTTAAAAACAAACATCGTTAACACTTTTAATTGTATCATGCTTCGTCCCAAGAAGAAAAATTCTGGCGGAAGTAAACGCATCATTCCACTGGGAAGAGTCCAGATATTCTGGAGGGGGAGTTGTTGGAGTGTAGGGGTAACGGAGAAGCTTGACTAGAAAATTTTTAAAAATTTTTTAAATGAAAATTTAGTCAAAAAAAACCTCCAGGATCCATTAAAGCACGTCTTTCGTCCTATTTTTTCCGTTTAAACAAAAAATTCTTTTGTAGACAAACCTGGAAAATTTTTAAAAAATTTGCCTAGAAGGGTCACATTCTCTAATTCCTCCCTATAAAAATTTATAAAAAAGATAAGGAAGAATTAGGAGAAATCTGAGGGCTGCCAGCAGGCCCGTAGTCAGGGAGGGTAGACCTTCGGGTCAGAAAATTCGGCGCAGAAAAATTTTCCCCTCTTGGCCCCCTCCCCGAAAAAATCCTGGCTACAGGCCTGGACAGTGTCGCTCTGTCGCAACGGCGCGTCCAAAGGGTCGGTTTTTTGGAGAAGGATGCACCCTTGATCGGTCGTACGCCCAAAATTAAATTTTCTTGTGTTGTTAAATGCCAGTGTCAAAAAGGTAAAAATAGGGAGAACAGAAAAATTGTGAGATACAATTCTCAGACCCACAGGAATCAGGGGAAAAAGTTAACGTTAAAATACCGTAAATGCTCCAATAGAAGCCCTGGGCGTCTATTTTTCAATGGGTCCCCTTGGGAGGGCCTCTAATGGGCATGGGCTTCTAAAACGGCATGGGCGTTTATTCTTGGATACCCAAACTTGAGTGGGCATCTAATGGGGCATGGGCTTCTATTGGAGCTGGGCTACTATTAGAACATTTAAGGTAACCCAAATTGCAAAAAAAATTTCATACCCCCTTTTCCGAAGTAACCACATGCTTAAAATTGTGAATCGGTAAAAGCTCCAATTGCTGCCAAGGCCGAACATTTTGTAGAGCATTTTCTTCATTCCTTAATACATTGGACAATTCTAGTTCAATCTCTTCTTTTTTCAGTTTTACAGGGATTTGCGTTGATTTTACAAGTGTGGCTGAAATTTGGGCGAAAATAAAAATTAAGACAAAAATAAACCGTTTGCACTGAATCTTCTACAAATTGCCTGGGAGGCGGATAAACAAGTACAACGAGCAAAGAGTCGATTTAACAACATTTCTTTTACAACTAAAAAATAAAATTTTAATAAAATTTTTAGAAAAACGTTAAGGGAGGGGATCATTGAGTCCAGCCGGTTAAATCCCGGAGCCATATTTTGGGCCATAACCTTTTGGGTTCTCAGCCAATTCGAATAATTCTTTTATCATTCGAAAGCCCTGGATGTGTGGATTATTTTTGCCAAAAGGATTGAGTTGATCAGATCATCCTATAAAAAGTTATACCCTTATAAGTGCGCGCAATCTTGATTTTTAATAATTATTAGGTTGTAACTTTTTGCCTATACCATATTTTGCCAATAAGGCCAAAATTCTCGTTTTGTCATCAAACTTATTGGCAAAACGTGTATTTTACCCTTATTGGCAAAATATGTCATAGGCAAAATATGAAGAAGAGCAAAAATCTCGAAAAATAGGATTTAATGTCATTTTTGTCATTTTGGTAGACGACAATTGGACAGAAACCGATTGGTCAGTGAACCGATTAAGTTTGATTTTTGCCGGTATTTGAGTTGGGTTCGGCTTCATTTGACGAAAATAATTTTTTCTTTCACTTTTAGGCATGCCAATTCACCAAATGACCTCAAAACAATCATCTCTTTTTCGATCTTTTCTAATTAATTTGTTCAAAACATCAAAATCAATTCACACTTGCTCTACAAGATTTGCATCAACCTCAAAATTTTCAATTGATGTTTACTCTTTGAATAAATGTCAGATGGAATTTAACAGGTTTCTTTATAAAAATATTTTTAAAATAAATTAGAAAAACCTTTTTGCCCTAAAATTAGCTTAGTCTTTCGGAGCAGTTCAACTGAGTCCCGGCCCTGTAACTCAATAAGGGATTGACATTTTTTAATGTTTTTGGTACCATTTGATAGAGAATTAAAAGGGCTACAACATATCAAAAAATCAAAATTTTCGACAATTTGATCAAAAAGTTATGGTCCAAAAACTAACTTTTTCTCAAAAAATCTGATTTTTCGGCACTTTATCGATCATAACTTTTTTACCAGTCGATCAGGAATTTTGATTTTTTGGTATATTGTAGCCTATTTAATGCTCTATCCAATAGTACCAGGAGCAAAAAAAGTGACCAACCCTTCAAAAGTTATAGGGTCCGGGACTTAGTTGAGTCCGGAACTCAACTGAGGTGTACCGTTGGTCTTTCTCTTGTTTAACTTCAAAATTCTGTATCTCAGTTCAGGCCCGTAGCCAGGAAAAATTTCGGGAGAGGACCAGAGGGATTATTTTCGGCGTCGAAGCCAAGAATTTGATCTTTTCTCCGCAGGGAAAATTTTGAGAATTTTGGAGGGTCACAGGCCAAAAAATTGACTTTTTCTTTCTCCCTCCCCGAAATTTTTTCCTTTTCCCATCTCGGGGGGGGGGGGGGTATCTTTTATTTATAAGTCACTTCCTGACAAGGACATTACTTTGTTCAAACAAAGCTAGTCAGGACGGTGTTTTACCCTAACACGCTTTTTTAGTGGCGCTGGTGGAGTTGAAGCAGCCCTTTTTACAAACGAATTGGTAGAGATGTACAGGCTTTTTTCTGAAAGGAATGGATGGAAATGGATTCCTTTTGAGGTTTTTTTTTGTTTTTAGCAGAGGTGGGTCGGAATTCCGATTTCCAATTTCCGACGTTTCCTGCAATTTCCGAAAAAAATTTTTGTTTCCGAGTTCCGAAAAATTTTTTTTGATTTCCGAGTTCCAATTTCCGAAAAAATTTTTATTTCCGAGTTCCAAAAGAATTTTATTTCCGAGTTCCGAAAAAATTTTTTTGATTTCCGAGTTCCAATTTCCGAAAAAATTTTTATTTCCGAGTTCCGAAAAATTTTTTTTATTTCTGAGTTCCGAAAAAAATTTTTGATTTCCGATTTCCGAGAAAAAATTTTGAGTTCCGAGTTCCGAAAAAAAATTTTGATTTCCGATTTCCGAAAAATTTTTGATTTCCGAGTTCCGAAAAAAATTTTTGATTTCCGATTTCCGAGAAAAAATTTTAGTTCCGAGTTCCGACCTTTGAGACAGTTCCGATTTCCGACACCTTTAACTTATCCTGTTCCGCCCACCTCTGGTTTCAGGAATAGAATGAATTCCTCAAATTTTAGATTGACCGGATAAAATCATCAACTACAGGCGTTCGCTCAGCCATAGTTTCTATTGAAGGGGAATGTTGTTATGCCAAATTGAGATTTGAGGTTTATCTTTATTTATCTCAACGGTGAACTTAAGATTGAGTCAGGCACGTAACCATGGGGTCAGACCCGTAGCCAGGATTTTTTTTTTCGGGGGAGGGGGGCCAATGGGGGAAAATCTTTCTGCGTCGAAGGCGCCATAAATTTTGATTTTCAGCGCCGCAGTCGAAGATTTTTAAAATTTCCAAGGCCGTAGGCCAAAAAATTCACTTTTTTTCAAAATTCACCCCTGGCTACGCCCTTGCTCAAAATAAAAAATTTTCGTCCCGTCGGTCGGAATTTGCCTTTCGATTGTGCAACATTTCCGACTTTTCGGTTGGATTTTTGGCTTTTCCTCCCTCTTATTTCTTAACTCAAATCCTGCCTGGTTTTGCTGCCAGAAAGAGAAGGTCTGGGAAATTTTTTATGGGACACGCCCAAAACGGCGCGCGGCCATAACGGCGCAAAGTCATAACTTGCTTCAAGATTTCTTAATCTTACAATATTTAGCATCAAACGATTCCTCTCATCGAGCTAGGGAGATTGGTACCAAAATTGACAAGGGCCAGACATTTTCCAGCAAGTTATAGCTTTGCGCCGTTATGGCCGCGCGCCGTTTTGGGCTGTACCCATTTTTTATTTTTGTCTTTCTTGGCAAACAAAAAAAATTTTTTTTGAAGACCCATATTTCCGGGAGAGAGAAAATATTATTTTTTTTTTAAATTTCAGGGAGGAGTTCACAGAGTTCAGAGGACACCAGTAACAGACAAAACAAGAATTCATACAAGTACTTCAAGCATTGCAATTTTGCCTGAACCTGAAACGGTTTTTTTTTAATTTGAAAAAAAAATTTTTTTTTAATTTTTCTTTTTGGAATTTCCCAAGAAAATTTCGAAAAAAATTTTTAAAAAATTCTCGAAAAATTTTTAAAAATTTTTTGAAAATTTTTGGAGGCTTTCAAAAAATCTGAAAATTCTCGAAAAATTTTTAAAAATTTTTTTTGAAATTTTTTGAAATTTTCAAAAAAATTTTTCCAATTCAGCCAGAATTAGTAATTCAACCCGGTGATTTACGTAAAGAAACAATGCGATCTTCTGGTGCTGGGGGTGCCAATGTAAATGCAAATTCTACAGCTGTTAGATTAACACACATTCCAACGGGTTTATTTTTTTAATTTAAAATTTCAAAAAAAAATTTTTTTTTTGAAATTTTGAAGGTATTAGTGTAAAGGCTCAGGACGAACGGTACTTACAAGTTAATGAAAAGGTATAAATTATTTTTTTGAGATTAATAAGATTAAAAAAATTTTCTGTGGGTGAGGGAGGGGGGGGGGGGGTGCAGGGAGGGGGGGGGTTTTTAGGCCCCCCCCCCCCCCCCACCTCTCCCCCGAACTGGGAGAAATTAAAAAATTTTCTCAACCCGGTCCCTCCCAAGTATTTAGGGCGTAGCCAGAGGGTCGATTGCGAGGGGGGGGGGGGTATTTTGGAGGTTGTAGGTAAAAGAAATTCACTCTATTGATCATTTCCCATTCAAAAAAATTTTTTTTTACTTTCTTCCATTTGCGTGGTGGGAGGGGGGGCTGGCTACACCCTTGCCAAGTATTTATAAATATTTGACAAATTTTTTTTTATCTTTTTCAGTTAGCCCATAAAAGATTATCAGCAATTCTTTTAAAACGCCAAATTGATCAAATTAATAGTAAATATTCTGGAACTAGAAAATTACAAGTTTTTTTTTTAATTTTTTAAAAATTATTTAAATTTAAAATTTTTAAAAGGTTGGGTCTTCAGAACGCTCAGAAAAAATTCGGACATTTAATTATAAAGATAATCGTGTTGTAGACCACAGGCTAAAGGTTTGGAGAATTTTAATTTTTAAAATTTAATAAAAAATCGAAAATTTTGCGAAATTTGACAAACGAAATTCGTAAACAAAATTTCGGTTAATTTTCGAGGTCGAAATTTCGATGTTTCCTAAATCGAAACTTCGAAATTTTCTTTCGAAATTTGAAAATCAAACCCGAATACCAAATTTCTTTTTTAGTAAAATTTCGAAATTCGCTAAACGAAATTTCGAAAAACGAAATTTCGAAAAACGAAATTTCGAGGTTCAAAAATTTCGAAATCTAAATTGGGGTATTTTCGAATTTGAAAAACGAAATTTTTCGAAATTTTGAAAAATGTCCGATTACGAAATTTCGAAATCGAATATTTCACATTTCGAATGATTTTTTTCGAATCTTGTTTTTGAATTTGATTTTTCGTTCTCGAATCTCTTTCGTTTTGATTTTGTTCGTTTCGAAGTTCGAATCGATTTCGAAATTTCGTTTTTCGAATTTCAATTTTTCGATATTTTTTTTATTTTTCTCGAAATTTCGAGAAAAAACGAAACAGGAAATTTCGCGAAATTTCGAAATCCGAAATTTCTAAGAAAAACGAAACTCGAAATTTCGCGAAATTTTGAAATCCGAAATTTCTAAGAAAAACGAAACTCGAAATTTCGAAAAATTTTCCAAGTCGAAATTTCGCGAAAAAACGAAATTAAATCTTTTAATTAAAAAAATTTATTTTCAGCATTCAATAAGCGGTGTTCACGAATTTTTAGAAGGTGGGGAAAAACTGGAAGGAATGGTGGAAATGTTGATGGAAATGGCGTTGGAAGAGGAACTAGAGGAAGAAGAAAATGAACAAAAAATGAATAGGTCTATTTAAAATGTTGGGTATTTTTAGTTTTTAAATTATTAAAAAAATTTTTTTTTGTCAAATCTAAATGAATTTTAATAGACAAAAAAAAATTTTTTTTAATTTGGCCCATTGTGCTTTTGGAGACCTTTTAGTAATTTCATTGCCGCGCCCATTTTTCTTGCGCCAAGAAAAATTTTAGAGACTGCCCTATTTATTGACTGAACAGGTCTTCTTCTTCGTCTATCTTCTTCGTCTTCTAGAATTTTTTGGCGCAGGAAAAGTGGTCGCGGCATTGAAAAAGGAAGGGGGGTGGGTAGGATAAGGTGGTTACAGGTACCGATTTTTTAAGTTTAAAAATTTTTTTACTAAAATCTAAATACAATATTAATATTTTAATAATACTACAGACATTTGCGGACCCAATTTTTATTTTTAAAATTCTGTAAATATTCTAACTAAAAGCCTTGGGAAAAAAGTATTTTTCATTAAGCCAGTTTGAATGGGATTTTTTCTGTGGGCTTTTATTAGAGAGTGGGCGTTTATTTTGCCGATAGTCCTCATTGATGGGCGTCTAATAGAGAGTGAGCTTTAATTAGAGAAAGTATAAATGTGCTTTGAAGTTTGTCAGCAAATTTCTTGCGGACTTTGAAGTTTGTCAGCAAATTTCTTGCGGACTTCGAAGTTTGTCCGCAAATTTCTTGCGGACTTCGAAGTTTGTCCGCAAATTTCTTGCGGACTTCGAAGTTTGTCCGCAAATTTCTTGCGGACTTTGAAGTTTGTCCGCAAATTTCTTGCGGACTTCGAAGTTTGTCCGCAAATGTCAACTGACCATTTTTAAATTAAAATATAAAAAAATATTGCTACATTCTTTAATTATTCTTGAGATATTTAAAAGTATATTTGCTTGTTTAGTAAACTAATCCTATAAAAAAATTATTTCGTTGTTTCATTAAAGGGTAAAGTTTGACAACGTTGAAGACGGCATGTTTCAGAGAAGGGGCTGAAAAAAGAATTAAAAAAATTTTTTTGAATAGAATTTCCGGTACTTGTGTAGTTTCCCTCCCCTATCTAATTTTTTCTTGATGTACAAAATGGTCAGTTATTTCTTACCCACATATGTTCACAAAATTTCCCCGTGGTATCATTCAGTCAGTTGCGGACATTCAGTCAGTCAAACCTCCTTCATTAAGACATGCTTTTGATTTTACATGTCTCACCCAGTAATAACTAGAGATGTCCGAGACCGAAAATTTTCCAAGACTCAAGACAAAGACTACACCCCAAGACCAAAAAATCCAAGAAAATTCTCCAAGACTCAAGACCAAGAGTCTCGGACGTCTCTAGTAGTCACCCCCCTTTTTTGTCTCACTAAAAGGGAGGGGTGTCAGATGGGGGGGGGGGTGCGGCAAATCACACCTCTACTTATGTCTTGAGAGGGGGGGGGGGATACTACTCCAAGTGACTGATTGAAGCATGCCACTGGGAAATTGTGACATTATCCGAGGGAAAAATGACACAGACCATTGTGTACATCAAGGAAAAATAGGGTGGGGAGGGAAACTACACAAGTTAGAGAATTACCTATCAAATTTAAATTTGTAGTATAGAGCTGTGTTTGTGTCAGTTATTATTAGTTCAGAACATTCCCAAGAAAAGTTTTGCACGTCAGAACAGAACACTTCCATTTCGGCAAAATCTAAATGTCCTATTGAAACGGCTTCGAATTCGAATGAATTCCGCTGAAAATAATTGAATTAATTTTGAAATTAGATTATGGTAGACCTCACTATAAGAGATGCCCTTGGGTCTGAGAAATGGACAAAAGGGAGCAGCTGATCCGGCACGAGGGTGGTATAACCGACAGAAGGATACTAATGACAAAATGGAACACCCGACAAAATGGTACACACGACAAAACGGTACAAACGACAAAATGGAATACCTGACAAAATGGTACACCCGAAAAAGGGTACAACGACAAAAGGGTACAAACGACAAAAGGGAACGCCTGCCAAACGAGGTGTATTGACTGTCTTATAGTGAGTTCCTTTACAAATTCCAACCGTGTTTGGAGCAAAAGTTGAATTTTCTGTTGATCATCCGAAGATTTTTGTTGTTCTGAATGTTCGTCTATTTCTGAATTGCTTAGAGTTCTCCACCCGACATCCCTTTAAAATAAAGTTTAAGGGGAATATTAATTAAACAAAATTACCCATATTCTCCGGTTATATTAAGCCGTACATTTATGCCTGGCAGGTTTTGAGGGGATGCTTCACCGGCGACAATCCGGATGAAGTAGATGACAACTAGTAAAAGGGGAGATTTAATTTAATTTATTTTATTAACTTAAGTTTTCTAGAGCATGAACAGTCGAACCTCAATGTAAGAATACCCACTAGCCAAAAGGCGGGAGGGAGAGGGGCCCAAGCCATATAAGTCGTCTGTCTTGTGTCATTTGTCGCTTGTGTCTGTTTGTCGTTTTCCTTTTTGTCGCATGTTCTCTTCTGTCGTTTGTTCCCTTTTGTCGTTTATTCCCTTTTGTCGTCTGTTCCCTTTTGTCGTTTGTGCCCTTTTGTCGTTTGTTCCCTTTTGTCGTTTGTGCCCTTTTGTCGTTTGTGCCCTTTTGTCGTTTGTTCCTTTTTGTCGTCGTATTTGAAATACACCTCATTTAATGGAATTTTCAGCTCGAGGGTTATTTATAGGAAGGTCCGACTGTGTATACCGTATTAGACTAATCTTCCTAAAAATTATTATTAAAAACCTACTCGGAATAGGCGGTTTATCAGGCCAAATAGCCGACAATTCATAAACCGAATATTTCTGTAAATGGCAGTCTGCCGCCGGGAATCTAATTTCATCTCCATTTACAGTATCCGATATTCTAATTTTCTCCACTATAGTGAAAGGCTGCTTCACTTCTTTGTCTTCTAAATTGTTTTCTTCTTCACTATGTTCCACCCCAGTCAATTTCTTCCCCTCATCTTCAATAAAGATGCGAATTTTTCTAAGCTGTCCAAAAAGCTCGTCATTCTCTTCCCTTTTTCTAAGCTGTCCAAGAAGCTCGGCATTCGCTTCACTCTTTCTGTGGTGTCCAAAAAGCTCGTCATTCTCTTCCCTTTCTCTGTGCTTTCCAAGTAGCTCTGCATTCTCCTCACTCTTTCTGTGGTGTCCAAAAAGCTCGTCATTCTCTTCACTTCTTTCTTGACTAGATTTTGGTGGCACCTGATAGCTTAGCATCCCATCAGAACAATTTGTGTCCATTGGACGCATTCTGACGTTGGAGCCGTTCTCCCCGCATAATTCAATTTCGGGCAAAATTGAGGAACCATACGCCAGAGAAACTTGAAGCAGCCAATTAGACCTTTCTTTTGGCGCTTGTTTTCGTCTAGGCAGACGAGTTGAAACACCCTTTTAATGGGGAAATAGATTAGATAATTTTAGAAATGCTTTTAGAGATACAGTACCCACAAATTATGTACTGTACCCACATGTATTCACAAAATTGAAACAACTCAGTCTAAGATACGCCCCTTAAGAGATCGTTACTGGGTCAGAGAAGCTCTCAAGGGCTACCCTCTATTTAACACATCCCTCATTATAAGGTATGATTTAAGAAAGCCTTTTGAAAGAGGTTAGCTACTGGATAAGATGAGCCTTAGGGGATACTCCCTATTTAAGGCACTCCCCATTATAGGGTAGGATTCTATCAGCTCCAAGAGGGTATTAAAAACGAGGGTTAACTGTTGTTTTCTACCTCCATTTCGGTTGTCAATAACTCTTTTGTACAAAATTGTGTCTGCTCCGATAATTCATGAAATTGAGAACGGGTTAGAACGTAACTGGAATTAAACAGAAAATTTTTTGTTCAATTTCTTTTGATTTTACCGATACGGAGTGTGGTAAGATTCTCGGAGGAGTATTCGCCCACACAAAAATTCTGAATTTGTGGAGAGGGGCCAAAGCCCTTGTTTTTGAAAAAGGCCTTGAATGGCCAAAAGTCCATCTAATATTTGTTCTCCAATTGAGTTTGGTTCGAAACGGAGACGAGCACCGACTACTCGACCGACGCTTACAGCCTCTACTTTGAATGAAACGTCCTGTAAAAATTGAAAATTATTTTCCAAAAAATTGTTAAAATACAGTAGAAACTCACTTTTAGATAGACCCTTGGGTCTGCAAAAATTAGGCTTATTATTAAGGGTAAAAATTAGGGGTACGACGACAAAAGGGTACCCAGACAAAAAAGTACACCCGACAAAAGAGTACAACTGACAAAATGGTACAGGCGACAAAACGGTTCATTGGATAAAATGGAACATTGGGCAAAATGGTACCTTGGACAAAATGGTATATTGGACAAAATAGTACATAAGACAAAATGGTACACCCGATAAAATGGTACACCCGCCAAAAGTGTACAACTGACAAAATGGTACAAGCGACTAAATGGTACACTGGACAAGATGGTACCTTGGACAAACAAGTACACTGGACAAAATGCCACAAAAGCAAAAGGGCACAAAAGCAAAAGAGACTTTGGACAGCTCCCACACCTAGAGGGGGGTGTGGAGTGCACCTCTTATAGTGAGGTTCTACTGTAACACCTACAATATTTTCATTCTCCTTGCCAATGTCTTCATTTACCGGCATATTTTCTTCATCCCCAGATTTTAATTGTTTTTCCTTGTAGTCTATTGGAGGGGCGATCGTTACTCGAAATATGCCTGTCTCGCCTAGATCTCCATGCAAATCCATGAGAACCTCCTTATTGTCCAAACACTCAATTTTAGGGGTTGACTGGACGCTGATTTTGCCCTCATAGGTTATCACTGATAAATGATAGGATTAAAAATTATTAAAGAATCAAGAAACAAGGCAATGGTTCAACTCCTATATGGAAAGCAGAGAGTTCTCTAAACGGCTGATATCCCTTCTTTGTACTCTTCCAACGCAGCCACTTTCCACACATGACCACAAAGCGTTCTTCGGTGTCCAGATCCTTTAAATATTTGAATAATTGGAGTATTGGTTGGAGCTCATTATAAGACACACCCTTAGGGATGAGAAAGTGTCTTATAATGAGGGTAGCTTATAACGAGGTGTAGCTTAAATAGAGTATCACCTCCCAAGCCAGTGGCCAAAAATGCTTGTATTAGTATCAGAAGAAGTATCTTATCATGAGAGTATCGCCTAGACATCTCACTCACCCAAATGAACAACTGACTCATGGGTAGATGCCAAGTCAGTGGCAGATATCAGGGGAGATGTCATTAAAATATACACCGGAGCGATAAAGTATCTTATAACGGGGATACCTTAAACTGAGGTATATCTTATATAGAGGCTATCTAATAAGGGTATCTACTTAACTTTGTTTTAAAATAAACCACACCTTAAATTCAACAAAGTTGAGGAAATAATCGGGACTACTTCCAGTTCCATCAATTTCAACACGTACTTTAAGTAGTTCACCAATGTCGCCAAAATCGAGCTTAAAATATGTTAATGGTTTAATAGTGATGCACGAGGGTCACGGTCTCGGTTCCCGAATCGAGAAATTTCTCGGGATTTAGGTCTCGATCTCGATCCAAGATTTTTCTCGGGGTTTTGAGAGTCTCGTCCTCGGTTCTCGAGTCTCAATCTCAGTTCTCGAGTCTCGCCTCGGTTCTCGAGTCTCGGTTTTATAGTCTCGGTCTCAGACCTAATTCCCGGTCTCGGGGCTCGATCTCGGTTTCTCGAGTCGAGGTTTTCTCGGGGTTTTGAGAGTCTCAGTCTCGATCTCGAGTCTCGTCAAATTCTGATTCCCGAGCATCATAACAACCCTCCAAATCAATCCTCACCTGTATCAACGCATCAGAAGGAACCTTAGCCATGTTAGAGTCATACAAGCCAGAGGTTGTTGACTGGGCTCGTGTTCCATACCCAGTAATGGACAATTGTGAAGTTGTTCCTCCCAGTCCCTTTTCTGAGCCTCCATGGAGAATTAACTCCCAACGACCCCCTTTTGAATTTTTTTAAATTTTTTCCCTTGAATCTTTAATTTACTTGTTACTCGATCCTCTATAGGTATTGATGAAATTTCGTAGAAAGAGCTGAGTCGAATTGTGCGTTCCAATTTGCCATCAACTTGGCCCGAATCAAGCCACTTAAGAATATTTTTAATATACAGTCAGACCTCATTATAGTAGAATAACCCAATTTTATACACCCTATTTTCGATAAGTCTGGTCCTCAAGTATCGGGGTTCCCAAATGTCTGGTCCGCAAATGTCTGGTCCGAAAGTGTCATGTCGCAATTATCATGCCCACAAGTATCGTGGCCACAATTGTCGTGTCCGCAAAAGTCGGAATACACCTTCACACTAATAACACTGCTCCTTTCTTCCAGGTTCCCTTCACACTACCAAAGATGTTCCCTTTGCACTATTAAAATATTCCCTTCGCATTAGGTTCTATCCACACTAGGAGATCCCTTCGCACTACTCAAAAAGTTCCTTTCGACTAGGTTCTTCTAACAATATGAAAGATTTCTTCTGTATTCGCAACTGTCGGGTCCGCAAGTGTCAGATTCGCGAATGTCGGTTACGCAAGTGTCGGGTAGCCTTATAATTGAGGTCTTACTGTATTTAAATTAATTTTTAAATTTAATTCCCACTTTATTGCAAAGGAAAAGAAATTGGCGACAATCGTCACTAGCTTCTTCATCCTCAGTAACCATTATCCTATCAATGAAGATGCCAGCACCTAGGATTTATTTGATAATAAGATTCTCAAAAAATCCACTACCGTATCCTTTACAATCGTGCCCAATTGTCAATTTTTTCAAAATCCCCAAACGGCTGGAAACTCGAAATTGGAAGGAATCTGAATGGTTTTGTCGAAAGCGTTGGCCATTTGCTCCACTCTGCAACCAATTTGTGAACTCCTGTCGAAGCCATAGACGTTCAGACTCAACCCCACCCGCTCCCACCATTATTATATAGAGATCGGCCTCTGTATCAGCCGCCCACCGGTTACCGGTGAGTACGGTAATAGTGTAGAGATAATCTGAAATACTGTCTTATCACTGATAAGCAGACAAGAGTACCTGTCCGAGGTGTTCTCTGTGTATTCACATGGCTTTTATCAATGTGATCCTGTGACATTTCCCACCCCAGTCTTTGCTTCCCTTGGAGTAGCTCGGTAACACTGGCTTCTTCCCTATCAGAAGACGAATCGTGGGCTGTCTGTTAAATAGAATGGCGTATTTTCTGTATTAGAGCCTACTTCTGAATTAGAAAAATCCTCCCTTAACATTACGACGGCTGTTGTTCCCTTCACACTACGAAAGATGTTGTTCCCTTCACACTATGAAAATGTTCCCTTCACACTATGAGAGCTGTTATCCCTTCACACTATGAAAAATGTTCCGTTCAACCTACGAAAACTTGTTCCCTTCACCTTATGGAAAATGTTCCCTTCACACTGGTTCCCTTCGTACCAACAGATGTTCCCTTCGAACTACCAAAAATGTTCCCCATGTGAGATGTTTGAAAATAGAACCCCTTGGGGGGGGCTCTATTACACAAAATAGAGTATATTCATTAATGAACTTTTATTTACTTCATTCCCATAATCGGGGACAAGCATGGTAGTTGACGTCTTTTTGAATGAAGTCTTCCTCTAAAATTATTTTTTAAATTTCAAAATCTTTTTCCAACAAAAACCTTCCCAGATTTTGGTGTTTTAACACGTGTGATAATCGCCTGATGCCTTTCGTTGGGCTTATACAAATTATTCTTCGAGCGACGCCTAGGGCCATAACTGCCCGTTCCAATATATATTGGGTGTTCGGAGAAACGTGTATGTTTGAAGCCTTTACGCACTGTATACCTGAAAGGATTGGAAATAAAAATAAAAAATCAGAAGTCAAAATGAATTCAGAACTAGATGGTTCCATTCACATTACGGAAGTTCCATTCACATCCTTTCACACTACGGAAGATGTTCCCTTAGCACTATCAAAGATGTTCACTTAGCACTATCAAAAATGTTCCCTTCTCACTAGGAGTAGCTCCCATCGACCTACTAAAAATGTTCAATTAGGTTCCCTTCGCACTACGGAATATATTCCCTTCTCACTACCAAAAGTGTTCCCTTAACATTAGAGGCCGGCTTGAGGACCGAGATAGCATAAAATTTAATTAGAACTAGTTCTCACCCTCTCCACACGCTCTGAATCTTTACTGCAGCCTGTCCATACAATATCCGTTCCAACTCATCTGAGTAAACCCCACTCATTCCCCCTTCATTTCCCTGTTCTGGATTGCTTCCTCCTGTGTGGACAATTGTGTATTGAATAGGTGAAGGTGATTTTGGTCCTTCTTCTTCGATTTTTGGAGGAGTTGGTACCTCATCCATTTCATTTACTTCCTCTACCCCGTCTTCTTTCATATCTTCAGCCTTGTTTATTCGCCTTACTTCCTCGTCTTCATCCTCATTATTCTCTTCTTCATCCTCATCCTTGTCTTCATCTTCATCCTTGTCATCATCTTCATTCATCGCCACTTCATCCAAAGCCTCTTCCCTCTCATCCTTCCCATCTTCCGTTTCATCTTCCCTTCCATCTTCCATTCCATCTCCTACAGTATCCAACCCCTCTCCCTCCTCATCTCCCTCCTCCTCCTCTTTTCTCATCTCCTCTTCCCGCCTTTCCCATTCCCTCTCTTCCCCCTCCTCATTTTTCTCTTCAATCTCCCCTTCATTTTTCCCCTTTGAAGATTTTTTCCTTCTCCTCTTTTCCATCTGGTGCAACGCCATTAATTCAGGCGGCTCTTCAGGGTAATCATCCTCCTCTCCATCTACATTATCATTTCCATCCCCTCCAGGCCCTTCTTCATTTACTTCATCAGGCATATTTTCTAATTCTTCCATGGTTGAACGGGGCCGACCAGAATCTGAGTCTGCTAAAAATGTGGTAATAAATTGGGATGATAATTTTGTGATAATTTTTTGATAAGTCGGTTACGAAAGATGTTCCTTTCGCATTATCAGAAATGTTCCCTTCGCACTATGTCCCTTCACTTTAACAAATAAAAATGATGTTCCTTTCGCACTATAAAAATGTTCCCTTCGCACTAGGTTCCCTTCGCACTGGGTTCCCTTCGAACTAGGTTCCCTTCACCCTCAGAATGACAATTTGATATATTCTGATAAATGCTAATCCCTACTATTAGTCGTAGTTGTAGTAATCGTTGACGAAGTTGTAGCAGTATTCTCTGCTGTATTTACAGTATCCTTAGCCTTTGTAGGGCCCAATGTCGTTAATTTCCTTTTAACTTTAATAGCGCCAGAAGCAGCCAATTTAACAGGAGGTGCATTGTTCGAACTGAAGGACCTTTGACGGATAGAAACTTCCCCGTTCTTAAGCAAATTATTGTTGGTATCGTCTTGTGAATTGGTTGAGTTAAGCATCCGTTTCTTTTTAATGTTTAGATCGAAACGTGTAAGGTTTTCGTAGGCGGGGAGTCTGTCAATGTTATTGCTGGGTTGTCGAGCTGTAAATTAAATCATAAAGAAATGTAGCTGTTTTCTTCTATGATGGACCTCAATTTAAATAACACCCAATACATGATACTGAGGGGACTGAGGGGATTCTAGGTGATAAAGGGAGAGTCAACGTAATTGAGGGGAGCCTCAGCACTGAGAGAGGGGGTCTAAGCGACTGAGAGGGGGTCTAGGCAATACCCTCTATTTAAGAGATACTTAATATTAGCTAGATAGACCTCGATCCAAGATGTTCACATTGTAGAGAGAAGCCCTTCACCGGGGTGGAGCCTTTCACCGGGGTGGAGCCTTCACCTGGGTGGATGATGGCACAATCAGTTGTGCTCTGGAATTAAGCCCTTTCCATGATGGTCCTATTTCATCATTCAATAAATTTCTTTACAGTATGTTATCTCTACAATGTGAACATCTTGGATCGAGGATAAGGGGTTTCGAGGATAAGGGGTTTCCTAAGCAATGCTCTCTATTTAAGATACCCTTCAGTATAAGCCCCCCCCCTCCACTCTTATAACGAGCACAAGGAGTAAGGTCCTCTAATAACAAATATAATTCCAACTTTTTGAGTGATTTCCACGATAGGGAGGCACTGATTTAGAGGATGAGGTTCCGGTTCCTTTAGATATATTATTGCCATTTTTAATAGGCGGAAGAAGCAATGTACCAGTCGATTGCTTTTGTTGTTGGAGAGGGATAATAGGTCTTAAGATATCTGAGTTGGTTTGGCCGTTGAGTTGAAGACGTTCATGTCTGGGTACTGCAATCGCGCGAGAGTCTTTTAGTTGAAGAAGTCTGTGAGGGAAAATTTGAAAATTTTTTAAAAAAATTTTTTTTGAAAAATTTGAAAATTTTTTTTGAAATTTTTTTAAAAAATTTTTTTGAAAATTTTTATTAAAATTTTTTTTGAAAATTTTTTGAAAAATTTTTGAAATTTTCGAAAATTTTTTGAAAATCATAATTTTTTTGAAAATCATAATCAAATCTAAAGCTCACTGTTCAACGTTGAGAATGCGATCGCCTTCGAACGAATATATTCGAAATATTGCCACCTGCAGACCCTCGCTAATCTCCTCCAATAAGTGATCCAACTCGCCTCTACTAAGGGGACTCACAAGAGTACGATAGAAACGATGTGGGTTTCCATTGAGAACAAAATAAATCTGAAAGGTGTTAAAAGATTTAATTTTTAAATTTCGATACTAATGGGTATCTCCCTACATGTCCGCAAAATTTTGTCCGCAACTTTTGTCCGCAAAATTTTGTCCGCAACTTTTGTCCGCAAAATTTTGTCCGCAACTTTTCGCATTTTCTTTTTCCTCCAAAATTTCAAAAAAATTTTCCACCTGTTTTGAAGTCACTGGCATAAATGTACTGTTTACTCTTTGTTGAGTAGACAAAGCATTTGAAGCTTCCGGAGCAGGTAGCTTTTCGCTACGTGAGCGGGAAGCTCTTCCAACTTGTGAGGATTGAAACATGTTCGTATTATCTTGATGGGTGTTCTGTACAGAAATAAATTTTTTTAGAATTTTTTGAGGATTTTGGGAATTTATTAATTTAAATTTGCTTAATATATTTTATTATTTTTATTTTTTCTAGCTTAAAAAACTTAGAAAAAAATTTTTAGAATGAAAAAACCCTAGAAGTAGTTGCACTCTTAGCTGTAATATTTGCGTGGTGGAAAAGCGAAACCAACTTCTCAAGCATTTATTTTTTAATTAATGAGAATATTTTATGGCAGTTTCATATTGAAACTAATATTAATTATACATTATGGGAAAAATGTGTTTATTTTAAATAAAATTTTTATAATTATTAATAAAGTTTATATTTAATTAATTGTTTTAAAAATTATTTTTTTTATGGAAAACATTGTTTGGAAAAACATAGCTTTTATTTGTATAAACATTGTTTTGAATAATAATCAATGATGTTTTCAGGAATAAAGCGAACATTAAGAAACACTATGTTCGTTCAAGTTTTCCGGAAAACAAAATTAAATTTTCTATGGAAACATCTAAACATTTAATTTTTCCTGAAGATGTTTTCTGATTAAACATCTTTTCCGTAATAAAATAAAAAATAAACACCCAGAAAAACAATGTTCGTTCAAGTCTTCCGGAAAAAAGTTCTACAAAAACATTGTTTTTCCGGAAACAAAATTATAACATTATTTTCCGAATAAAGTAAATAAAGTAAACAATAAACAACAATGTTCGTTCATGTTTTTCTAAACATTTATGTATGTTTATTCTACAAGCAATGTTTAGAGAAAGCTACTTTTCTACAAACAATGTTTTGATGAGTAAAAACAACATTGTTTTCCGGAAACAATATTAAAACATTGTTTTACGGAATAAAAAACATGTGTAAAAACGATGTTTGTTCAAGCTTTCCGGAATCATAATTAAAAATCTAATAAAACATCTAAACTTTTCCATATGTTTATTCTCCAAACAATGTTTTTTATTTAAACAATGTTTTTCCGGAAAACAATATTAATTTTATTTGTTGTAGCAAAACATTGATTTTCAAAACATTTAAATATACAAAGTAATGTTTTTAGCAAGCTAATATTTAATAAAGTAAATAATAGTGGCTGTCAACTAACAATGCCAGTTATTAAAATACACACGCAAGTATAATTTAAATAAAAAAATAAATATGAAGCAGGTCTGCCATATTTATTTAACATAGACAAAGAGTGGTGGTATGCGCTCAAAAAAATTTTTTTTTATTTTTCAGAATTTTCCAAAAAATTTTTTTTCATGGAAAAGACGCTTGGATTAACACCACTTAAGAGAGGCTTAAGGCTTAAATAGTTCGAGTCATAAGAAAAATTTTTTTGAGGAACACTTTCTCTTTAAAAAGGAAAATCCTCATGAAACTAATCCTCAAAGCAATTAAAAATATTTTCCAAAATAACACTTAATGGATAAAAATATTTTTATGACCCGAAGGGATTAATATTTAATAAACAGGGTAAAGCATTCACGCTATTAATATGGAATTAAAAATTGGATTGAATGTTTATTTAAATAAAATAAAATCTGTTAGGATATAAATTAATAATTTATTCTAAAATCAATTAAAAATTTCAAAAAAATTTTTTCAGAAAAAATTTTGAAATTTGTAAAACAATTTTTTTTTAATTTTATTTAGGAAAAATTTTTTTTGAAAAATTTTGAAAATTTGAAAAAAAATTTTTCCTAAATAAAATTTTCAAATAATTTTTTCGTAAAAAATTTTTTTTTGAAAATTTTAGAAAATTTTAAAATTTTTTCGAAAATTTTTTAATAGAGCAAAGACTTACATTAATCTCTCCCGCTCCCCCTTTTGACGATGGAATTTGAGCTGTATTTGCTGACCCCCCATGTGTAGTTGTACTAGGCGAACTCTGAAAGTTCCAGCGACGTTGGGCGTCTTCCCTGTGCCGTTTTCTGCGTTCAACTGCCTCCAAATCGACTCCCTGAACTCGACGGGTGCTAGAGGCCGCGATGTACCTGAGAGGATATTTAATTATGTTTTGGAAAACAATGTTTAAATAAATAAAAACATTGTTTGAAAAAACATCTGGAAATGTTTAGATGTTTTATTAGATGTTTAATTATGTTTTCGGAAAACTTGATCGGTCAAATTTTCAATGTTTTCTAAAGTTTTATTATGGAAAATAATTTTTTAGTATAATTTTTCCGGATAATAAAATAAAAATATGTTTGGAGAAATACTTATGAGAAAACAGATGTTCAGATGTAACCGTAAAACATTTAATTATGTTTTCCAGAAAACTTGAACGAACATTGTTTTTGTATTTGTTTTATTCCGGAAAACAATGTTTTGATGTTGTATCCGGAAAACAATGCTTAAATAACTAAAAACATTGGTTGGAGAATAAACATCTGAAAACGTTTAGATGTTTTATTAGATTTTTGATTATGTTTTCCAGAAAGATGTTTTATTAGATGTTTTGATGTTTATTAGATTTATATTTATGTTTTCCGGAAAACTTTTTCTGTATGTATGTTTTATTCCGGAAAGCAATGTTTTAATATTGTATCCGGAAAACAATGTTTTTTTACTCAAAACATTGTTTGTAGAAACATTGCTTGGAGAATAAAACATTGCTTGGAGAATAAACATATTGAAATGTTCAGATTTACCGTAAAACATTTATTTATGTTTTATAATGGTTTTTTTAAATTAAAAACCTTCCATGAGGTTGGAGTTCGTCTAGAGAGCGAATTGGTGTTTTCCCATTGGGGGTGTGCAATCGACGAACGCCAAAAGGCATAGGAATGGAGTCGTTTAGAGAGTCCATGAGTGCATCCATCGTTCGGAATCGGCCTTTATTTATTGGTACTCGAACACCCTAAATAAAGGGGAATAAAATTTAGAATTAGAGGGAAGGATAGGGAGGGACGATAACCAAGATCTTAGTAGCCCCCTCAAAAATAACCCCTCTTCTAGTAGCCGATCGAAAAATAGCACGGGGGCTATTTTAGAGAAAATATTTTAGAGAAATAACCATAATATCCTAATATTAGTCCATCCCTTACAGAAGCTCGGGCCTTATTAGAAGTCTGTACCTTATTAGACGTCTGTTTAGAAGTCTCATGACACGGTCTCTGTCGGAGACTCCCCTAATTTTATTTTTAGAAAATTCAAAAAATTCTAATTATACAAAGCAGTAAAGGAAGCTTCGAAAAAATTTTCAAAAAAATTTTTTCTTAAAAATTTTTCTCACGTCTTTAAGAATACGCATAGAGAACGGTCTTAGATTTTTAATAATTAATTTATTAAGCTAAAAATGTTCAAGTTTTAGACGTATAAGAGGACAATCTAAAAGGTTGCTATGGCAATAAAGACAAATTTATTTTTAAAGGCTTAATATGCTGGATTTAGACAATTGGCAAAATTTTTTGAATAAAAAAATAACCGAAAAAAATAATTGGAATAAAAAATTCTCCTCCATTTTGCATAGAATAAGCAAATTTTAAGAAAAATTTTAGGCTTAGGAGTTATAGTACCAACCAAAAATTGGCACTCCCACCATTTAAGGGCCGCAGTTCTCTGACCATTATGAGACCATTATTAGAGGTAAGAGAACAGCGGCCCCCTTAGATGGCAGGCGTACTAGTTAACTAGCCAGATTCTTACAAAAATTGGATTAAGCTTTCGAATGATAAGGTACATTCAGCTCTGATCTCTGATACATATAGACCATGTAAATCAGGGCTGTGCGCCATGCCGTTTTGGCGTCCATTTTTGGCATATTTGATGTTATGGAGTTTGGCGTATTTCAAGAATTTGAAAAATTGGAGTTTGACGCGCCACGCGAAAATTTTGGCGCATAGCCCTGACGTAGATGATAATAGTTTAAAGATTCAAGACAGCAAAACCTATGACACACTCTAAGCATAATTATCAAAAATCTTTAAAGATTACCGAAGTGCTAGCCCGCCTAGGTATTTTACTAACGCCCACTCCCACAAGGAGATGACGTCGAGAGTTGCGTCTATTGTCATTGACGTTTGAATTTTCAAAAATAGAGGGTAAAGAAGACATTTTTAAAATTTTAAGATAGTTTAGAATTTTCAAAATAAAAAAATAATTGGTTATACCCCGCGTTATACCCCCGCAAACTGAGCACCAGACGAATTTGATCGGCTATAACTTTTTAATGCCTGATCCAATATGAACGAATTTTATATCATTCGAAAGCTCTCGATAACCTGTATCTTTTTGCTAACTTGATGGGTCAGGTCTGATCGCCCATTAAAAAGTTATAACCCGATAAGTCGAGTTATTGATGTTTTTCACATTTATCGAATCATAACTTTTTAATGGGCGATCAGACCTGACCCATCAAGTTAGCAAAAAGATAGCGCTTATCGAGGGCGTTCGGATGATATAAAATTCATTTGTATAGGATGAAGCATCAAAAAATTATAGACGATCAAAGACGGCTGGCACTCGATTTGTGGGGGTATAACGTAAAAGCACAAAATAATTCAATAAAAATTTATTTTTTAAATGCTTGGTTGTTTTATTTGCCTTAAAATGTGTTAAGAGAATATGTATGAACATAAAATACATTTTTAAAGGCAGCTAATGTTAAAGCAAGAGCGAGGTAAAAGTTTAATCCCGGGCAGGCTTCGATCCTGCGACCTCCTGGCAGTTATTGCTAGGCGCTTTCGCTCACCACGTACAGGTGCTCTACCAACTGAGCTACCGGGACGCTGCTTTCACCTTCTCTTTTATTAGATCTTAAACCCCCGCAGTCAGCGTTTTAAATGCTAGCCAGCTGGATCTTTTCTCTCTCTTTCTCTTCCTTACATTAATTATTAAACATTTCTTTGTTAATAATTTATTTCCTAGACCATTGGTGTTTGATATAAAATTTTTTGAATGATAACGAGTAGCGGATGTGACACTATGTTTACATCGGATTCGTGTCGAGCGTCGCGCCGTTCTTTCTCCGCAGAAAAAGTCCGGCAGGCACCCTCATCTTCAATAGTGCCCCAATCCTTTTAGCTCGATGAGAGGAATCGTTTAATGAGAGGAATCGCTATGGTTTTGGACTTTTATGACCTCGCGCCGTTTTGGGCATGCCCCAGCAGAGAGAGTGGAAATAAAATTAAAAATTTTAAATAATGAAAAAATAATAAAATAAAAAAAGTGAGGGATACAAAAAATGGAGGAATGAGGGAACAAATAATTTCCGGCCTACGCAAAGCAATTAAAGGACTATTTGCTTTCTTGAATATTTTTTTTGAAAAGCGCAATATAAAAAATTTTATAGGGATAGTAAGATAATCTTTTTTGATAAACAACAAAATATAGGGTAAAGTAAAAATAATGCCCCTCTCTCAAATAATTACCCCCTCCCTTTAATTACACCTCATCCAAAAATCAACATTTTTGGCCACAATTTCCGAAATTTTTGATCAAAAATTCTGAAATTTTTGGAGAACGCAGATAAAGGCATCAGAGATATTATTGCAAAATTTTATCTTTTTTGATAAACAACTCACTGTTTTATAAGCTCGCGCCCTAATGGCCCTGTCTCTAATCCTACATATCCATTTACTCAATTAATTGCTCTTCTCTTCAGGGAAGGGCTCATCTCCTCCATTCCCATACAATGAAGGATCAAAATAAAATTACCCAGGGTATTTACTTGAGTACACACAAGGTAGGGTAGGGTGGATTCGTACTGCTCTAATGTGTCAATTTGAGTGGGCTTCTAATAGAGACTGGGTTTATATTTTCGGCGGGCCTCCTTGTGTGGGTTTGCATTAGATATGGGCTTCTAGTAAGCCTGGCTTTAATTAGAGCCTTTCTCAAATCAAACTTGCCGTAAAATACTCGTCCCGGTGTGTTGAAACAGCACTTAGTATTGTAATTTAATTTACCAAGACGAATTGTTAACCCGATCAATATACCAATAGATATATACGATAAACTTTTGTGGGGTAATTATTTTTTTAACTGATTATATTTATAATGGATTTTTCTCGATGGGATAAAAGATTGAAGACAATCAAACGGTGTTTGAAACAGCACACTTATTATTGTACTTTAATTTACCAGACAATTGTACCCGATCAATATACATAAGATCTATACGATAAACTTTGTGGGGTAATTATTTTTTAACTGATTATATTTATAATGGATTTTCTCGATGGTGATAAAAGATATGAAACAAATCAAACGGTGTTTGAAACAGCACTTATTATTGTATTTAATTTACCAAGACGAATTGTACCCGATCAATATACCATAAGATATAATACGATAAACTTTTGTGGGTAATATTTTTTTAACTGATTATATTTATAATGGATTTTCTCGATGGTGATAAAGATATGAAGACAAATCAAACGGTGTTTGAAACAGCACTTATTATTGTATTTAATTTACCAAGACGAATTGTACCCGATCAATATACCATAAGATAATACGATAAACTTTTGTGGGGTAATTATTTTTTAACTGATTATATTTATAATGGATTTCCGATGGTGATAAAAGATATGAAGACAAATCAAACGGTGTTTGAAACAGCACTTATTATTGTATTTAATTTACCAAGACGAATTGTACCCGATCAATATACCATAAGATATAATACGATAAACTTTTGTGGGTAATTATTTTTTAACTGATTATATTTATAATGGATTTTCTCGATGGTGATAAAAGATATGAAGACAAATCAAACGGTTTTGAAACAGCACTTATTTGTGTTTGTAATTTACCAAGACGAATTGTACCCGATCAATATACCATAAGATATAATACGATAAACTTTTGTGGGGTAATTATTTTTTAACTGATTATATTTATAATGGATTTTCTCGATGGTGATAAAAGATATGAAGACAAATCAAACGGTGTTTGAAACAGCACTTATTATTGTATTTAATTTACCAAGACGAATTGTACCCGATCAATATACCATAAGATATAATACGATAAACTTTTGTGGGGTAATTATTTTTTAACTGATTATATTTATAATGGATTTTCTCGATGGTGATAAAGATATGAAGACAAATCAAACGGTGTTTGAAACAGCACTTATTATTGTATTAATTACCAAGACGAATTGTACCCGATCAATATACCATAAGATATAATACGATAAACTTTTGTGGGGTAATTATTTTTTAACTGATTATATTATAATGGATTTTCTCGATGGTGATAAAGATATGAAGACAAATCAAACGGTGTTTGAAACAGCTCTTATTATTGTATTTAATTTACCAAGACGAATTGTACCCGATCAATATACCATAAGATATAATACGATAAACTTTTGTGGGGTAATTATTTTTTAACTGATTATATTTATAATGGATTTTCTCGATGGTGATAAAAGATATGAAGACAAATCAAACGGTGTTTGAAACAGCACTTATTATTGTATTTAATTTACCAAGACGAATTGTACCCGATCAATATACCATAAGATATAATACGATAAACTTTTGTGGGGTAATTATTTTTTAACTGATTATATTTATAATGGATTTCTCGATGGTGATAAAAGATATGAAGACAAATCAAACGGTGTTTGAAACAGCACTTATTATTGTATTTAATTTACCAAGACGAATTGTACCCGATCAATATACCATAAGATATAATACGATAAACTTTTGTGGGGTAATTATTTTTTAACTGATTATATTTATAATGGATTTTCTCGATGGTGATAAAAGATATGAAGACAAATCAAACGGTGTTTGAAACAGCACTTATTATTGTATTTAATTTACCAAGACGAATTGTACCCGATCAATATACCATAAGATATAATACGATAAACTTTTGTGGGGTAATTATTTTTTAACTGATTATATTTATAATGGATTTTCTCGATGGTGATAAAAGATATGAAGACAAATCAAACGGTGTTTGAAACAGCACTTATTATTGTATTTAATTTACCAAGACGAATTGTACCCGATCAATATACCATAAGATATAATACGATAAACTTTTGTGGGGTAATTATTTTTTAACTGATTATATTTATAATGGATTTTCTCGATGGTGATAAAAGATATGAAGACAAATCAAACGGTGTTTGAAACAGCACTTATTATTGTATTTAATTTACCAAGACGAATTGTACCCGATCAATATACCATAAGATATAATACGATAAACTTTTGTGGGGTAATTATTTTTTAACTGATTATATTTATAATGGATTTTCTCGATGGTGATAAAAGATATGAAGACAAATCAAACGGTGTTTGAAACAGCACTTATTATTGTATTTAATTTACCAAGACGAATTGTACCCGATCAATATACCATAAGATATAATACGATAAACTTTTGTGGGGTAATTATTTTTTAACTGATTATATTTATAATGGATTTTCTCGATGGTGATAAAAGATATGAAGACAAATCAAACGGTGTTTGAAACAGCACTTATTATTGTATTTAATTTACCAAGACGAATTGTACCCGATCAATATACCATAAGATATAATACGATAAACTTTTGTGGGGTAATTATTTTTTAACTGATTATATTTATAATGGATTTTCTCGATGGTGATAAAAGATATGAAGACAAATCAAACGGTGTTTGAAACAGCACTTATTATTGTATTTAATTTACCAAGACGAATTGTACCCGATCAATATACCATAAGATATAATACGATAAACTTTTGTGGGGTAATTATTTTTTAACTGATTATATTTATAATGGATTTTCTCGATGGTGATAAAAGATATGAAGACAAATCAAACGGTGTTTGAAACAGCACTTATTATTGTATTTAATTTACCAAGACGAATTGTACCCGATCAATATACCATAAGATATAATACGATAAACTTTTGTGGGGTAATTATTTTTTAACTGATTATATTTATAATGGATTTTCTCGATGGTGATAAAAGATATGAAGACAAATCAAACGGTGTTTGAAACAGCACTTATTATTGTATTTAATTTACCAAGACGAATTGTACCCGATCAATATACCATAAGATATAATACGATAAACTTTTGTGGGGTAATTATTTTTTAACTGATTATATTTATAATGGATTTTCTCGATGGTGATAAAAGATATGAAGACAAATCAAACGGTGTTTGAAACAGCACTTATTATTGTATTTAATTTACCAAGACGAATTGTACCCGATCAATATACCATAAGATATAATACGATAAACTTTTGTGGGGTAATTATTTTTTAACTGATTATATTTATAATGGATTTTCTCGATGGTGATAAAAGATATGAAGACAAATCAAACGGTGTTTGAAACAGCACTTATTATTGTATTTAATTTACCAAGACGAATTGTACCCGATCAATATACCATAAGATATAATACGATAAACTTTTGTGGGGTAATTATTTTTTAACTGATTATATTTATAATGGATTTTCTCGATGGTGATAAAAGATATGAAGACAAATCAAACGGTGTTTGAAACAGCACTTATTATTGTATTTAATTTACCAAGACGAATTGTACCCGATCAATATACCATAAGATATAATACGATAAACTTTTGTGGGGTAATTATTTTTTAACTGATTATATTTATAATGGATTTTCTCGATGGTGATAAAAGATATGAAGACAAATCAAACGGTGTTTGAAACAGCACTTATTATTGTATTTAATTTACCAAGACGAATTGTACCCGATCAATATACCATAAGATATAATACGATAAACTTTTGTGGGGTAATTATTTTTTAACTGATTATATTTATAATGGATTTTCTCGATGGTGATAAAAGATATGAAGACAAATCAAACGGTGTTTGAAACAGCACTTATTATTGTATTTAATTTACCAAGACGAATTGTACCCGATCAATATACCATAAGATATAATACGATAAACTTTTGTGGGGTAATTATTTTTTAACTGATTATATTTATAATGGATTTTCTCGATGGTGATAAAAGATATGAAGACAAATCAAACGGTGTTTGAAACAGCACTTATTATTGTATTTAATTTACCAAGACGAATTGTACCCGATCAATATACCATAAGATATAATACGATAAACTTTTGTGGGGTAATTATTTTTTAACTGATTATATTTATAATGGATTTTCTCGATGGTGATAAAAGATATGAAGACAAATCAAACGGTGTTTGAAACAGCACTTATTATTGTATTTAATTTACCAAGACGAATTGTACCCGATCAATATACCATAAGATATAATACGATAAACTTTTGTGGGGTAATTATTTTTTAACTGATTATATTTATAATGGATTTTCTCGATGGTGATAAAAGATATGAAGACAAATCAAACGGTGTTTGAAACAGCACTTATTATTGTATTTAATTTACCAAGACGAATTGTACCCGATCAATATACCATAAGATATAATACGATAAACTTTTGTGGGGTAATTATTTTTTAACTGATTATATTTATAATGGATTTTCTCGATGGTGATAAAAGATATGAAGACAAATCAAACGGTGTTTGAAACAGCACTTATTATTGTATTTAATTTACCAAGACGAATTGTACCCGATCAATATACCATAAGATATAATACGATAAACTTTTGTGGGGTAATTATTTTTTAACTGATTATATTTATAATGGATTTTCTCGATGGTGATAAAAGATATGAAGACAAATCAAACGGTGTTTGAAACAGCACTTATTATTGTATTTAATTTACCAAGACGAATTGTACCCGATCAATATACCATAAGATATAATACGATAAACTTTTGTGGGGTAATTATTTTTTAACTGATTATATTTATAATGGATTTTCTCGATGGTGATAAAAGATATGAAGACAAATCAAACGGTGTTTGAAACAGCACTTATTATTGTATTTAATTTACCAAGACGAATTGTACCCGATCAATATACCATAAGATATAATACGATAAACTTTTGTGGGGTAATTATTTTTTAACTGATTATATTTATAATGGATTTTCTCGATGGTGATAAAAGATATGAAGACAAATCAAACGGTGTTTGAAACAGCACTTATTATTGTATTTAATTTACCAAGACGAATTGTACCCGATCAATATACCATAAGATATAATACGATAAACTTTTGTGGGGTAATTATTTTTTAACTGATTATATTTATAATGGATTTTCTCGATGGTGATAAAAGATATGAAGACAAATCAAACGGTGTTTGAAACAGCACTTATTATTGTATTTAATTTACCAAGACGAATTGTACCCGATCAATATACCATAAGATATAATACGATAAACTTTTGTGGGGTAATTATTTTTTAACTGATTATATTTATAATGGATTTTCTCGATGGTGATAAAAGATATGAAGACAAATCAAACGGTGTTTGAAACAGCACTTATTATTGTATTTAATTTACCAAGACGAATTGTACCCGATCAATATACCATAAGATATAATACGATAAACTTTTGTGGGGTAATTATTTTTTAACTGATTATATTTATAATGGATTTTCTCGATGGTGATAAAAGATATGAAGACAAATCAAACGGTGTTTGAAACAGCACTTATTATTGTATTTAATTTACCAAGACGAATTGTACCCGATCAATATACCATAAGATATAATACGATAAACTTTTGTGGGGTAATTATTTTTTAACTGATTATATTTATAATGGATTTTCTCGATGGTGATAAAAGATATGAAGACAAATCAAACGGTGTTTGAAACAGCACTTATTATTGTATTTAATTTACCAAGACGAATTGTACCCGATCAATATACCATAAGATATAATACGATAAACTTTTGTGGGGTAATTATTTTTTAACTGATTATATTTATAATGGATTTTCTCGATGGTGATAAAAGATATGAAGACAAATCAAACGGTGTTTGAAACAGCACTTATTATTGTATTTAATTTACCAAGACGAATTGTACCCGATCAATATACCATAAGATATAATACGATAAACTTTTGTGGGGTAATTATTTTTTAACTGATTATATTTATAATGGATTTTCTCGATGGTGATAAAAGATATGAAGACAAATCAAACGGTGTTTGAAACAGCACTTATTATTGTATTTAATTTACCAAGACGAATTGTACCCGATCAATATACCATAAGATATAATACGATAAACTTTTGTGGGGTAATTATTTTTTAACTGATTATATTTATAATGGATTTTCTCGATGGTGATAAAAGATATGAAGACAAATCAAACGGTGTTTGAAACAGCACTTATTATTGTATTTAATTTACCAAGACGAATTGTACCCGATCAATATACCATAAGATATAATACGATAAACTTTTGTGGGGTAATTATTTTTTAACTGATTATATTTATAATGGATTTTCTCGATGGTGATAAAAGATATGAAGACAAATCAAACGGTGTTTGAAACAGCACTTATTATTGTATTTAATTTACCAAGACGAATTGTACCCGATCAATATACCATAAGATATAATACGATAAACTTTTGTGGGGTAATTATTTTTTAACTGATTATATTTATAATGGATTTTCTCGATGGTGATAAAAGATATGAAGACAAATCAAACGGTGTTTGAAACAGCACTTATTATTGTATTTAATTTACCAAGACGAATTGTACCCGATCAATATACCATAAGATATAATACGATAAACTTTTGTGGGGTAATTATTTTTTAACTGATTATATTTATAATGGATTTTCTCGATGGTGATAAAAGATATGAAGACAAATCAAACGGTGTTTGAAACAGCACTTATTATTGTATTTAATTTACCAAGACGAATTGTACCCGATCAATATACCATAAGATATAATACGATAAACTTTTGTGGGGTAATTATTTTTTAACTGATTATATTTATAATGGATTTTCTCGATGGTGATAAAAGATATGAAGACAAATCAAACGGTGTTTGAAACAGCACTTATTATTGTATTTAATTTACCAAGACGAATTGTACCCGATCAATATACCATAAGATATAATACGATAAACTTTTGTGGGGTAATTATTTTTTAACTGATTATATTTATAATGGATTTTCTCGATGGTGATAAAAGATATGAAGACAAATCAAACGGTGTTTGAAACAGCACTTATTATTGTATTTAATTTACCAAGACGAATTGTACCCGATCAATATACCATAAGATATAATACGATAAACTTTTGTGGGGTAATTATTTTTTAACTGATTATATTTATAATGGATTTTCTCGATGGTGATAAAAGATATGAAGACAAATCAAACGGTGTTTGAAACAGCACTTATTATTGTATTTAATTTACCAAGACGAATTGTACCCGATCAATATACCATAAGATATAATACGATAAACTTTTGTGGGGTAATTATTTTTTAACTGATTATATTTATAATGGATTTTCTCGATGGTGATAAAAGATATGAAGACAAATCAAACGGTGTTTGAAACAGCACTTATTATTGTATTTAATTTACCAAGACGAATTGTACCCGATCAATATACCATAAGATATAATACGATAAACTTTTGTGGGGTAATTATTTTTTAACTGATTATATTTATAATGGATTTTCTCGATGGTGATAAAAGATATGAAGACAAATCAAACGGTGTTTGAAACAGCACTTATTATTGTATTTAATTTACCAAGACGAATTGTACCCGATCAATATACCATAAGATATAATACGATAAACTTTTGTGGGGTAATTATTTTTTAACTGATTATATTTATAATGGATTTTCTCGATGGTGATAAAAGATATGAAGACAAATCAAACGGTGTTTGAAACAGCACTTATTATTGTATTTAATTTACCAAGACGAATTGTACCCGATCAATATACCATAAGATATAATACGATAAACTTTTGTGGGGTAATTATTTTTTAACTGATTATATTTATAATGGATTTTCTCGATGGTGATAAAAGATATGAAGACAAATCAAACGGTGTTTGAAACAGCACTTATTATTGTATTTAATTTACCAAGACGAATTGTACCCGATCAATATACCATAAGATATAATACGATAAACTTTTGTGGGGTAATTATTTTTTAACTGATTATATTTATAATGGATTTTCTCGATGGTGATAAAAGATATGAAGACAAATCAAACGGTGTTTGAAACAGCACTTATTATTGTATTTAATTTACCAAGACGAATTGTACCCGATCAATATACCATAAGATATAATACGATAAACTTTTGTGGGGTAATTATTTTTTAACTGATTATATTTATAATGGATTTTCTCGATGGTGATAAAAGATATGAAGACAAATCAAACGGTGTTTGAAACAGCACTTATTATTGTATTTAATTTACCAAGACGAATTGTACCCGATCAATATACCATAAGATATAATACGATAAACTTTTGTGGGGTAATTATTTTTTAACTGATTATATTTATAATGGATTTTCTCGATGGTGATAAAAGATATGAAGACAAATCAAACGGTGTTTGAAACAGCACTTATTATTGTATTTAATTTACCAAGACGAATTGTACCCGATCAATATACCATAAGATATAATACGATAAACTTTTGTGGGGTAATTATTTTTTAACTGATTATATTTATAATGGATTTTCTCGATGGTGATAAAAGATATGAAGACAAATCAAACGGTGTTTGAAACAGCACTTATTATTGTATTTAATTTACCAAGACGAATTGTACCCGATCAATATACCATAAGATATAATACGATAAACTTTTGTGGGGTAATTATTTTTTAACTGATTATATTTATAATGGATTTTCTCGATGGTGATAAAAGATATGAAGACAAATCAAACGGTGTTTGAAACAGCACTTATTATTGTATTTAATTTACCAAGACGAATTGTACCCGATCAATATACCATAAGATATAATACGATAAACTTTTGTGGGGTAATTATTTTTTAACTGATTATATTTATAATGGATTTTCTCGATGGTGATAAAAGATATGAAGACAAATCAAACGGTGTTTGAAACAGCACTTATTATTGTATTTAATTTACCAAGACGAATTGTACCCGATCAATATACCATAAGATATAATACGATAAACTTTTGTGGGGTAATTATTTTTTAACTGATTATATTTATAATGGATTTTCTCGATGGTGATAAAAGATATGAAGACAAATCAAACGGTGTTTGAAACAGCACTTATTATTGTATTTAATTTACCAAGACGAATTGTACCCGATCAATATACCATAAGATATAATACGATAAACTTTTGTGGGGTAATTATTTTTTAACTGATTATATTTATAATGGATTTTCTCGATGGTGATAAAAGATATGAAGACAAATCAAACGGTGTTTGAAACAGCACTTATTATTGTATTTAATTTACCAAGACGAATTGTACCCGATCAATATACCATAAGATATAATACGATAAACTTTTGTGGGGTAATTATTTTTTAACTGATTATATTTATAATGGATTTTCTCGATGGTGATAAAAGATATGAAGACAAATCAAACGGTGTTTGAAACAGCACTTATTATTGTATTTAATTTACCAAGACGAATTGTACCCGATCAATATACCATAAGATATAATACGATAAACTTTTGTGGGGTAATTATTTTTTAACTGATTATATTTATAATGGATTTTCTCGATGGTGATAAAAGATATGAAGACAAATCAAACGGTGTTTGAAACAGCACTTATTATTGTATTTAATTTACCAAGACGAATTGTACCCGATCAATATACCATAAGATATAATACGATAAACTTTTGTGGGGTAATTATTTTTTAACTGATTATATTTATAATGGATTTTCTCGATGGTGATAAAAGATATGAAGACAAATCAAACGGTGTTTGAAACAGCACTTATTATTGTATTTAATTTACCAAGACGAATTGTACCCGATCAATATACCATAAGATATAATACGATAAACTTTTGTGGGGTAATTATTTTTTAACTGATTATATTTATAATGGATTTTCTCGATGGTGATAAAAGATATGAAGACAAATCAAACGGTGTTTGAAACAGCACTTATTATTGTATTTAATTTACCAAGACGAATTGTACCCGATCAATATACCATAAGATATAATACGATAAACTTTTGTGGGGTAATTATTTTTTAACTGATTATATTTATAATGGATTTTCTCGATGGTGATAAAAGATATGAAGACAAATCAAACGGTGTTTGAAACAGCACTTATTATTGTATTTAATTTACCAAGACGAATTGTACCCGATCAATATACCATAAGATATAATACGATAAACTTTTGTGGGGTAATTATTTTTTAACTGATTATATTTATAATGGATTTTCTCGATGGTGATAAAAGATATGAAGACAAATCAAACGGTGTTTGAAACAGCACTTATTATTGTATTTAATTTACCAAGACGAATTGTACCCGATCAATATACCATAAGATATAATACGATAAACTTTTGTGGGGTAATTATTTTTTAACTGATTATATTTATAATGGATTTTCTCGATGGTGATAAAAGATATGAAGACAAATCAAACGGTGTTTGAAACAGCACTTATTATTGTATTTAATTTACCAAGACGAATTGTACCCGATCAATATACCATAAGATATAATACGATAAACTTTTGTGGGGTAATTATTTTTTAACTGATTATATTTATAATGGATTTTCTCGATGGTGATAAAAGATATGAAGACAAATCAAACGGTGTTTGAAACAGCACTTATTATTGTATTTAATTTACCAAGACGAATTGTACCCGATCAATATACCATAAGATATAATACGATAAACTTTTGTGGGGTAATTATTTTTTAACTGATTATATTTATAATGGATTTTCTCGATGGTGATAAAAGATATGAAGACAAATCAAACGGTGTTTGAAACAGCACTTATTATTGTATTTAATTTACCAAGACGAATTGTACCCGATCAATATACCATAAGATATAATACGATAAACTTTTGTGGGGTAATTATTTTTTAACTGATTATATTTATAATGGATTTTCTCGATGGTGATAAAAGATATGAAGACAAATCAAACGGTGTTTGAAACAGCACTTATTATTGTATTTAATTTACCAAGACGAATTGTACCCGATCAATATACCATAAGATATAATACGATAAACTTTTGTGGGGTAATTATTTTTTAACTGATTATATTTATAATGGATTTTCTCGATGGTGATAAAAGATATGAAGACAAATCAAACGGTGTTTGAAACAGCACTTATTATTGTATTTAATTTACCAAGACGAATTGTACCCGATCAATATACCATAAGATATAATACGATAAACTTTTGTGGGGTAATTATTTTTTAACTGATTATATTTATAATGGATTTTCTCGATGGTGATAAAAGATATGAAGACAAATCAAACGGTGTTTGAAACAGCACTTATTATTGTATTTAATTTACCAAGACGAATTGTACCCGATCAATATACCATAAGATATAATACGATAAACTTTTGTGGGGTAATTATTTTTTAACTGATTATATTTATAATGGATTTTCTCGATGGTGATAAAAGATATGAAGACAAATCAAACGGTGTTTGAAACAGCACTTATTATTGTATTTAATTTACCAAGACGAATTGTACCCGATCAATATACCATAAGATATAATACGATAAACTTTTGTGGGGTAATTATTTTTTAACTGATTATATTTATAATGGATTTTCTCGATGGTGATAAAAGATATGAAGACAAATCAAACGGTGTTTGAAACAGCACTTATTATTGTATTTAATTTACCAAGACGAATTGTACCCGATCAATATACCATAAGATATAATACGATAAACTTTTGTGGGGTAATTATTTTTTAACTGATTATATTTATAATGGATTTTCTCGATGGTGATAAAAGATATGAAGACAAATCAAACGGTGTTTGAAACAGCACTTATTATTGTATTTAATTTACCAAGACGAATTGTACCCGATCAATATACCATAAGATATAATACGATAAACTTTTGTGGGGTAATTATTTTTTAACTGATTATATTTATAATGGATTTTCTCGATGGTGATAAAAGATATGAAGACAAATCAAACGGTGTTTGAAACAGCACTTATTATTGTATTTAATTTACCAAGACGAATTGTACCCGATCAATATACCATAAGATATAATACGATAAACTTTTGTGGGGTAATTATTTTTTAACTGATTATATTTATAATGGATTTTCTCGATGGTGATAAAAGATATGAAGACAAATCAAACGGTGTTTGAAACAGCACTTATTATTGTATTTAATTTACCAAGACGAATTGTACCCGATCAATATACCATAAGATATAATACGATAAACTTTTGTGGGGTAATTATTTTTTAACTGATTATATTTATAATGGATTTTCTCGATGGTGATAAAAGATATGAAGACAAATCAAACGGTGTTTGAAACAGCACTTATTATTGTATTTAATTTACCAAGACGAATTGTACCCGATCAATATACCATAAGATATAATACGATAAACTTTTGTGGGGTAATTATTTTTTAACTGATTATATTTATAATGGATTTTCTCGATGGTGATAAAAGATATGAAGACAAATCAAACGGTGTTTGAAACAGCACTTATTATTGTATTTAATTTACCAAGACGAATTGTACCCGATCAATATACCATAAGATATAATACGATAAACTTTTGTGGGGTAATTATTTTTTAACTGATTATATTTATAATGGATTTTCTCGATGGTGATAAAAGATATGAAGACAAATCAAACGGTGTTTGAAACAGCACTTATTATTGTATTTAATTTACCAAGACGAATTGTACCCGATCAATATACCATAAGATATAATACGATAAACTTTTGTGGGGTAATTATTTTTTAACTGATTATATTTATAATGGATTTTCTCGATGGTGATAAAAGATATGAAGACAAATCAAACGGTGTTTGAAACAGCACTTATTATTGTATTTAATTTACCAAGACGAATTGTACCCGATCAATATACCATAAGATATAATACGATAAACTTTTGTGGGGTAATTATTTTTTAACTGATTATATTTATAATGGATTTTCTCGATGGTGATAAAAGATATGAAGACAAATCAAACGGTGTTTGAAACAGCACTTATTATTGTATTTAATTTACCAAGACGAATTGTACCCGATCAATATACCATAAGATATAATACGATAAACTTTTGTGGGGTAATTATTTTTTAACTGATTATATTTATAATGGATTTTCTCGATGGTGATAAAAGATATGAAGACAAATCAAACGGTGTTTGAAACAGCACTTATTATTGTATTTAATTTACCAAGACGAATTGTACCCGATCAATATACCATAAGATATAATACGATAAACTTTTGTGGGGTAATTATTTTTTAACTGATTATATTTATAATGGATTTTCTCGATGGTGATAAAAGATATGAAGACAAATCAAACGGTGTTTGAAACAGCACTTATTATTGTATTTAATTTACCAAGACGAATTGTACCCGATCAATATACCATAAGATATAATACGATAAACTTTTGTGGGGTAATTATTTTTTAACTGATTATATTTATAATGGATTTTCTCGATGGTGATAAAAGATATGAAGACAAATCAAACGGTGTTTGAAACAGCACTTATTATTGTATTTAATTTACCAAGACGAATTGTACCCGATCAATATACCATAAGATATAATACGATAAACTTTTGTGGGGTAATTATTTTTTAACTGATTATATTTATAATGGATTTTCTCGATGGTGATAAAAGATATGAAGACAAATCAAACGGTGTTTGAAACAGCACTTATTATTGTATTTAATTTACCAAGACGAATTGTACCCGATCAATATACCATAAGATATAATACGATAAACTTTTGTGGGGTAATTATTTTTTAACTGATTATATTTATAATGGATTTTCTCGATGGTGATAAAAGATATGAAGACAAATCAAACGGTGTTTGAAACAGCACTTATTATTGTATTTAATTTACCAAGACGAATTGTACCCGATCAATATACCATAAGATATAATACGATAAACTTTTGTGGGGTAATTATTTTTTAACTGATTATATTTATAATGGATTTTCTCGATGGTGATAAAAGATATGAAGACAAATCAAACGGTGTTTGAAACAGCACTTATTATTGTATTTAATTTACCAAGACGAATTGTACCCGATCAATATACCATAAGATATAATACGATAAACTTTTGTGGGGTAATTATTTTTTAACTGATTATATTTATAATGGATTTTCTCGATGGTGATAAAAGATATGAAGACAAATCAAACGGTGTTTGAAACAGCACTTATTATTGTATTTAATTTACCAAGACGAATTGTACCCGATCAATATACCATAAGATATAATACGATAAACTTTTGTGGGGTAATTATTTTTTAACTGATTATATTTATAATGGATTTTCTCGATGGTGATAAAAGATATGAAGACAAATCAAACGGTGTTTGAAACAGCACTTATTATTGTATTTAATTTACCAAGACGAATTGTACCCGATCAATATACCATAAGATATAATACGATAAACTTTTGTGGGGTAATTATTTTTTAACTGATTATATTTATAATGGATTTTCTCGATGGTGATAAAAGATATGAAGACAAATCAAACGGTGTTTGAAACAGCACTTATTATTGTATTTAATTTACCAAGACGAATTGTACCCGATCAATATACCATAAGATATAATACGATAAACTTTTGTGGGGTAATTATTTTTTAACTGATTATATTTATAATGGATTTTCTCGATGGTGATAAAAGATATGAAGACAAATCAAACGGTGTTTGAAACAGCACTTATTATTGTATTTAATTTACCAAGACGAATTGTACCCGATCAATATACCATAAGATATAATACGATAAACTTTTGTGGGGTAATTATTTTTTAACTGATTATATTTATAATGGATTTTCTCGATGGTGATAAAAGATATGAAGACAAATCAAACGGTGTTTGAAACAGCACTTATTATTGTATTTAATTTACCAAGACGAATTGTACCCGATCAATATACCATAAGATATAATACAATAAACTTTTGTGGGGTAATTATTTTTTAACTGATTATATTTATAATGGATTTTCTCGATGGTGATAAAAGATATGAAGACAAATCAAACGGTGTTTGAAACAGCACTTATTATTGTATTTAATTTACCAAGACGAATTGTACCCGATCAATATACCATAAGATATAATACGATAAACTTTTGTGGGGTAATTATTTTTTAACTGATTATATTTATAATGGATTTTCTCGATGGTGATAAAAGATATGAAGACAAATCAAACGGTGTTTGAAACAGCACTTATTATTGTATTTAATTTACCAAGACGAATTGTACCCGATCAATATACCATAAGATATAATACGATAAACTTTTGTGGGGTAATTATTTTTTAACTGATTATATTTATAATGGATTTTCTCGATGGTGATAAAAGATATGAAGACAAATCAAACGGTGTTTGAAACAGCACTTATTATTGTATTTAATTTACCAAGACGAATTGTACCCGATCAATATACCATAAGATATAATACAATAAACTTTTGTGGGGTAATTATTTTTTAACTGATTATATTTATAATGGATTTTCTCGATGGTGATAAAAGATATGAAGACAAATCAAACGGTGTTTGAAACAGCACTTATTATTGTATTTAATTTACCAAGACGAATTGTACCCGATCAATATACCATAAGATATAATACAATAAACTTTTGTGGGGTAATTATTTTTTAACTGATTATATTTATAATGGATTTTCTCGATGGTGATAAAAGATATGAAGACAAATCAAACGGTGTTTGAAACAGCACTTATTATTGTATTTAATTTACCAAGACGAATTGTACCCGATCAATATACCATAAGATATAATACGATAAACTTTTGTGGGGTAATTATTTTTTAACTGATTATATTTATAATGGATTTTCTCGATGGTGATAAAAGATATGAAGACAAATCAAACGGTGTTTGAAACAGCACTTATTATTGTATTTAATTTACCAAGACGAATTGTACCCGATCAATATACCATAAGATATAATACAATAAACTTTTGTGGGGTAATTATTTTTTAACTGATTATATTTATAATGGATTTTCTCGATGGTGATAAAAGATATGAAGACAAATCAAACGGTGTTTGAAACAGCACTTATTATTGTATTTAATTTACCAAGACGAATTGTACCCGATCAATATACCATAAGATATAATACGATAAACTTTTGTGGGGTAATTATTTTTTAACTGATTATATTTATAATGGATTTTCTCGATGGTGATAAAAGATATGAAGACAAATCAAACGGTGTTTGAAACAGCACTTATTATTGTATTTAATTTACCAAGACGAATTGTACCCGATCAATATACCATAAGATATAATACAATAAACTTTTGTGGGGTAATTATTTTTTAACTGATTATATTTATAATGGATTTTCTCGATGGTGATAAAAGATATGAAGACAAATCAAACGGTGTTTGAAACAGCACTTATTATTGTATTTAATTTACCAAGACGAATTGTACCCGATCAATATACCATAAGATATAATACAATAAACTTTTGTGGGGTAATTATTTTTTAACTGATTATATTTATAATGGATTTTCTCGATGGTGATAAAAGATATGAAGACAAATCAAACGGTGTTTGAAACAGCACTTATTATTGTATTTAATTTACCAAGACGAATTGTACCCGATCAATATACCATAAGATATAATACGATAAACTTTTGTGGGGTAATTATTTTTTAACTGATTATATTTATAATGGATTTTCTCGATGGTGATAAAAGATATGAAGACAAATCAAACGGTGTTTGAAACAGCACTTATTATTGTATTTAATTTACCAAGACGAATTGTACCCGATCAATATACCATAAGATATAATACAATAAACTTTTGTGGGGTAATTATTTTTTAACTGATTATATTTATAATGGATTTTCTCGATGGTGATAAAAGATATGAAGACAAATCAAACGGTGTTTGAAACAGCACTTATTATTGTATTTAATTTACCAAGACGAATTGTACCCGATCAATATACCATAAGATATAATACGATAAACTTTTGTGGGGTAATTATTTTTTAACTGATTATATTTATAATGGATTTTCTCGATGGTGATAAAAGATATGAAGACAAATCAAACGGTGTTTGAAACAGCACTTATTATTGTATTTAATTTACCAAGACGAATTGTACCCGATCAATATACCATAAGATATAATACAATAAACTTTTGTGGGGTAATTATTTTTTAACTGATTATATTTATAATGGATTTTCTCGATGGTGATAAAAGATATGAAGACAAATCAAACGGTGTTTGAAACAGCACTTATTATTGTATTTAATTTACCAAGACGAATTGTACCCGATCAATATACCATAAGATATAATACGATAAACTTTTGTGGGGTAATTATTTTTTAACTGATTATATTTATAATGGATTTTCTCGATGGTGATAAAAGATATGAAGACAAATCAAACGGTGTTTGAAACAGCACTTATTATTGTATTTAATTTACCAAGACGAATTGTACCCGATCAATATACCATAAGATATAATACAATAAACTTTTGTGGGGTAATTATTTTTTAACTGATTATATTTATAATGGATTTTCTCGATGGTGATAAAAGATATGAAGACAAATCAAACGGTGTTTGAAACAGCACTTATTATTGTATTTAATTTACCAAGACGAATTGTACCCGATCAATATACCATAAGATATAATACAATAAACTTTTGTGGGGTAATTATTTTTTAACTGATTATATTTATAATGGATTTTCTCGATGGTGATAAAAGATATGAAGACAAATCAAACGGTGTTTGAAACAGCACTTATTATTGTATTTAATTTACCAAGACGAATTGTACCCGATCAATATACCATAAGATATAATACAATAAACTTTTGTGGGGTAATTATTTTTTAACTGATTATATTTATAATGGATTTTCTCGATGGTGATAAAAGATATGAAGACAAATCAAACGGTGTTTGAAACAGCACTTATTATTGTATTTAATTTACCAAGACGAATTGTACCCGATCAATATACCATAAGATATAATACGATAAACTTTTGTGGGGTAATTATTTTTTAACTGATTATATTTATAATGGATTTTCTCGATGGTGATAAAAGATATGAAGACAAATCAAACGGTGTTTGAAACAGCACTTATTATTGTATTTAATTTACCAAGACGAATTGTACCCGATCAATATACCATAAGATATAATACAATAAACTTTTGTGGGGTAATTATTTTTTAACTGATTATATTTATAATGGATTTTCTCGATGGTGATAAAAGATATGAAGACAAATCAAACGGTGTTTGAAACAGCACTTATTATTGTATTTAATTTACCAAGACGAATTGTACCCGATCAATATACCATAAGATATAATACAATAAACTTTTGTGGGGTAATTATTTTTTAACTGATTATATTTATAATGGATTTTCTCGATGGTGATAAAAGATATGAAGACAAATCAAACGGTGTTTGAAACAGCACTTATTATTGTATTTAATTTACCAAGACGAATTGTACCCGATCAATATACCATAAGATATAATACAATAAACTTTTGTGGGGTAATTATTTTTTAACTGATTATATTTATAATGGATTTTCTCGATGGTGATAAAAGATATGAAGACAAATCAAACGGTGTTTGAAACAGCACTTATTATTGTATTTAATTTACCAAGACGAATTGTACCCGATCAATATACCATAAGATATAATACAATAAACTTTTGTGGGGTAATTATTTTTTAACTGATTATATTTATAATGGATTTTCTCGATGGTGATAAAAGATATGAAGACAAATCAAACGGTGTTTGAAACAGCACTTATTATTGTATTTAATTTACCAAGACGAATTGTACCCGATCAATATACCATAAGATATAATACAATAAACTTTTGTGGGGTAATTATTTTTTAACTGATTATATTTATAATGGATTTTCTCGATGGTGATAAAAGATATGAAGACAAATCAAACGGTGTTTGAAACAGCACTTATTATTGTATTTAATTTACCAAGACGAATTGTACCCGATCAATATACCATAAGATATAATACAATAAACTTTTGTGGGGTAATTATTTTTTAACTGATTATATTTATAATGGATTTTCTCGATGGTGATAAAAGATATGAAGACAAATCAAACGGTGTTTGAAACAGCACTTATTATTGTATTTAATTTACCAAGACGAATTGTACCCGATCAATATACCATAAGATATAATACAATAAACTTTTGTGGGGTAATTATTTTTTAACTGATTATATTTATAATGGATTTTCTCGATGGTGATAAAAGATATGAAGACAAATCAAACGGTGTTTGAAACAGCACTTATTATTGTATTTAATTTACCAAGACGAATTGTACCCGATCAATATACCATAAGATATAATACAATAAACTTTTGTGGGGTAATTATTTTTTAACTGATTATATTTATAATGGATTTTCTCGATGGTGATAAAAGATATGAAGACAAATCAAACGGTGTTTGAAACAGCACTTATTATTGTATTTAATTTACCAAGACGAATTGTACCCGATCAATATACCATAAGATATAATACAATAAACTTTTGTGGGGTAATTATTTTTTAACTGATTATATTTATAATGGATTTTCTCGATGGTGATAAAAGATATGAAGACAAATCAAACGGTGTTTGAAACAGCACTTATTATTGTATTTAATTTACCAAGACGAATTGTACCCGATCAATATACCATAAGATATAATACAATAAACTTTTGTGGGGTAATTATTTTTTAACTGATTATATTTATAATGGATTTTCTCGATGGTGATAAAAGATATGAAGACAAATCAAACGGTGTTTGAAACAGCACTTATTATTGTATTTAATTTACCAAGACGAATTGTACCCGATCAATATACCATAAGATATAATACAATAAACTTTTGTGGGGTAATTATTTTTTAACTGATTATATTTATAATGGATTTTCTCGATGGTGATAAAAGATATGAAGACAAATCAAACGGTGTTTGAAACAGCACTTATTATTGTATTTAATTTACCAAGACGAATTGTACCCGATCAATATACCATAAGATATAATACAATAAACTTTTGTGGGGTAATTATTTTTTAACTGATTATATTTATAATGGATTTTCTCGATGGTGATAAAAGATATGAAGACAAATCAAACGGTGTTTGAAACAGCACTTATTATTGTATTTAATTTACCAAGACGAATTGTACCCGATCAATATACCATAAGATATAATACAATAAACTTTTGTGGGGTAATTATTTTTTAACTGATTATATTTATAATGGATTTTCTCGATGGTGATAAAAGATATGAAGACAAATCAAACGGTGTTTGAAACAGCACTTATTATTGTATTTAATTTACCAAGACGAATTGTACCCGATCAATATACCATAAGATATAATACAATAAACTTTTGTGGGGTAATTATTTTTTAACTGATTATATTTATAATGGATTTTCTCGATGGTGATAAAAGATATGAAGACAAATCAAACGGTGTTTGAAACAGCACTTATTATTGTATTTAATTTACCAAGACGAATTGTACCCGATCAATATACCATAAGATATAATACAATAAACTTTTGTGGGGTAATTATTTTTTAACTGATTATATTTATAATGGATTTTCTCGATGGTGATAAAAGATATGAAGACAAATCAAACGGTGTTTGAAACAGCACTTATTATTGTATTTAATTTACCAAGACGAATTGTACCCGATCAATATACCATAAGATATAATACAATAAACTTTTGTGGGGTAATTATTTTTTAACTGATTATATTTATAATGGATTTTCTCGATGGTGATAAAAGATATGAAGACAAATCAAACGGTGTTTGAAACAGCACTTATTATTGTATTTAATTTACCAAGACGAATTGTACCCGATCAATATACCATAAGATATAATACAATAAACTTTTGTGGGGTAATTATTTTTTAACTGATTATATTTATAATGGATTTTCTCGATGGTGATAAAAGATATGAAGACAAATCAAACGGTGTTTGAAACAGCACTTATTATTGTATTTAATTTACCAAGACGAATTGTACCCGATCAATATACCATAAGATATAATACAATAAACTTTTGTGGGGTAATTATTTTTTAACTGATTATATTTATAATGGATTTTCTCGATGGTGATAAAAGATATGAAGACAAATCAAACGGTGTTTGAAACAGCACTTATTATTGTATTTAATTTACCAAGACGAATTGTACCCGATCAATATACCATAAGATATAATACAATAAACTTTTGTGGGGTAATTATTTTTTAACTGATTATATTTATAATGGATTTTCTCGATGGTGATAAAAGATATGAAGACAAATCAAACGGTGTTTGAAACAGCACTTATTATTGTATTTAATTTACCAAGACGAATTGTACCCGATCAATATACCATAAGATATAATACAATAAACTTTTGTGGGGTAATTATTTTTTAACTGATTATATTTATAATGGATTTTCTCGATGGTGATAAAAGATATGAAGACAAATCAAACGGTGTTTGAAACAGCACTTATTATTGTATTTAATTTACCAAGACGAATTGTACCCGATCAATATACCATAAGATATAATACAATAAACTTTTGTGGGGTAATTATTTTTTAACTGATTATATTTATAATGGATTTTCTCGATGGTGATAAAAGATATGAAGACAAATCAAACGGTGTTTGAAACAGCACTTATTATTGTATTTAATTTACCAAGACGAATTGTACCCGATCAATATACCATAAGATATAATACAATAAACTTTTGTGGGGTAATTATTTTTTAACTGATTATATTTATAATGGATTTTCTCGATGGTGATAAAAGATATGAAGACAAATCAAACGGTGTTTGAAACAGCACTTATTATTGTATTTAATTTACCAAGACGAATTGTACCCGATCAATATACCATAAGATATAATACAATAAACTTTTGTGGGGTAATTATTTTTTAACTGATTATTTTATTATGGATTTTCTCGATGGTGATAAAAGATATGAAGACAAATCAAACGGTGTTTGAAACAGCACTTATTATTGTATTTAATTTACCAAGACGAATTGTACCCGATCAATATACCATAAGATATAATACAATAAACTTTTGTGGGGTAATTATTTTTTAACTGATTATATTTATAATGGATTTTCTCGATGGTGATAAAAGATATGAAGACAAATCAAACGGTGTTTGAAACAGCACTTATTATTGTATTTAATTTACCAAGACGAATTGTACCCGATCAATATACCATAAGATATAATACAATAAACTTTTGTGGGGTAATTATTTTTTAACTGATTATATTTATAATGGATTTTCTCGATGGTGATAAAAGATATGAAGACAAATCAAACGGTGTTTGAAACAGCACTTATTATTGTATTTAATTTACCAAGACGAATTGTACCCGATCAATATACCATAAGATATAATACAATAAACTTTTGTGGGGTAATTATTTTTTAACTGATTATATTTATAATGGATTTTCTCGATGGTGATAAAAGATATGAAGACAAATCAAACGGTGTTTGAAACAGCACTTATTATTGTATTTAATTTACCAAGACGAATTGTACCCGATCAATATACCATAAGATATAATACAATAAACTTTTGTGGGGTAATTATTTTTTAACTGATTATATTTATAATGGATTTTCTCGATGGTGATAAAAGATATGAAGACAAATCAAACGGTGTTTGAAACAGCACTTATTATTGTATTTAATTTACCAAGACGAATTGTACCCGATCAATATACCATAAGATATAATACAATAAACTTTTGTGGGGTAATTATTTTTTAACTGATTATATTTATAATGGATTTTCTCGATGGTGATAAAAGATATGAAGACAAATCAAACGGTGTTTGAAACAGCACTTATTATTGTATTTAATTTACCAAGACGAATTGTACCCGATCAATATACCATAAGATATAATACAATAAACTTTTGTGGGGTAATTATTTTTTAACTGATTATATTTATAATGGATTTTCTCGATGGTGATAAAAGATATGAAGACAAATCAAACGGTGTTTGAAACAGCACTTATTATTGTATTTAATTTACCAAGACGAATTGTACCCGATCAATATACCATAAGATATAATACAATAAACTTTTGTGGGGTAATTATTTTTTAACTGATTATATTTATAATGGATTTTCTCGATGGTGATAAAAGATATGAAGACAAATCAAACGGTGTTTGAAACAGCACTTATTATTGTATTTAATTTACCAAGACGAATTGTACCCGATCAATATACCATAAGATATAATACAATAAACTTTTGTGGGGTAATTATTTTTTAACTGATTATATTTATAATGGATTTTCTCGATGGTGATAAAAGATATGAAGACAAATCAAACGGTGTTTGAAACAGCACTTATTATTGTATTTAATTTACCAAGACGAATTGTACCCGATCAATATACCATAAGATATAATACAATAAACTTTTGTGGGGTAATTATTTTTTAACTGATTATATTTATAATGGATTTTCTCGATGGTGATAAAAGATATGAAGACAAATCAAACGGTGTTTGAAACAGCACTTATTATTGTATTTAATTTACCAAGACGAATTGTACCCGATCAATATACCATAAGATATAATACAATAAACTTTTGTGGGGTAATTATTTTTTAACTGATTATATTTATAATGGATTTTCTCGATGGTGATAAAAGATATGAAGACAAATCAAACGGTGTTTGAAACAGCACTTATTATTGTATTTAATTTACCAAGACGAATTGTACCCGATCAATATACCATAAGATATAATACAATAAACTTTTGTGGGGTAATTATTTTTTAACTGATTATATTTATAATGGATTTTCTCGATGGTGATAAAAGATATGAAGACAAATCAAACGGTGTTTGAAACAGCACTTATTATTGTATTTAATTTACCAAGACGAATTGTACCCGATCAATATACCATAAGATATAATACAATAAACTTTTGTGGGGTAATTATTTTTTAACTGATTATATTTATAATGGATTTTCTCGATGGTGATAAAAGATATGAAGACAAATCAAACGGTGTTTGAAACAGCACTTATTATTGTATTTAATTTACCAAGACGAATTGTACCCGATCAATATACCATAAGATATAATACAATAAACTTTTGTGGGGTAATTATTTTTTAACTGATTATATTTATAATGGATTTTCTCGATGGTGATAAAAGATATGAAGACAAATCAAACGGTGTTTGAAACAGCACTTATTATTGTATTTAATTTACCAAGACGAATTGTACCCGATCAATATACCATAAGATATAATACAATAAACTTTTGTGGGGTAATTATTTTTTAACTGATTATATTTATAATGGATTTTCTCGATGGTGATAAAAGATATGAAGACAAATCAAACGGTGTTTGAAACAGCACTTATTATTGTATTTAATTTACCAAGACGAATTGTACCCGATCAATATACCATAAGATATAATACAATAAACTTTTGTGGGGTAATTATTTTTTAACTGATTATATTTATAATGGATTTTCTCGATGGTGATAAAAGATATGAAGACAAATCAAACGGTGTTTGAAACAGCACTTATTATTGTATTTAATTTACCAAGACGAATTGTACCCGATCAATATACCATAAGATATAATACAATAAACTTTTGTGGGGTAATTATTTTTTAACTGATTATATTTATAATGGATTTTCTCGATGGTGATAAAAGATATGAAGACAAATCAAACGGTGTTTGAAACAGCACTTATTATTGTATTTAATTTACCAAGACGAATTGTACCCGATCAATATACCATAAGATATAATACAATAAACTTTTGTGGGGTAATTATTTTTTAACTGATTATATTTATAATGGATTTTCTCGATGGTGATAAAAGATATGAAGACAAATCAAACGGTGTTTGAAACAGCACTTATTATTGTATTTAATTTACCAAGACGAATTGTACCCGATCAATATACCATAAGATATAATACAATAAACTTTTGTGGGGTAATTATTTTTTAACTGATTATATTTATAATGGATTTTCTCGATGGTGATAAAAGATATGAAGACAAATCAAACGGTGTTTGAAACAGCACTTATTATTGTATTTAATTTACCAAGACGAATTGTACCCGATCAATATACCATAAGATATAATACAATAAACTTTTGTGGGGTAATTATTTTTTAACTGATTATATTTATAATGGATTTTCTCGATGGTGATAAAAGATATGAAGACAAATCAAACGGTGTTTGAAACAGCACTTATTATTGTATTTAATTTACCAAGACGAATTGTACCCGATCAATATACCATAAGATATAATACAATAAACTTTTGTGGGGTAATTATTTTTTAACTGATTATATTTATAATGGATTTTCTCGATGGTGATAAAAGATATGAAGACAAGTCAAACGGTGTTTGAAACAGCACTTATTATTGTATTTAATTTACCAAGACGAATTGTACCCGATCAATATACCATAAGATATAATACAATAAACTTTTGTGGGGTAATTATTTTTTAACTGATTATATTTATAATGGATTTTCTCGATGGTGATAAAAGATATGAAGACAAATCAAACGGTGTTTGAAACAGCACTTATTATTGTATTTAATTTACCAAGACGAATTGTACCCGATCAATATACCATAAGATATAATACAATAAACTTTTGTGGGGTAATTATTTTTTAACTGATTATATTTATAATGGATTTTCTCGATGGTGATAAAAGATATGAAGACAAATCAAACGGTGTTTGAAACAGCACTTATTATTGTATTTAATTTACCAAGACGAATTGTACCCGATCAATATACCATAAGATATAATACAATAAACTTTTGTGGGGTAATTATTTTTTAACTGATTATATTTATAATGGATTTTCTCGATGGTGATAAAAGATATGAAGACAAATCAAACGGTGTTTGAAACAGCACTTATTATTGTATTTAATTTACCAAGACGAATTGTACCCGATCAATATACCATAAGATATAATACAATAAACTTTTGTGGGGTAATTATTTTTTAACTGATTATATTTATAATGGATTTTCTCGATGGTGATAAAAGATATGAAGACAAGTCAAACGGTGTTTGAAACAGCACTTATTATTGTATTTAATTTACCAAGACGAATTGTACCCGATCAATATACCATAAGATATAATACAATAAACTTTTGTGGGGTAATTATTTTTTAACTGATTATATTTATAATGGATTTTCTCGATGGTGATAAAAGATATGAAGACAAATCAAACGGTGTTTGAAACAGCACTTATTATTGTATTTAATTTACCAAGACGAATTGTACCCGATCAATATACCATAAGATATAATACAATAAACTTTTGTGGGGTAATTATTTTTTAACTGATTATATTTATAATGGATTTTCTCGATGGTGATAAAAGATATGAAGACAAATCAAACGGTGTTTGAAACAGCACTTATTATTGTATTTAATTTACCAAGACGAATTGTACCCGATCAATATACCATAAGATATAATACAATAAACTTTTGTGGGGTAATTATTTTTTAACTGATTATATTTATAATGGATTTTCTCGATGGTGATAAAAGATATGAAGACAAATCAAACGGTGTTTGAAACAGCACTTATTATTGTATTTAATTTACCAAGACGAATTGTACCCGATCAATATACCATAAGATATAATACAATAAACTTTTGTGGGGTAATTATTTTTTAACTGATTATATTTATAATGGATTTTCTCGATGGTGATAAAAGATATGAAGACAAATCAAACGGTGTTTGAAACAGCACTTATTATTGTATTTAATTTACCAAGACGAATTGTACCCGATCAATATACCATAAGATATAATACAATAAACTTTTGTGGGGTAATTATTTTTTAACTGATTATATTTATAATGGATTTTCTCGATGGTGATAAAAGATATGAAGACAAATCAAACGGTGTTTGAAACAGCACTTATTATTGTATTTAATTTACCAAGACGAATTGTACCCGATCAATATACCATAAGATATAATACAATAAACTTTTGTGGGGTAATTATTTTTTAACTGATTATATTTATAATGGATTTTCTCGATGGTGATAAAAGATATGAAGACAAATCAAACGGTGTTTGAAACAGCACTTATTATTGTATTTAATTTACCAAGACGAATTGTACCCGATCAATATACCATAAGATATAATACAATAAACTTTTGTGGGGTAATTATTTTTTAACTGATTATATTTATAATGGATTTTCTCGATGGTGATAAAAGATATGAAGACAAATCAAACGGTGTTTGAAACAGCACTTATTATTGTATTTAATTTACCAAGACGAATTGTACCCGATCAATATACCATAAGATATAATACAATAAACTTTTGTGGGGTAATTATTTTTTAACTGATTATATTTATAATGGATTTTCTCGATGGTGATAAAAGATATGAAGACAAATCAAACGGTGTTTGAAACAGCACTTATTATTGTATTTAATTTACCAAGACGAATTGTACCCGATCAATATACCATAAGATATAATACAATAAACTTTTGTGGGGTAATTATTTTTTAACTGATTATATTTATAATGGATTTTCTCGATGGTGATAAAAGATATGAAGACAAGTCAAACGGTGTTTGAAACAGCACTTATTATTGTATTTAATTTACCAAGACGAATTGTACCCGATCAATATACCATAAGATATAATACAATAAACTTTTGTGGGGTAATTATTTTTTAACTGATTATATTTATAATGGATTTTCTCGATGGTGATAAAAGATATGAAGACAATTCTACGGTATTTGAAACAGCACTTATTATTGTATTTAATTTACCAAGACGAATTGTACCCGATCAATATACCATAACATATAATACAATAAACTTTTGTGGGGTAATTATTTTTTAACTGATTATATTTAAAATGGATTTTCTCGATGGTGATAAAAGATATGAAGACAATTCTACGGTATTTGAAACAGCACTTATTATTGTATTTAATTTACCAAGACGAATTGTACCCGATCAATATACCATAAGATATAATACAATAAACTTTTGTGGGGTAATTATTTTTTAACTGATTATATTTATAATGGATTTTCTCGATGGTGATAAAAGATATGAAGACAAATCAAACGGTGTTTGAAACAGCACTTATTATTGTATTTAATTTACCAAGACGAATTGTACCCGATCAATATACCATAAGATATAATACAATAAACTTTTGTGGGGTAATTATTTTTTAACTGATTATATTTATAATGGATTTTCTCGATGGTGATAAGCGATATCAAAACAATTTAAACGTCATTTGATAAAGCATTAACTATTGTATCTAATTTACAACCACGACCTGTACCCGATTAATATACCATAAGATATAGTAGGTTAAACTTTTGTTGGGTATTTATTTTATGACTGGCACTATTCAAAGTGGATTTTCTCGATGGTGATAAGCGATATCAAAACAATTTAAACGTCATTTGATAAAGCATTAACTAGTGTATCTAATTTACAACCACGACCTGTACCCGATTAATATACCATAAGATATAGTAGGTTAAACTTTTGTTGGGTATTTATTTTATGACTGGCACTATTCAAAGTGGATTTTCTCGATTGTGATAAGCGATATCAAAACAATTTAAACGTCATTTGATAAAGCATTAACTAGTGTATCTAATTTACAACCACGACCTGTACCCGATTAATATACCATAAGATATAGTAGGTTAAACTTTTGTTGGGTATTTATTTTATGACTGGCACTATTCAAAGTGGATTTTCTCGATGGTGATAAGCGATATCAAAACAATTTAAACGTCATTTGATAAAGCATTAACTATTGTATCTAATTTACAACCAAGACCTGAACCCGATTAATATACCATAAGATATAGTAGGTTAAACTTTTGTTGGGTATTTATTTTATGACTGGCACTATTCAAAGTGGATTTTCTCGATGGTGATAAGCGATATCAAAACAATTTAAACGTCATTTGATAAAGCATTAACTATTGTATCTAATTTACAACCACGACCTGTACCCGATTAATATACCATAAGATATAGTAGGTTAAACTTTTGTTGGGTATTTATTTTATGACTGGCACTATTCAAAGTGGATTTTCTCGATGGTGATAAGCGATATCAAAAAAATTTAAACGTCATTTGATAAAGCATTAACTAGTGTATCTAATTTACAACCACGACCTGTACCCGATTAATATACCATAAGATATAGTAGGTTAAACTTTTGTTGGGTATTTATTTTATGACTGGCACTATTCAAAGTGGATTTTCTCGATGGTGATAAGCGATATTAAAACAATTTAAACGTCATTTGATTAAGCATTAACTATTGTATCTAATTTACAACCACGACCTGTACCCGATTAATATACCATTAGATATAGTAGGTTAAACTTTTGTTGGGTATTTATTTTATGACTAGCACTATTCAAAGTGGATTTTCTCGATGGTGATAAGCGATATTAAAACAATTTAAACGTCATTTGATTAAGCATTAACTATTGTATCTAATTTACAACCACGACCTGTACCCGATTAATATACCATTAGATATAGTAGGTTAAACTTTTGTTGGGTATTTATTTTATGACTAGCACTATTCAAAGTGGATTTTCTCGATGGTGATAAGCGATATCAAAACAATTTAAATGTCATTTGATAAATCATTAACTATTGTATCTAATTTACAACCACGACCTGTACCCGATTAATATACCATAAGATATAGTAGGTTAAACAATTGTTGGGTATTTATTTTATGACTGGCACTATTCAAAGTGGATTTTCTCGATGGTGATAAGCGATATCAAAACAATTTAAACGTCATTTGATTAAGCATTAACTATTGTATCTAATTTACAACCACGACCTGTACCCGATTAATATACCATTAGATATAGTAGGTTAAACTTTTGTTGGGTATTTATTTTATGACTAGCACTATTCAAAGTGGATTTTCTCGATGGTGATAAGCGATATCAAAACAATTTAAATGTCATTTGATAAAGCATTAACTATTGTATCTAATTTACAACCACGACCTGTACCCGATTAATATACCATAAGATATAGTAGGTTAAACAATTGTTGGGTATTTATTTTATGACTGGCACTATTCAAAGTGGATTTTCTCGATGGTGATAAGCGATATTAAAACAATTTAAACGTCATTTGATTAAGCATTAACTATTGTATCTAATTTACAACCACGACCTGTACCCGATTAATATACCATAAGATATAGTAGGTTAAACTTTTGTTGGGTATTTATTTTATGACTGGCACTATTCAAAGTGGATTTTCTCGATGGTGATAAGCGATATCAAAACAATTTAAACGTCATTTGATAAATTATTAACTATTGTATCTAATTTACAACCACGACCTGTACCCGATTAATATACCATTAGATATAGTAGGTTAAACTTTTGTTGGGTATTTATTTTATGACTAGCACTATTCAAAGTGGATTTTCTCGTTGGTGATAAGGATATCAAAAGAATTTAAACGTCATTTGATAAAGCATTAACTAGTGTATCTAATTCACAACCACGACCTGTACCCGATTAATATACCATTAGATATAGTAGGTTAAACTTTTGTTGGGTATTTATTTTATGATTGGCACTATTCAAAGTGGATTTTCTCGATGGTGATAAGCGATATCAAAACAATTTAAACGTCATTTGATAAAGCATTAACTATTGTATCTAATTCACAACCACGACCTGTACCCGATTAATATACCATTAGATATAGTAGGTTAAACTTTTGTTGGGTATTTATTTTATGACTGGCACTATTCAAAGTGGATTTTCTCGATGGTGATAAGCGATATCAAAACAATTTAAACGTCATTTGATAAATTATTAACTATTGTATCTAATTTACAACCACGACCTGTACCCGATTAATATACCATTAGATATAGTAGGTTAAACTTTTGTTGGGTATTTATTTTATGACTAGCACTATTCAAAGTGGATTTTCTCGTTGGTGATAAGGATATCAAAACAATTTAAACGTCATTTGATAAAGCATTAACTAGTGTATCTAATTCACAACCACGACCTGTACCCGATTAATATACCATTAGATATAGTAGGTTAAACTTTTGTTGGGTATTTATTTTATGATTGGCACTATTCAAAGTGGATTTTCTCGATGGTGATAAGCGATATTAAAACAATTTAAAAGTCATTTGATTAAGCATTAACTATTGTATCTAATTTACAACCACGACCTGTACCCGATTAATATACCATTAGATATAGTAGGTTAAACTTTTGTTGGGTATTTATTTTATGACTAGCACTATTCAAAGTGGATTTTCTCGTTGGTGATAAGGATATCAAAACAATTTAAACGTCATTTGATAAAGCATTAACTAGTGTATCTAATTCACAACCACGACCTGTACCCGATTAATATACCATTAGATATAGTAGGTTAAACTTTTGTTGGGTATTTATTTTATGATTGGCACTATTCAAAGTGGATTTTCTCGATGGTGATAAGCGATATTAAAACAATTTAAACGTCATTTGATTAAGCATTAACTATTGTATCTAATTTACAACCACGACCTGTACCCGATTAATATACCATAAGATATAGTAGGTTAAACTTTTGTTGGGTATTTATTTTATGACTGGCACTATTCAAAGTGGATTTTCTCGATGGTGATAAGCGATATCAAAACAATTTAAACGTCATTTGATAAATTATTAACTATTGTATCTAATTTACAACCACGACCTGTACCCGATTAATATACCATTAGATATAGTAGGTTAAACTTTTGTTGGGTATTTATTTTATGACTAGCACTATTCAAAGTGGATTTTCTCGTTGGTGATAAGGATATCAAAACAATTTAAACGTCATTTGATAAAGCATTAACTAGTGTATCTAATTCACAACCACGACCTGTACCCGATTAATATACCATTAGATATAGTAGGTTAAACTTTTGTTGGGTATTTATTTTATGATTGGCACTATTCAAAGTGGATTTTCTCGATGGTGATAAGCGATATTAAAACAATTTAAACGTCATTTGATAAAGCATTAACTTTTGTATCTAATTCACAACCACGACCTGTACCCGATTAATATACCATTAGATATAGTAGGTTAAACTTTTGTTGGGTATTTATTTTATGACTGGCACTATTCAAAGTGGATTTTCTCGATGGTGATAAGCGATATTAAAACAATTTAAACGTCATTTGATAAAGCATTAACTAGTGTATCTAATTTACAACCACGACCTGTACCCGATTAATATACCATAAGATATAGTAGGTTAAACTTTTGTTGGGTATTTATTTTATGACTGGCACTATTCAAAGTGGATTTTCTCGTTGGTGATAAGGATATCAAAACAATTTAAACGTCATTTGATAAAGCATTAACTAGTGTATCTAATTCACAACCACGACCTGTACCCGATTAATATACCATTAGATATAGTAGGTTAAACTTTTGTTGGGTATTTATTTTATGATTGGCACTATTCAAAGTGGATTTTCTCGATGGTGATAAGCGATATTAAAACAATTTAAACGTCATTTGATAAAGCATTAACTATTGTATCTAATTCACAACCACGACCTGTACCCGATTAATATACCATTAGATATAGTAGGTTAAACTTTTGTTGGGTATTTATTTTATGATTGGCACTATTCAAAGTGGATTTTCTCGATGGTGAATAACTTATTGTATACAAAAAGGCAGAAGGGTTCTGATACAGTTTTTTATGCTCGTTCGAATAAGCTATATATCAGCCAATAACTTTTGTATAGCCAATAGTAGATTAATTTATTCAAGGTTTCAATACAGTTTTTAATGCTGATTCTAACGAGCTATCTATTAACTAAATGCGAACTATGCTCAATCCTTTAGTCTCTACTTAGAATGATTTCAGTTAATCAAACCTTCGCAACTTGTCATCAAACATGTTTTACTTTCAATCATTACTCCATCAAAATTCTATTATTTCAACAATTGTATTACACAATATACATTATTTTATTTATTACACAAAGCGCCTTAAGGCAAAGAAAGGTCTTCAAAAACTTTTTTAAATACTTTTTCTCCATTTAATTCTCTCTCTTCAAATTAAATGCTAGCAACGAGTGTTTCTGTTGTTGATTACTTTAAGGTTGTTGTTTTCGGCTGGTTGCCCCGTCCTTGATTGAACAGGTTTTCTTTTCTATCAAAAAATTTTTGAGTGTAAAAAAATTCTCTCTTATGCAATACATTCATAATTTACCTAAAAATAATATTTTTCTTTTTTTTTGATATTCTTATTTCTAATTTTGTTTTGCCATGTGCTAGTTTTGATTAATAATAAAAAATTAAATTCCTTGTAATAGGGTACACCTTAGAGATCTGAATTTTGAAAAAACCGGGTCCGGGAACCGGGACGGGTTCTGAAGGTTAACCGGGGACCGGGACGGGTTCTGAAGGTTAACCGGGGAGGATCCGGACCGGGAAAACCGGGAATTCCTGTTACCGATTTCATCCCGGTTGCTTCAAAAAAACCGGGAAATAGATCCGTGTCGCCGACCCGTTCCGATCTCTAATATACCTCTGTTCACTTCCGCACCTATAACTTAAAAAGGGGCAGATAATTTTCACTATTTTTGGTACCATTTGATAGAGCATTAAAAAAGCTATAATAAACCAGAAAATCAGAATTCTTGACTTACTGGTCAAAAAGTTATGATCAAAAAAGTGCCAAAAAATCACTTTTTTGAAGAAGCTAGTTTTTACTCCATAACTTTTTTATAAAGTAGTTGAAAATTCTGATTTTTTGTTATGTTGTAGTGCTTTTAATTTTCTATCAAATGGTACCAAGAACTTGAAGAAGTGACCATCGCTTCACAAGTTCCATTAGATATAGTAGGTTAAACTTTTGTTGGGTATTTATTTTATGACTAGCACTATTCAAAGTGGATTTTCTCGATGGTGATAAGCGATATTAAAACAATTTAAACGTCATTTGATTAAGCATTAACTATTGTATCTAATTTACAACCACGACCTGTACCCGATTAATATACCATTAGATATAGTAGGTTAAACTTTTGTTGGGTATTTATTTTATGACTGGCACTATTCAAAGTGGATTTTCTCGATGGTGATAAGCGATATTAAAACAATTTAAACGTCATTTGATTAAGCATTAACTATTGTATCTAATTTACAACCACGACCTGTACCCGATTAATATACTATAAGATATAGTAGGTTAAACTTTTGTTGGGTATTTATTTTATGACTGGCACTATTCAAAGTGGATTTTCTCGATGGTGATAAGCGATATCAAAACAATTTAAACGTCATTTGATTAAGCATTAACTATTGTATCTAATTTACAACCACGACCTGTACCCGATTAATATACCATTAGATATAGTAGGTTAAACTTTTGTTGGGTATTTATTTTATGACTAGCACTATTCAAAGTGGATTTTCTCGATGGTGATAAGCGATATCAAAACAATTTAAATGTCATTTGATAAATCATTAACTATTGTATCTAATTTACAACCACGACCTGTACCCGATTAATATACCATAAGATATAGTAGGTTAAACAATTGTTGGGTATTTATTTTATGACTGGCACTATTCAAAGTGGATTTTCTCGATGGTGATAAGCGATATTAAAACAATTTAAACGTCATTTGATAAAGCATTAACTAGTGTATCTAATTTACAACCACGACCTGTACCCGATTAATATACCATAAGATATAGTAGGTTAAACTTTTGTTGGGTATTTATTTTATGACTGGCACTATTCAAAGTGGATTTTCTCGTTGGTGATAAGGATATCAAAACAATTTAAACGTCATTTGATAAAGCATTAACTAGTGTATCTAATTCACAACCACGACCTGTACCCGATTAATATACCATTAGATATAGTAGGTTAAACTTTTGTTGGGTATTTATTTTATGATTGGCACTATTCAAAGTGGATTTTCTCGATGGTGATAAGCGATATTAAAACAATTTAAACGTCATTTGATAAAGCATTAACTATTGTATCTAATTCACAACCACGACCTGTACCCGATTAATATACCATTAGATATAGTAGGTTAAACTTTTGTTGGGTATTTATTTTATGATTGGCACTATTCAAAGTGGATTTTCTCGATGGTGAATAACTTATTGTATACAAAAAGGCAGAAGGGTTCTGATACAGTTTTTTATGCTCGTTCGAATAAGCTATATATCAGCCAATAACTTTTGTATAGCCAATAGTAGATTAATTTATTCAAGGTTTCAATACAGTTTTTAATGCTGATTCTAACGAGCTATCTATTAACTAAATGCGAACTATGCTCAATCCTTTAGTCTCTACTTAGAATGATTTCAGTTAATCAAACCTTCGCAACTTGTCATCAAACATGTTTTACTTTCAATCATTACTCCATCAAAATTCTATTATTTCAACAATTGTATTACACAATATACATTATTTTATTTATTACACAAAGCGCCTTAAGGCAAAGAAAGGTCTTCAAAAACTTTTTTAAATACTTTTTCTCCATTTAATTCTCTCTCTTCAAATTAAATGCTAGCAACGAGTGTTTCTGTTGTTGATTACTTTAAGGTTGTTGTTTTCGGCTGGTTGCCCCGTCCTTGATTGAACAGGTTTTCTTTTCTATCAAAAAATTTTTGAGTGTAAAAAAATTCTCTCTTATGCAATACATTCATAATTTACCTAAAAATAATATTTTTCTTTTTTTTTGATATTCTTATTTCTAATTTTGTTTTGCCATGTGCTAGTTTTGATTAATAATAAAAAATTAAATTCCTTGTAATAGGGTACACCTTAGAGATCTGAATTTTGAAAAAACCGGGTCCGGGAACCGGGACGGGTTCTGAAGGTTAACCGGGGACCGGGACGGGTTCTGAAGGTTAACCGGGGAGGATCCGGACCGGGAAAACCGGGAATTCCTGTTACCGATTTCATCCCGGTTGCTTCAAAAAAACCGGGAAATAGATCCGTGTCGCCGACCCGTTCCGATCTCTAATATACCTCTGTTCACTTCCGCACCTATAACTTAAAAAGGGGCAGATAATTTTCACTATTTTTGGTACCATTTGATAGAGCATTAAAAAAGCTATAATAAACCAGAAAATCAGAATTCTTGACTTACTGGTCAAAAAGTTATGATCAAAAAAGTGCCAAAAAATCACTTTTTTGAAGAAGCTAGTTTTTACTCCATAACTTTTTTATAAAGTAGTTGAAAATTCTGATTTTTTGTTATGTTGTAGTGCTTTTAATTTTCTATCAAATGGTACCAAGAACTTGAAGAAGTGACCATCGCTTCACAAGTTCCATTAGATATAGTAGGTTAAACTTTTGTTGGGTATTTATTTTATGACTAGCACTATTCAAAGTGGATTTTCTCGATGGTGATAAGCGATATTAAAACAATTTAAACGTCATTTGATTAAGCATTAACTATTGTATCTAATTTACAACCACGACCTGTACCCAATTAATATACCATTAGATATAGTAGGTTAAACTTTTGTTGGGTATTTATTTTATGACTGGCACTATTCAAAGTGGATTTTCTCGATGGTGATAAGCGATATTAAAACAATTTAAACGTCATTTGATTAAGCATTAACTATTGTATCTAATTTACAACCACGACCTGTACCCGATTAATATACTATAAGATATAGTAGGTTAAACTTTTGTTGGGTATTTATTTTATGACTGGCACTATTCAAAGTGGATTTTCTCGATGGTGATAAGCGATATCAAAACAATTTAAACGTCATTTGATTAAGCATTAACTATTGTATCTAATTTACAACCACGACCTGTACCCGATTAATATACCATTAGATATAGTAGGTTAAACTTTTGTTGGGTATTTATTTTATGACTAGCACTATTCAAAGTGGATTTTCTCGATGGTGATAAGCGATATCAAAACAATTTAAATGTCATTTGATAAATCATTAACTATTGTATCTAATTTACAACCACGACCTGTACCCGATTAATATACCATAAGATATAGTAGGTTAAACAATTGTTGGGTATTTATTTTATGACTGGCACTATTCAAAGTGGATTTTCTCGATGGTGATAAGCGATATTAAAACAATTTAAACGTCATTTGATAAAGCATTAACTAGTGTATCTAATTTACAACCACGACCTGTACCCGATTAATATACCATAAGATATAGTAGGTTAAACTTTTGTTGGGTATTTATTTTATGACTGGCACTATTCAAAGTGGATTTTCTCGATGGTGATAAGCGATATTAAAACAATTTAAACGTCATTTGATAAAGCATTAACTAGTGTATCTAATTTACAACCACGACCTGTACCCGATTAATATACCATAAGATATAGTAGGTTAAACTTTTGTTGGGTATTTATTTTATGACTGGCACTATTTTCTGATACAGTTTTTTATGCTCGTTCGAATAAGCTATATATCAGCCAATAACTTTTGTATAGCCAATAGTAGATTTTTTGTAGATTTTTTTAGTAGATTTTTTTTTGTTAAACTTTTGTTGGGTATTTATTTTATGACTAGCACTATTCAAAGTGGATTTTCTCGATGGTGATAAGCGATATTAAAACAATTTAAACGTCATTTGATTAAGCATTAACTATTGTATCTAATTTACAACCACGACCTGTACCCGATTAATATACCATAAGATATAGTAGGTTAAACTTTTGTTGGGTATTTATTTTATGACTGGCACTATTCAAAGTGGATTTTCTCGATGGTGATAAGCGATATTAAAACAATTTAAACGTCATTTGATTAAGCATTAACTATTGTATCTAATTTACAACCACGACCTGTACCCGATTAATATACTATAAGATATAGTAGGTTAAACTTTTGTTGGGTATTTATTTTATGACTGGCACTATTCAAAGTGGATTTTCTCGATGGTGATAAGCGATATCAAAACAATTTAAATGTCATTTGATAAATCATTAACTATTGTATCTAATTTACAACCACGACCTGTACCCGATTAATATACCATAAGATATAGTAGGTTAAACAATTGTTGGGTATTTATTTTATGACTGGCACTATTCAAAGTGGATTTTCTCGATGGTGATAAGCGATATTAAAACAATTTAAACGTCATTTGATAAAGCATTAACTAGTGTATCTAATTTACAACCACGACCTGTACCCGATTAATATACCATAAGATATAGTAGGTTAAACTTTTGTTGGGTATTTATTTTATGACTGGCACTATTCAAAGTGGATTTTCTCGTTGGTGATAAGGATATCAAAACAATTTAAACGTCATTTGATAAAGCATTAACTAGTGTATCTAATTCACAACCACGACCTGTACCCGATTAATATACCATTAGATATAGTAGGTTAAACTTTTGTTGGGTATTTATTTTATGATTGGCACTATTCAAAGTGGATTTTCTCGATGGTGATAAGCGATATTAAAACAATTTAAACGTCATTTGATAAAGCATTAACTATTGTATCTAATTCACAACCACGACCTGTACCCGATTAATATACCATTAGATATAGTAGGTTAAACTTTTGTTGGGTATTTATTTTATGATTGGCACTATTCAAAGTGGATTTTCTCGATGGTGAATAACTTATTGTATACAAAAAGGCAGAAGGGTTCTGATACAGTTTTTTATGCTCGTTCGAATAAGCTATATATCAGCCAATAACTTTTGTATAGCCAATAGTAGATTAATTTATTCAAGGTTTCAATACAGTTTTTAATGCTGATTCTAACGAGCTATCTATTAACTAAATGCGAACTATGCTCAATCCTTTAGTCTCTACTTAGAATGATTTCAGTTAATCAAACCTTCGCAACTTGTCATCAAACATGTTTTACTTTCAATCATTACTCCATCAAAATTCTATTATTTCAACAATTGTATTACACAATATACATTATTTTATTTATTACACAAAGCGCCTTAAGGCAAAGAAAGGTCTTCAAAAACTTTTTTAAATACTTTTTCTCCATTTAATTCTCTCTCTTCAAATTAAATGCTAGCAACGAGTGTTTCTGTTGTTGATTACTTTAAGGTTGTTGTTTTCGGCTGGTTGCCCCGTCCTTGATTGAACAGGTTTTCTTTTCTATCAAAAAATTTTTGAGTGTAAAAAAATTCTCTCTTATGCAATACATTCATAATTTACCTAAAAATAATATTTTTCTTTTTTTTTGATATTCTTATTTCTAATTTTGTTTTGCCATGTGCTAGTTTTGATTAATAATAAAAAATTAAATTCCTTGTAATAGGGTACACCTTAGAGATCTGAATTTTGAAAAAACCGGGTCCGGGAACCGGGACGGGTTCTGAAGGTTAACCGGGGACCGGGACGGGTTCTGAAGGTTAACCGGGGAGGATCCGGACCGGGAAAACCGGGAATTCCTGTTACCGATTTCATCCCGGTTGCTTCAAAAAACCGGGAAATAGATCCGTGTCGCCGACCCGTTCCGATCTCTAATATACCTCTGTTCACTTCCGCACCTATAACTTAAAAAGGGGCAGATAATTTTCACTATTTTTGGTACCATTTGATAGAGCATTAAAAAAGCTATAATAAACCAGAAAATCAGAATTCTTGACTTACTGGTCAAAAAGTTATGATCAAAAAAGTGCCAAAAAATCACTTTTTTGAAGAAGCTAGTTTTTACTCCATAACTTTTTTATAAAGTAGTTGAAAATTCTGATTTTTTGTTATGTTGTAGTGCTTTTAATTTTCTATCAAATGGTACCAAGAACTTGAAGAAGTGACCATCGCTTCACAAGTTCCATTAGATATAGTAGGTTAAACTTTTGTTGGGTATTTATTTTATGACTAGCACTATTCAAAGTGGATTTTCTCGATGGTGATAAGCGATATTAAAACAATTTAAACGTCATTTGATTAAGCATTAACTATTGTATCTAATTTACAACCACGACCTGTACCCAATTAATATACCATTAGATATAGTAGGTTAAACTTTTGTTGGGTATTTATTTTATGACTGGCACTATTCAAAGTGGATTTTCTCGATGGTGATAAGCGATATTAAAACAATTTAAACGTCATTTGATTAAGCATTAACTATTGTATCTAATTTACAACCACGACCTGTACCCGATTAATATACTATAAGATATAGTAGGTTAAACTTTTGTTGGGTATTTATTTTATGACTGGCACTATTCAAAGTGGATTTTCTCGATGGTGATAAGCGATATCAAAACAATTTAAACGTCATTTGATTAAGCATTAACTATTGTATCTAATTTACAACCACGACCTGTACCCGATTAATATACCATTAGATATAGTAGGTTAAACTTTTGTTGGGTATTTATTTTATGACTAGCACTATTCAAAGTGGATTTTCTCGATGGTGATAAGCGATATCAAAACAATTTAAATGTCATTTGATAAATCATTAACTATTGTATCTAATTTACAACCACGACCTGTACCCGATTAATATACCATAAGATATAGTAGGTTAAACAATTGTTGGGTATTTATTTTATGACTGGCACTATTCAAAGTGGATTTTCTCGATGGTGATAAGCGATATCAAAACAATTTAAACGTCATTTGATAAAGCATTAACTATTGTATCTAATTCACAACCACGACCTGTACCCGATTAATATACCATTAGATATAGTAGGTTAAACTTTTGTTGGGTATTTATTTTATGATTGGCACTATTCAAAGTGGATTTTCTCGATGGTGATAAGCGATATTAAAACAATTTAAACGTCATTTGATAAAGCATTAACTATTGTATCTAATTCACAACCACGACCTGTACCCGATTAATATACCATTAGATATAGTAGGTTAAACTTTTGTTGGGTATTTATTTTATGATTGGCACTATTCAAAGTGGATTTTCTCGATGGTGAATAACTTATTGTATACAAAAAGGCAGAAGGGTTCTGATACAGTTTTTTATGCTCGTTCGAATAAGCTATATATCAGCCAATAACTTTTGTATAGCCAATAGTAGATTAATTTATTCAAGGTTTCAATACAGTTTTTAATGCTGATTCTAACGAGCTATCTATTAACTAAATGCGAACTATGCTCAATCCTTTAGTCTCTACTTAGAATGATTTCAGTTAATCAAACCTTCGCAACTTGTCATCAAACATGTTTTACTTTCAATCATTACTCCATCAAAATTCTATTATTTCAACAATTGTATTACACAATATACATTATTTTATTTATTACACAAAGCGCCTTAAGGCAAAGAAAGGTCTTCAAAAACTTTTTTAAATACTTTTTCTCCATTTAATTCTCTCTCTTCAAATTAAATGCTAGCAACGAGTGTTTCTGTTGTTGATTACTTTAAGGTTGTTGTTTTCGGCTGGTTGCCCCGTCCTTGATTGAACAGGTTTTCTTTTCTATCAAAAATTTTTGAGTGTAAAAAAATTCTCTCTTATGCAATACATTCATAATTTACCTAAAAATAATATTTTTCTTTTTTTTGATATTCTTATTTCTAATTTTGTTTTGCCATGTGCTAGTTTTGATTAATAATAAAAAATTAAATTCCTTGTAATAGGGTACACCTTAGAGATCTGAATTTTGAAAAAACCGGGTCCGGGAACCGGGACGGGTTCTGAAGGTTAACCGGGGACCGGGACGGGTTCTGAAGGTTAACCGGGGAGGATCCGGACCGGGAAAACCGGGAATTCCTGTTACCGATTTCATCCCGGTTGCTTCAAAAAAACCGGGAAATAGATCCGTGTCGCCGACCCGTTCCGATCTCTAATATACCTCTGTTCACTTCCGCACCTATAACTTAAAAAGGGGCAGATAATTTTCACTATTTTTGGTACCATTTGATAGTGCATTAAAAAAGCTATAATAAACCAGAAAATCAGAATTCTTGACTTACTGGTCAAAAAGTTATGATCAAAAAAGTGCCAAAAAATCACTTTTTTGAAGAAGCTAGTTTTTACTCCATAACTTTTTTATAAAGTAGTTGAAAATTCTGATTTTTTGTTATGTTGTAGTGCTTTTAATTTTCTATCAAATGGTACCAAGAACTTGAAGAAGTGACCATCGCTTCACAAGTTCCATTAGATATAGTAGGTTAAACTTTTGTTGGGTATTTATTTTATGACTAGCACTATTCAAAGTGGATTTTCTCGATGGTGATAAGCGATATTAAAACAATTTAAACGTCATTTGATTAAGCATTAACTATTGTATCTAATTTACAACCACGACCTGTACCCGATTAATATACCATAAGATATAGTAGGTTAAACTTTTGTTGGGTATTTATTTTATGACTGGCACTATTCAAAGTGGATTTTCTCGATGGTGATAAGCGATATTAAAACAATTTAAACGTCATTTGATTAAGCATTAACTATTGTATCTAATTTACAACCACGACCTGTACCCGATTAATATACTATAAGATATAGTAGGTTAAACTTTTGTTGGGTATTTATTTTATGACTGGCACTATTCAAAGTGGATTTTCTCGATGGTGATAAGCGATATCAAAACAATTTAAACGTCATTTGATTAAGCATTAACTATTGTATCTAATTTACAACCAAGACCTGTACCCGATTAATATACCATTAGATATAGTAGGTTAAACTTTTGTTGGGTATTTATTTTATGACTAGCACTATTCAAAGTGGATTTTCTCGATGGTGATAAGCGATATCAAAACAATTTAAATGTCATTTGATAAATCATTAACTATTGTATCTAATTTACAACCACGACCTGTACCCGATTAATATACCATAAGATATAGTAGGTTAAACAATTGTTGGGTATTTATTTTATGACTGGCACTATTCAAAGTGGATTTTCTCGATGGTGATAAGCGATATTAAAACAATTTAAACGTCATTTGATAAAGCATTAACTAGTGTATCTAATTTACAACCACGACCTGTACCCGATTAATATACCATAAGATATAGTAGGTTAAACTTTTGTTGGGTATTTATTTTATGACTGGCACTATTCAAAGTGGATTTTCTCGATGGTGATAAGCGATATTAAAACAATTTAAACGTCATTTGATAAAGCATTAACTAGTGTATCTAATTTACAACCACGACCTGTACCCGATTAATATACCATAAGATATAGTAGGTTAAACTTTTGTTGGGTATTTATTTTATGACTGGCACTATTCAAAGTGGATTTTCTCGATGGTGATAAGCGATATTAAAACAATTTAAACGTCATTTGATTAAGCATTAACTATTGTATCTAATTTACAACCACGACCTGTACCCGATTAATATACCATAAGATATAGTAGGTTAAACTTTTGTTGGGTATTTATTTTATGACTGGCACTATTCAAAGTTGATTTTCTCGATGGTGATAAGCGATATCAAAACAATTTAAACGTCATTTGATAAAGCATTAACTAGTGTATCTAATTTACAACCACGACCTGTACCCGATTAATATACCATAAGATATAGTAGGTTAAACTTTTGTTGGGTATTTATTTTATGACTGGCACTATTCAAAGTGGATTTTCTCGATGGTGATAAGCGATATCAAAACAATTTAAACGTCATTTGATAAATTATTAACTATTGTATCTAATTTACAACCACGACCTGTACCCGATTAATATACCATAAGATATAGTAGGTTAAACTTTTGTTGGGTATTTATTTTATGACTGGCACTATTCAAAGTGGATTTTCTCGATGGTGATAAGCGATATCAAAACAATTTAAACGTCATTTGATAAATTATTAACTATTGTATCTAATTTACAACCACGACCTGTACCCGATTAATATACCATTAGATATAGTAGGTTAAACTTTTGTTGGGTATTTATTTTATGACTAGCACTATTCAAAGTGGATTTTCTCGTTGGTGATAAGGATATCAAAACAATTTAAACGTCATTTGATAAAGCATTAACTAGTGTATCTAATTCACAACCACGACCTGTACCCGATTAATATACCATTAGATATAGTAGGTTAAACTTTTGTTGGGTATTTATTTTATGATTGGCACTATTCAAAGTGGATTTTCTCGATGGTGATAAGCGATATTAAAACAATTTAAACGTCATTTGATAAAGCATTAACTATTGTATCTAATTCACAACCACGACCTGTACCCGATTAATATACCATTAGATATAGTAGGTTAAACTTTTGTTGGGTATTTATTTTATGATTGGCACTATTCAAAGTGGATTTTCTCGATGGTGAATAACTTATTGTATACAAAAAGGCAGAAGGGTTCTGATACAGTTTTTTATGCTCGTTCGAATAAGCTATATATCAGCCAATAACTTTTGTATAGCCAATAGTAGATTAATTTATTCAAGGTTTCAATACAGTTTTTAATGCTGATTCTAACGAGCTATCTATTAACTAAATGCGAACTATGCTCAATCCTTTAGTCTCTACTTAGAATGATTTCAGTTAATCAAACCTTCGCAACTTGTCATCAAACATGTTTTACTTTCAATCATTACTCCATCAAAATTCTATTATTTCAACAATTGTATTACACAATATACATTATTTTATTTATTACACAAAGCGCCTTAAGGCAAAGAAAGGTCTTCAAAAACTTTTTTAAATACTTTTTCTCCATTTAATTCTCTCTCTTCAAATTAAATGCTAGCAACGAGTGTTTCTGTTGTTGATTACTTTAAGGTTGTTGTTTTCGGCTGGTTGCCCCGTCCTTGATTGAACAGGTTTTCTTTTCTATCAAAAATTTTTGAGTGTAAAAAAATTCTCTCTTATGCAATACATTCATAATTTACCTAAAAATAATATTTTTCTTTTTTTTGATATTCTTATTTCTAATTTTGTTTTGCCATGTGCTAGTTTTGATTAATAATAAAAAATTAAATTCCTTGTAATAGGGTACACCTTAGAGATCTGAATTTTGAAAAAACCGGGTCCGGGAACCGGGACGGGTTCTGAAGGTTAACCGGGGACCGGGACGGGTTCTGAAGGTTAACCGGGGAGGATCCGGACCGGGAAAACCGGGAATTCCTGTTACCGATTTCATCCCGGTTGCTTCAAAAAAACCGGGAAATAGATCCGTGTCGCCGACCCGTTCCGATCTCTAATATACCTCTGTTCACTTCCGCACCTATAACTTAAAAAGGGGCAGATAATTTTCACTATTTTTGGTACCATTTGATAGAGCATTAAAAAAGCTATAATAAACCAGAAAATCAGAATTCTTGACTTACTGGTCAGAAAGTTATGATCAAAAAAGTGCCAAAAAATCACTTTTTTGAAGAAGCTAGTTTTTACTCCATAACTTTTTTATAAAGTAGTTGAAAATTCTGATTTTTTGTTATGTTGTAGTGCTTTTAATTTTCTATCAAATGGTACTAAGAACTTGAAGAAGTGACCATCGCTTCACAAGTTATATGGTCGGAACTGTCCATAAGTAAAATCCTAAATGCTCTTAGATATCTTCAAGGTTCAAATTTCCTTTTTAATCTTGTCTTGAAATTTTTTTCAAATTTTTTATTTTTTATATTTTCACTTATGATTCTAAAATGTACTTCACACTTAACTTCAATTTAATTTCAATGATAGAAATTACACGCAATATTTTATTTTAAGAAATACAAAATTTTATTGTTATACCCTATTTTTCTATCATTTCTACTATACCTAGCCCTTATCGAATTTTTATTTCCTGGTTCAGCACATATACGCTAATGGCCTCTACTTAATTATACCAGTAGCTAGGGTTGTACCCCGAACGCTCGGGGCGGTTATGTCGGGGTACGGGGTTTTACAATTGTTTTGGGGCGGGGTTCGGGTCAGGGGAGCAAAACATGGTCGGGGTACGGGGTCGGGGAACAACTCTAGTTAAAACCTTTCAGTTTTAATCTTCTCTCCTCTATTTAAATAAGCTTTACCTCTTTTAATTCCACTTAGATTTTACCTCTTTTCATGCTCAAATGATTTTTAATAAAAAACTTTTTTAATAAAAATAATTTATTTCCAACTTGCGCAAACAATAATAATAAACAATAAAATTTTTATTGTTTAGAGAATAGGGAAATTATGTTCCTTTGAAAATTATTTTTTATTTTTACTTTTTTCCTTTTTAATATAGTGAACTTATTTGTAGATTATGTAACCGAGACTGGGGCTTTAAGAAATTTATTGTACCGTGTTGTGTCTGTACTTGCTTAAAGGCTATATGAAGGAATAAAAATAACCCCTCTTCAAAGTGGGTCTATTCCATCACTCTTCCCATGAATTTTCCCACAGCATAAAGCATATATGTACATGATTAGACTCTGGGTTTCATCAAGAAAACCGGGGTTACATGCTCTTAAAACCTTTCAAATGTGTAAACGATTCGACAATTTTTCTGGAAGCATTTAAGAAACCTGAAACTAATTGTAGATTCTACCAAGGACCACTCGAAGTCTGATCAGACCGATCTGATCATCCGAATTACTTTTCTGATCAGAGAGGTCTCTCTTTATCAGAAACCCCAGGTTACCTTGTTTTGAAACCCCAGTCACTAATTCTCTCATTTCTTGGCCTTCCGAGTCTTTCAAAAGAAATTTCAAATTTAAAAAAAATTTTTAGGCCTATTAACCCTCCATCTTTTTTTTACATTTTTAAATTCAACATTAAAATAAATAAAAGTTAATTTAATGTTCCCCTCTTATTTCCAACTTTCTCCCCTCCAATTCTTTGTTTATTCTAGCCAGCAATCTGTCAATAATCAATATATTTATTTACAACCTCCTCCCAAATTTTATATTAAATTACAAAAATTGTGTTTTTTGTTTGCAAAAAATGGATTCAAATATAGTCAAACCTCGATTTAAGATACATTCTATACTTTTATTTTATTTAAGATAAGTTAATTAAGATTTATTTAAGATAAGTTTTTATGAGGCTGGTTGGACCAGAGGAGTGAAATCTGACTGAGCAATACCTTCCATACCTCATACATTGGAGGGTGAAGGGAACATTCTTGGCAGAGCAATGGGACACACCCGTGGGCTGGGAGGAACTTCTCATTGTGTTCCTTCCACACTACTTGTGGGCTGGAAGGAACATCTCATTGTGTTCCTTCCAGCCTACATATGGGCTGGGAGGAACTTCTCATTGTGTTCCTTCCACACTACTTGTGGGCTGGAAGGAACATCTCATTGTGTTCCTTCCAGCCTACATATGGGCTGGGAGGAACTTCTCATTGTGTTCCTTCCAACCTACATATGGGCTGGGAGGAACATCCCATTATGTTCCTTCCACACTACTTGTTACATTTAAGGGATATATCACTATATTTTTGCTAAGCGAGCCCCTCTGTTTAAGCTACACCTCATTATAAGGCACAAATATTTTAGCCCCAAAGTTACCTAAATCAAGGGGTTCGGCTGTAAATTAAAATGGGATTTTAAGTATTAGTAATATTAAATTTATTTAATGACGTGTTTTTGTTTTTTACTTTATTTTTTACTACTACTAATTAATTATTCTAGTTTGTGAGAGGATATCTTTTTATTTTTTATGAAAAAATTAATTTTTAGTCAAATTAGCTTTATGCTAATAATTAAATAATTAATTTTTAGTTTGTATTTTTTTGTATTTTTCTGTGAATATTTTTGTATTTTCTGCGAATATTTTCATTTTTTGTGTTTTTTTATTTTTTGTGTTTTTGTATTTTTTGTAAATATTTTTGTATTATTTTGTGTTTTTTGTAATTTTGTGTTTTTAATGTATTTTTTGTATTTTTTTGTGTATTTTTCAGACCTGTGCATGGACACGGACTTGGCATGGACACGGACCATATCCGGATATTTACGGCGGATACAGACGAATATCCGCAGGCATCCTGATATTATTTGTATCCATATCCGTATCCATGCACAGGTCTGGTATTTTTTGTATTTTCCCTTGTATTTTTTATTTTAAAAATATCTTCGTATTTTTAGGAATCTCACCTATTTACTAATTTATTATTTTTTATTTCTCTCAAATGTAAAGGGCAAAAATTGGAGGTGAAATAACCACCACAACCACCACAAATCACTAATTCATTCCAAAATTTTTATATTCGTCAAATATTTTAAATTAAAAAAAATAATTTATTTAAAGGGATGCGTCATTTAAAATAACCTTTTTTTAAAGAAAATATTTTTTTCTAATTTTTAATTCCTTAAATTAGTAAATAACATGCCCATCTGCCTTTAAATACATCAACCCCTCTTTTTGTTTTTATCATTTAATAAATAAAATAAAAATAATTGGGGTTCCTCCTCCTGTCCCGGATAACCTCCAAAATCCTCAAAATTTTCGCCTGCAGCGTTGAAAAGGGAAAAAATGGCCTTCCAAACTTCTCAAATTTTCGCTTTCGATGAAAATTTTGAGGCTCCTCGTCCCATCCCCACCCCTTTCTCCCTTTCTTCCCCTCCTCAGGGTTCATCCCCCTGTTCCGGATGACGAGCGGGTGGTCTTCCCCTTCCTTCTATTAAATCCCCTTCCCTTCATCTTCCTCCCCAAGTCCTTATCCAACCCAGGGCTGTGCTCCAAAATGTTTGCCTGCCGCGCCAAACACAACGCCAAAACCGAATGCCGCACAGTCCTGATCTCTCCTTCTTAAAGGAGAGAATAGGTTGGAAGGCCCATCCATCCCCTCCATCACCTTCCTCCTCCTCCTCCGTAACCGACCATTCCTCCCCCCCCCCCCTCTTCCCTTTTTCTCAATTTAAAAATTAGAAACAATTTTATCACAAATTGTTTTTTATTTTTTCAATTTTCTTCTATTTTTACTTCACTAATTTTCACTCTAATCGATCTCTGTCAACTTCTCTCCGAAATTTTTTTTTGACTTTTGATTTTTTTTAATCCATTTGAATATTAAATATCCTGTTTTTCTCTCTTTTCCAAAATTTCACTGCAAAAAAGCAAAAGAAAAATATTAAATTGACAGCTATACCCAACCAATTTATTAAGGGACTGGGACGTTTTGGCGCGGGGCCGTATAGCGCGAGCTTATAAAACAGTGAGTTGCTTATCAAAAATGATAAAATTATGCAATAATATCTCTCGTACCTTTAACAAAGTTCTCCAAAAATTTCAGAATTTTTGAGCAGGAATTTCAGAAATTGTGGCCAAAAATGTTATTTTTCTGAAAAATGCCTAATTTTTGAAGGTCTCGACTTTAACTTCAGAAATATTTTATAAAAAATTCTGAAATTTCTGGAGGAGGTAGTTAAGGATGTTAAAGAAATTTGAGAAAATTTTTATGAAATTAGGTCTCGCCTAAGTGCCACTTTTTTGTTCTCGCGCCAAAACGGCACGGCGCCAAAACATCCCCAGCCAATTTATTAATAAATACACCTAAAGGTCGTTAAAATTGTAGGCGAGAGAAAATTTTTATTTTTTAATTAATTTTTTTGTCATTAGCAAGAAGAAAAAAATAAATATTTTTCAATTTTGTAGTCTAAACTGAATTTATATTTAACAGAAAAGAAAAATTTTGAGAATTTTAATTAATTAGAAATTTAATTTTAATTAAAAGAATTTGAGTAATTTGAGCAATAAAATTGAAAAATATATACGGTGCTTCGACAGTTGATCCAAAAATGACATTTGGTCCCAAAAAAATATACTGTGCTTTAAAAAGGCTTTCACAAAAAATTTATAAGCCTTTTCAGTGCCTGTTTATTTGCGTACTATTTAAGTACTTTATTTTTCTCATTCAAAGTCTGTAAACATTTTAAGATGGGCAAATGGAGTGGGACGAATTGGGATTTTTGTTCGGTGTGACGAATTGTGTGAGGGACGAATTATGGGCGCTTTAGACTTTATCATCCCCCTTTAGAAACTCAAAATCCAAAAATTTTTTCGAAAATGACATTTGATCCCAAAAATGACAATTGATCCCAAATTTTTTAAGTTCTTTATTTTATTGTATTATTGTGTTTTAAGTTTATTTAACTTTTAATTTTTTATTCTCTCATATTTCTAAATGTTTTTTAACCCTCTTTCCACGTGGGCTTCCACGATTTTGGGATTTTTTCTATTTGGCTTTTATTCTTTTGCTGAACAAATAAAAAATATTTTTTTAATTGTTGGGGAATCAATTTAAGAATTAAAAAAGTTTTTTAGTTTCAGCGGCCATGAATTGCTTCAAGCAAAAATTAAATTCGTCATGCTGCCAATTAAAATATAACATCATAATTGTTTTATTATTAACACTTCTTCAGGTTTTAAAAAATTAATTTTAAATAAACTTGAAACAAAAAATATTTCAAGTTTATTCTATCCTTTGCTTCAAGTTTTAATTTTCTCTTAATATGTTAATTTTTTCAAGATTATTTTTTTTCAGGTTTGTTTTAGGTTGCAAAAAAATAAACTTGACATTAATGAAAAACATTTAAAACTTGAAGCAATCCTCAAAATAGGTTTAAATAGAAATAAACTTGAGGCAAAAAATTTATTCCAAGTTTATTTTAAAGGTTGCTTCAAGTTTTAATTTTCAGGTTTGTTTCAAGTTGCAAAAATAAAATTGCTATTAATCAGAAAAATTAAAACTTGGAACAACCCATAAAATAAACTTGAAGCAAAGCATAAAAATTAAACTTGAAACAAAAAAATCAAATTAAACTTGAAGCATCCTTAATTAACTCTAAATTTTACAGCATCTATCTGCTACACATTTCGATACTTCTCAATGCGGAGCTTCCAAGCGTTGTGTAATTGGAGGGTGTCCTCAACAAAATACCCAACAACTAAATAATTGCCATTATTTCTTTTCGGTAAAGCCTGACATGGAAAATGCTGGCGAGTCGGTGGAAATTGAGCTTTTTACCAAGAAAAGTTCCCCAGAAACCAAGTATATTGCTGTTGGTTTCTCTGAGGATGTTTCAATGGTGAGCACTTTTCCTCTTCAAAACCCCCTTTAAAATTATTTTTAGGGCGACTATTATGTCACTTATTGTGTCGTCAACCCTGCTGGGCAGGTGGAGGTACATTTGGGGAAGAACCCGCCAGGCCAAAAATCTAATCAGGCTGCTGGGGAGGTAATTGAGTTTTTAAGAAACTAAAAAATTTTTTAATTAAAGGCGAATGAGGCCGGCGTTCTGGAAATGCTTGAAAGTAAAGCTACAGAAGATGGAATTTTTTGTAGGGTGAGGGAGAGAGAGAGGAAATACAGTCGAAAGCCTCATTTGTATCCCTCCGGGGAACTAAGGTCGTTTCCTTAATAATGTCGTTTTGGTCGTTACCCTGTGAATGTCGTTTTGGTCGTTTCCTTAAAAATGTCGTTTTGGTCGTTTCCTTAATAATGTCGTTTTGGTCGTTTTCTTAATAATGTCGTTTTGGTCGTTCCCCTTTTATTGTCGTTTTGGTCGTTTTCTTAATAATGTCGTTTTGGTCGTTTCCTTAATAATGTCGTTTTGGTCGTTTCCTTAATAATGTCGTTTTGGTCGTTTCCTTAATAATGTCGTTTTGGTCGTTTTCTTAATAATGTCGTTTTGGTCGTTCCCCTTTTATTGTCGTTTTGGTCGTTTTCTTAATAATGTCGTTTTGGTCGTTTCCTTAATAATGTCGTTTTGGTCGTTTCCTTAATAATGTCGTTTTGGTCGTTTTCTTAAAAATGTCGTTTTGGTCGTTTCCTTAATAATGTCGTTTTGGTCGTTTCCTTAATAATGTCGTTTTGGTCGTTTCCTTAATAATGTCGTTTTGGTCGTTCCCCTTTTATTGTCGTTTTGGTCGTTTCCTTAAAAATGTCGTTTTGGTCGTTTTCTTAATAATGTCGTTTTGGTCGTTTTCTTATTAAGGTCGTTTTGGTCGTTTTCTTAATAATGTCATTTTGGTCGTTTCCTAAATAATGTCGTTTTGGTCGTTTACTTAATAATGTCGTTTTGGTCGTTTCCTAAATAATGTCATTTTGGTCGTTTCCTAAATAATGTCGTTTTGGTCGTTTCCTAAATAATGTCATTTTGGTCGTTTCCTAAATAATGTCGTTTTGGTCGTTTCCTAAATAATGTCATTTTGGTCGTTTCCTAAATAATGTCGTTTTGGTCGTTCCCCTTTTATTGTCGTTTTGGTCGTTTTCTTAATAATGTCGTTTTGGTCGTTTCCTTAATAATGTCGTTTTGGTCGTTTCCTTAATAATGTCGTTTTGGTCGTTTCCTTAAAAATGTCGTTTTGGTCGTTTCCTTAATAATGTCGTTTTGGTCGTTCCCCTTTTATTGTCGTTTTGGTCGTTTCCTTAAAAATGTCGTTTTGGTCGTTTTCTTAATAATGTCGTTTTGGTCGTTTTCTTATTAAGGTCGTTTTGGTCGTTTTCTTAATAATGTCGTTTTGGTCGTTTTCTTAATAATGTCGTTTTGGTCGTTTTCTTATTAAGGTCGTTTTGGTCGTTTTCTTAATAATGTCGTTTTGGTCGTTTTCTTAATAATGTCGTTTTGGTCGTTTCCTTAATAATGTCGTTTTGGTCGTTTCCTTAATAATGTCGTTTTGGTCGTTTACTTAATAATGTCGTTTTGGTCGTTTTCTTAATAATGTCGTTTTGGTCGTTTCCTTAATAATGTCGTTTTGGTCGTTTCCTTAATAATGTCGTTTTGGTCGTTTTCTTAATAATGTCATTTTGGTCGTTTCCTTAATAATGTCGTTTTGGTCGTTTCCTTAATAATGTCGTTTTGGTCGTTCCCCTTTTATTGTCGTTTTGGTCGTTTCCTTAAAAATGTCGTTTTGGTCGTTTTCTTAATAATGTCGTTTTGGTCGTTTTCTTATTAAGGTCGTTTTGGTCGTTTTCTTAATAATGTCGTTTTGGTCGTTTTCTTAATAATGTCGTTTTGGTCGTTTTCTTATTAAGGTCGTTTTGGTCGTTTTCTTAATAATGTCGTTTTGGTCGTTTTCTTAATAATGTCGTTTTGGTCGTTTCCTTAATAATGTCGTTTTGGTCGTTTCCTTAATAATGTCGTTTTGGTCGTTTACTTAATAATGTCGTTTTGGTCGTTTTCTTAATAATGTCGTTTTGGTCGTTTCCTTAATAATGTCGTTTTGGTCGTTTCCTTAATAATGTCGTTTTGGTCGTTTTCTTAATAATGTCATTTTGGTCGTTTCCTTAATAATGTCGTTTTGGTCGTTTCCTTAATAATGTCGTTTTGGTCGTTTTCTTAATAATGTCGTTTTGGTCGTTTCCTTAATAATGTCGTTTTGGTCGTTTCCTTAATAATGTCGTTTTGGTCGTTTTCTTAATAATGTCATTTTGGTCGTTTCCTAAATAATGTCGTTTTGGTCGTTTTCTTAATAATGTCGTTTTGGTCGTTTCCTTAATAATGTCGTTTTGGTCGTTTCCTAAATAATGTCATTTTGGTCGTTTACTTAATAATGTCGTTTTGGTCGTTTGCTTAATAATGTCGTTTGGTCGTTTTCTTAATAATGTCGTTTTGGTCGTTTTCTTATTAAGGTCGTTTTGGTCGTTTTCTTAATAATGTCGTTTTGGTCGTTTTCTTAATAATGTCGTTTTGGTCGTTTCCTTAATAATGTCGTTTTGGTCGTTTCCTTAATAATGTCGTTTTGGTCGTTTACTTAATAATGTCGTTTTGGTCGTTTTCTTAATAATGTCGTTTTGGTCGTTTCCTTAATAATGTCGTTTTGGTCGTTTCCTTAATAATGTCGTTTTGGTTGTTTTCTTAATAATGTCATTTTGGTCGTTTCCTTAATAATGTCGTTTTGGTCGTTTCCTTAATAATGTCGTTTTGGTCGTTCCCCTTTTATTGTCGTTTTGGTCGTTTCCTTAAAAATGTCGTTTTGGTCGTTTTCTTAATAATGTCGTTTTGGTCGTTTTCTTATTAAGGTCGTTTTGGTCGTTTTCTTAATAATGTCATTTTGGTCGTTTCCTTAATAATGTCGTTTTGGTCGTTTCCTTAATAATGTCGTTTTGGTCGTTTACTTAATAATGTCGTTTTGGTCGTTTTTTTAATAATGTCGTTTTGGTCGTTTCCTTAATAATGTCGTTTTGGTCGTTTCCTTAATAATGTCGTTTTGGTCGTTTTCTTAATAATGTCATTTTGGTCGTTTCCTTAATAATGTCGTTTTGGTCGTTTCCTTAATAATGTCGTTTTGGTCGTTCCCCTTTTATTGTCGTTTTGGTCGTTTCCTTAAAAATGTCGTTTTGGTCGTTTTCTTAATAATGTCGTTTTGGTCGTTTTCTTATTAAGGTCGTTTTGGTCGTTTTCTTAATAATGTCGTTTTGGTCGTTTTCTTAATAATGTCGTTTTGGTCGTTTTCTTATTAAGGTCGTTTTGGTCGTTTTCTTAATAATGTCGTTTTGGTCGTTTTCTTAATAATGTCGTTTTGGTCGTTTCCTTAATAATGTCGTTTTGGTCGTTTCCTTAATAATGTCGTTTTGGTCGTTTACTTAATAATGTCGTTTTGGTCGTTTTCTTAATAATGTCGTTTTGGTCGTTTCCTTAATAATGTCGTTTTGGTCGTTTCCTTAATAATGTCGTTTTGGTCGTTTTCTTAATAATGTCATTTTGGTCGTTTCCTTAATAATGTCGTTTTGGTCGTTTCCTTAATAATGTCGTTTTGGTCGTTTTCTTAATAATGTCGTTTTGGTCGTTTCCTTAATAATGTCGTTTTGGTCGTTTCCTTAATAATGTCGTTTTGGTCGTTTTCTTAATAATGTCATTTTGGTCGTTTCCTAAATAATGTCGTTTTGGTCGTTTTCTTAATAATGTCGTTTTGGTCGTTTCCTTAATAATGTCGTTTTGGTCGTTTCCTAAATAATGTCATTTTGGTCGTTTACTTAATAATGTCGTTTTGGTCGTTTCCTTAATAATGTCGTTTTGGTCGTTTTCTTAATAATGTCGTTTTGGTCGTTTTCTTATTAAGGTCGTTTTGGTCGTTTTCTTAATAATGTCGTTTTGGTCGTTTTCTTAATAATGTCGTTTTGGTCGTTTCCTTAATAATGTCGTTTTGGTCGTTTCCTTAATAATGTCGTTTTGGTCGTTTACTTAATAATGTCGTTTTGGTCGTTTTCTTAATAATGTCGTTTTGGTCGTTTCCTTAATAATGTCGTTTTGGTCGTTTCCTTAATAATGTCGTTTTGGTCGTTTTCTTAATAATGTCATTTTGGTCGTTTCCTTAATAATGTCGTTTTGGTCGTTTCCTTAATAATGTCGTTTTGGTCGTTCCCCTTTTATTGTCGTTTTGGTCGTTTCCTTAAAAATGTCGTTTTGGTCGTTTTCTTAATAATGTCGTTTTGGTCGTTTTCTTATTAAGGTCGTTTTGGTCGTTTTCTTAATAATGTCGTTTTGGTCGTTTTCTTAATAATGTCGTTTTGGTCGTTTTCTTATTAAGGTCGTTTTGGTCGTTTTCTTAATAATGTCGTTTTGGTCGTTTTCTTAATAATGTCGTTTTGGTCGTTTCCTTAATAATGTCGTTTTGGTCGTTTCCTTAATAATGTCGTTTTGGTCGTTTACTTAATAATGTCGTTTTGGTCGTTTTCTTAATAATGTCGTTTTGGTCGTTTCCTTAATAATGTCGTTTTGGTCGTTTCCTTAATAATGTCGTTTTGGTCGTTTTCTTAATAATGTCATTTTGGTCGTTTCCTTAATAATGTCGTTTTGGTCGTTTCCTTAATAATGTCGTTTTGGTCGTTTTCTTAATAATGTCGTTTTGGTCGTTTCCTTAATAATGTCGTTTTGGTCGTTTCCTTAATAATGTCGTTTTGGTCGTTTTCTTAATAATGTCATTTTGGTCGTTTCCTAAATAATGTCGTTTTGGTCGTTTACTTAATAATGTCGTTTTGGTCGTTTCCTAAATAATGTCATTTTGGTCGTTTCCTAAATAATGTCGTTTTGGTCGTTTCCTAAATAATGTCATTTTGGTCGTTTTCTTAATAATGTCGTTTTGGTCGTTTTCTTAATAATGTCGTTTTGGTCGTTTCCTTAATAATGTCGTTTTGGTCATTTCCTTAATAATGTCGTTTTGGTCGTTTCCTAAATAATGTCATTTTGGTCGTTTACTTAATAATGTCGTTTTGGTCGTTTTCTTAATAATGTCGTTTTGGTCGTTTCCTTAATAATGTCGTTTTGGTCGTTTCCTAAATAATGTCGTTTTGGTCGTTTTCTTAATAATGTCGTTTTGGTCGTTTCCTTAATAATGTCGTTTTGGTCGTTTCCTAAATAATGTCATTTTGGTCGTTTACTTAATAATGTCGTTTTGGTCGTTTCCTAAATAATGTCATTTTGGTCGTTTACTTAATAATGTCGTTTTGGTCGTTTTCTTAATAATGTCGTTTTGGTCGTTTCCTTAATAATGTCGTTTTGGTCGTTTCCTTAATAATGTCGTTTTGGTCGTTTCTTTAATAATGTCGTTTTGGTCGTTTCCTTAATAATGTCGTTTTGGTCGTTTTCTTAATAATGTCGTTTTGGTCGTTTCCTTAATAATGTCGTTTTGGTCGTTTCCTTAATAATGTCGTTTTGGTCGTTTTCTTAATAATGTCATTTTGGTCGTTTCCTAAATAATGTCGTTTTGGTCGTTTACTTAATAATGTCGTTTTGGTCGTTTCCTAAATAATGTCATTTTGGTCGTTTCCTAAATAATGTCGTTTTGGTCGTTTCCTAAATAATGTCATTTTGGTCGTTTCCTAAATAATGTCGTTTTGGTCGTTTCCTAAATAATGTCATTTTGGTCGTTTCCTAAATAATGTCGTTTTGGTCGTTCCCCTTTTATTGTCGTTTTGGTCGTTTTCTTAATAATGTCGTTTTGGTCGTTTCCTTAATAATGTCATTTTGGTCGTTTCCTAAATAATGTCGTTTTGGTCGTTTCCTAAATAATGTCATTTTGGTCGTTTTCTTAATAATGTCGTTTTGGTCGTTTTCTTAATAATGTCGTTTTGGTCGTTTCCTTAATAATGTCGTTTTGGTCATTTCCTTAATAATGTCGTTTTGGTCGTTTCCTAAATAATGTCATTTTGGTCGTTTACTTAATAATGTCGTTTTGGTCGTTTTCTTAATAATGTCGTTTTGGTCGTTTCCTTAATAATGTCGTTTTGGTCGTTTCCTAAATAATGTCGTTTTGGTCGTTTTCTTAATAATGTCGTTTTGGTCGTTTCCTTAATAATGTCGTTTTGGTCGTTTCCTAAATAATGTCATTTTGGTCGTTTACTTAATAATGTCGTTTTGGTCGTTTCCTAAATAATGTCATTTTGGTCGTTTACTTAATAATGTCGTTTTGGTCGTTTTCTTAATAATGTCGTTTTGGTCGTTTCCTTAATAATGTCGTTTTGGTCGTTTCCTTAATAATGTCGTTTTGGTCGTTTCTTTAATAATGTCGTTTTGGTCGTTTCCTTAATAATGTCGTTTTGGTCGTTTTCTTAATAATGTCGTTTTGGTCGTTTCCTTAATAATGTCGTTTTGGTCGTTTCCTTAATAATGTCGTTTTGGTCGTTTTCTTAATAATGTCATTTTGGTCGTTTCCTATCTAATGTCGTTTTGGTCTTTTACTTAATAATGTCGTTTTGGTCGTTTCCTAAATAATGTCATTTTGGTCGTTTCCTAAATAATGTCGTTTTGGTCGTTTCCTAAATAATGTCATTTTGGTCGTTTCCTAAATAATGTCGTTTTGGTCGTTTCCTAAATAATGTCATTTTGGTCGTTTCCTAAATAATGTCGTTTTGGTCGTTCCCCTTTTATTGTCGTTTTGGTCGTTTTCTTAATAATGTCGTTTTGGTCGTTTCCTTAATAATGTCGTTTTGGTCGTTTCCTTAATAATGTCGTTTTGGTCGTTTCCTTAAAAATGTCGTTTTGGTCGTTTCCTTAATAATGTCGTTTTGGTCGTTCCCCTTTTATTGTCGTTTTGGTCGTTTCCTTAAAAATGTCGTTTTGGTCGTTTTCTTAATAATGTCGTTTTGGTCGTTTTCTTATTAAGGTCGTTTTGGTCGTTTTCTTAATAATGTCGTTTTGGTCGTTTTCTTAATAATGTCGTTTTGGTCGTTTCCTTAATAATGTCGTTTTGGTCGTTTCCTTAATAATGTCGTTTTGGTCGTTACCCTGTGAATGTCGTTTTGGTCGTTTCCTTAAAAATGTCGTTTTGGTCGTTTCATTAATAATGTCGTTTTGGTCGTTTTCTTAATAATGTCGTTTTGGTCGTTCCCCTTTTATTGTCGTTTTGGTCGTTTTCTTAATAATGTCGTTTTGGTCGTTTCCTTAATAATGTCGTTTTGGTCGTTTCCTTAATAATGTCGTTTTGGTCGTTTCCTTAAAAATGTCGTTTTGGTCGTTTCCTTAATAATGTCGTTTTGGTCGTTTCCTTAAAAATGTCGTTTTGGTCGTTTCCTTAATAATGTCGTTTTGGTCGTTCCCCTTTTATTGTCGTTTTGGTCGTTTCCTTAAAAATGTCGTTTTGGTCGTTTTCTTAATAATGTCGTTTTGGTCGTTTTCTTATTAAGGTCGTTTTGGTCGTTTTCTTAATAATGTCATTTTGGTCGTTTCCTAAATAATGTCGTTTTGGTCGTTTACTTAATAATGTCGTTTTGGTCGTTTCCTAAATAATGTCATTTTGGTCGTTTCCTAAATAATGTCGTTTTGGTCGTTTCCTAAATAATGTCATTTTGGTCGTTTCCTTTTATTGCTAAGCTCCCCCACTCATGGACAACCATACCCAACCCCTGGGATACACAAACGAGCTTCGACTGTATCAAAAATAAAAAAGAAATTTATTCTAATTAAAAACCTCGTTTCAGTTCCGTCAACACTACATTGCTTCAAATAAATACAGTCCAAACCTTAAACATCCTTATCATTTATTGTTAGCTAAAGGGCCTGCAGAGAATCCTCAAAGTGGGAATATTTTTTTGAAAAGGGTTTTTAGTCAAAAATTCTTTCAGAATTGGACATTCACGATCTCGACCCAACAAATCCCACAGATTTTCCGTTTGCTTCAGCAGAACCAGTTATACTGTTAAATCCTGAGGATGCTGCAAAGTTTAGAGATTCTGCTTCCAAAAATACTAGTGGTAGTCCTAAAGTTACCGGTGCTGCTAGAGGTGGAAATGGGTTGAATTTTGTTGATTTGCATGGTAGGGAATTTAAAGAATTAATTCATAAGATTAGGTATAGGCAGACTTCATTATACCGTCTGAAAAATTGTCCTTTATAATGAAGTGTCTATTAAATACAAGGTATCGCTTAGTTTCACTCCCGCCCAAGAGCCAACCAAATTTTATAGACTTATCTTAAACTGAGGCATATCCAGCAAAGAGGGGGGGTGTGCGCCAAAAGTCAAGGGCATGGTGTGCGCCAAAACTTTGGCGTTACGAACGCCAATTTTTTGTGCTCATCCCCCCTGTATACCCTTGGTATCTACTATTGAGTGTATCTTATATGGAGTGAGGTCTGTCTATTTTATAAACTTGAAGCAAAACCTGAAGCAAGAACTTGAAACAAAAACTTGAAACAAAACTTGAAGCAAAAACTTGAAACAAAAATTTTCCCTTTCCAGGTATTCTAATGCTCATTTCCTGGCTTGGCATGACTACAGTAGCAATTTATTCTGCTCGTTATATGCGCGATTCATGGCCTCATACAACCGTTATGGGACTTAAAATTTGGTTTCATGTAGGTCCAAGATTTTAAATTTTTCCTATCCAAATTTTAAATTTTTCTCTTCAGATTCACCGCACTTTAAATTTCCTTGCCGTCATTTTAATGGTTGCTTCTATTGTTTTTATTGTTTGGAATAAAGGAACTTGGACTGGTCCTTGGTTTGGAATGGCTAAAATTGGGGCTCCCGAATGGCACTCACTTGTAAATTAATTTTTAAAATTTAAAGAAAAGTTGTCCGCAAAAGTTTGTCCGCAAGTTTTGTCCGCAAATATTTTTTTGTCCGCAAATGTTTGTCCGCAAGTTTTGTCCGCAAATGTTTGTCCGCAAAAGTTTGTCCGCAAGTTTTGTCCGCAAATGTTCATCTCGCCTTCTCCCTCTATTTCTCCTCTCTTAACGATTAAAAAATTTTCGAGGATTAATATATCAGACAGATAAAATGTCAGACAAGTGGATTTCCACGTCCCCAGTTGCGCACAAAAATTGCGGACAAAAATTGCAGATAATGCGAAATTACCTACAAAATTTCTAAATTTAGGCAGGCGCTTTTGCTGTTTTGTTGGCTTTTTCTCAGCCTTTTGGAGCTCTTATTAGATGTGGAATTGATGACCCCAAAAGGCCTATTTTTAATTGGATACATAGAAGGTCCCTTTACTTTAATTACAGAATACAGTCAAACCTCATTTTTAAATAATTTCAATTTTTAAAATTTGGTTGACCACTGGGTAGGGGGGGGGCTTTTAAGGTACCCTTTTGTCGGGTGTACCCTTTTGTCGGGTGTACCATTTTGTCGAATGTACCGTTATGTCTGGTGTACCCTTTTGTCTGGTGTACCATTTTGTCGGGTGTACCATTATGTCGGATGTACCGTTTTGTCTGGTCAACCATTTGTCGTTGTACCCTTTTGTCGGGTGTACCCTTTTGTCGGGTGTACCCTTTTGTCGGTTATACCATTGTGTCTGGTGTCCATTTTGTCGGGTGTACCATTATGTCGGTGTACCCTTTTGTCTTATTAATTTAAGATATCCCTCATTATAAGATTCAATTTTTCAGACCCGAGTGTTTATCTAAAATGAGGTTCGACTATAATTTAAACTTTTCAGTATTGGACTCATTGCCTTTCTGCTTGCCCAAGTTGCCATATACCTCGCTATTTCAACTTTCAAGTAAGACTCTAATGTCCAGAAAATTTCAAAAGATCTAAAAAAATTAAAAAAAATTTTCAAAAAAAATTTTCAAAAAAATTTCAAAAAATTTTTTAAAAAATTTCAAAAAATTTTCAAAAAAAATTTTCAAAAAAATTTCAAAAAATTTTTTAAAAAATTTAAAAAAATTTTCAAAAAAAATTTTCAAAAAAATTTCAAAAAATTTTTTAAAAAATTTTTCAGAAGCCATTTCGCCCTAGCCGATTTTGCCTTTTGCTTCCTAATAATTTTCTACGTTGCTCTCGTTATCTTCATAGTTGTTAGCGAAGTGTTGCGTTTCATTGAACTGCGCGAAAGGGAAAAAATTTCTGCCATCGAAATGCAGACGAGGACTAGAGGGTCAACACCCTCAGATGCTTATTACTACCATACTCGAAAAAATTTTTCTTCAAAGGTACAAAAAAATTTGGCTCTTCAAGCTTAGGCGTCCAAACAGCCCTTTGCATCCACAGCAGTTTTTACGTTCAAACGCTTTTTTCTCTTCCAATAATGCCTTTAAGTACCCAGCTCTGCGTTATAGTACCTATAATTCGGCATCTCTAATGTGTACCATAACGTAGGGGGAGTTCCCATTGATTTTAAGGTACTATACTATGGACACGTCCACATCATCTGACCATTGATTTAAGACGCAGAACCGGGTACTTATCGTATATAGTGGACGCATACTTTGATTGGACGCATAAGGGTTGTTTGGACGCATAAGGGTTGTTTGGACGCATTAGGGTTGTTTGGACGCATAAGGGTTGTTTGGACGCATAAGGGTTGTTTGGACGCATAAGGGTTGTTTGGACGCATAAGGGTTGTTTGGACGCTTAGACAAGAGCCAAAAAATTTTTTGAAAATTTTTAAAATTCCCCTCATTTTAAGCTCGTTTCCGCGCGAAGAACTTTGTTTTATGTAGCAGCGTGTACATTTGCTGGGTCGGCATTTATTCTGGTACTTCTCGTTCTTGTCCATTAAAATATTAAAAAAACAATTATAAATTTATATGTCTATTTTATTTAACATTTGTATAAAATTATCTAAAATAATAGTCACTCAATACTAGGCACCTTGATTTAAGACGTTAATAAAGCCATAAGTTGGCCATAGGGGAACTTCCTATGTCATACCCCCTACTTAAGAGACCTCCCTATAAGCTACAAACCTATTTATAGCGGTATCTTACTTTGACTACTACACAATATAAACGGTCCTCTCCCCCTTGGCCATAAGCTGGGAGAGGTATATTATAGTGTAGTCCTAAGGGTATATTATAGTGTAGTCCGCTTGTATTACTAAACATGCCACCCTCCTCCTCCTCCATTACCTCTGTTCCTCCTTGATTCTCTCTAAGTTACCATTTTTCTAAAAATAGCCTAAACCAGACTAACAGCCAAACGATTTATTTTTGGGACAGATTTTCTTGTTTCTCCAAAGTATAAATTGTAAAAATATTTTTAATAAGATTAACACATTTTTACAATTGTCCTTGTCAACGCCAAAATTTGCGCACACCCCCCCCCCCCCCCCCCAAAAAAAATTGGGATTATCTCCCCTTTACTTTTTTCAAGTTTATGCTTCAAGTTTTAACAATAAATAAGCTTAGAATAATGTAACAAACCAAAAAATGTTGAGCATTGTTCTCTTACAAAACTAAAAATCCTCAAAAGTATCCGGTTTTGTGTTCAAAAAACATTGGGATTTATTGTATTGCCAGATCATTTTTTGTAAAATTTATTTATTTATATAAATTCCTGGCTATTTTTGAATTGCTTGTTATTTTATTTATTTTATTAGTAAAACTCGTAGGATACACCTAATATTTTTTAAAAACCTCTATTTAAGAGACGCTTGTTTTAATTTGGTTAGCCAACGGTGTAAGAGCTGCCTAGACGGTTCCCTCTAATTAATGTACACCTCTACTCAATATACCCCCATTATAAGACACCATTTTCTCAGCCCCAGGGGTGTATGATACAATGAGGTGCCTAACTTATAGGGGAGCTGCCTAACTGATATCCTCTATTTAATAGAAACCTCATTATAAGGAACTATTTTTTAACTTCCAGAGGATATCATATAATGAGGTTATTTCTGTATCTATTCATTAATTTTAAATTATTTATTTTGCTTCTGTCCCAATTGAGTTTAAAATACCTCGCCGCGCAAACGATTTTTTCCCTATTTCTCTTTTGAAAATAAAAATAAATTGGAGAAAGGAAAATAATAATTGGCCCTAAAACTGTTCTAAACAATTTTCCGTTCCTTTTTGGTTTTTCTGCTTTTTATGGGGGTTTGGCCATTGTGGAAGGGACAGGTAAGAGGTTTGACCATTATATTTTAAATGGAGGAAAAGGACGCGAGGTAATGGGGTTGAGGACAGTTGTGGACAACAATAACGACCTCTCTCCATTATTAAAAATAAAACCTGCGCCTAATAAACACATTTTCTGGTTAAAAAGACAGTTTCATGGTTAGTTTCAAGTTTATTTTAAGATTAATTTGTTTCAAGTTTTTGCTTCAAGTTTATTTATTTTCAAGTTTTTGCTTCAAGTTTTCTTCAAGTTTTATTTCAAGTTTTTGTTTCAACTCTTTGTTCAAGTTTTTGCTTAAGTTTTTATTCCAAGTTTATCTTTTAAGTTTATCTTTCTTAATATTTAAAGTTTATTTAAATCAAGTTTATTTTTTGCTTCAAGTTCATTTATAATTCTTCAATTAAAAGCTTCAAGTTTATTTTTATTCAAGTTCAAGCTTATTTAAAATTCATATTTACTTAAGTTTCTAAGTGTAAGTTTATTTGATAGTTTTTATTCAAGTTCAAGCTTATTTAATTATTCATTAAGTTTGTAAGTTTAAATTTATTTACGAGTTTTTATTCAAGTTCAAGCTTATTTAATTATTCATATTTACTTAAGTTTCTAAGTTTAAGTTTATTTGCTAGTTGTTTTAAGGCTTTATTTTTAAGTTCTATTTTCTCTATGAGCTTCAAGTTTAATTATTTAAGTTTGCTTCAGGTTTATTTTTTCAAGTTTAATTTAAGTTGTTTTTAAGGCTTTATTATCAGTTTTATTTTCATATTAAGCTTCAAGTTCAATTTTTAAAATATGCTTCTAGTTTTTGTTTTGCTTCAAGTTTATTTTTAACTTTAAGTTTATTTACTAGCTGTTTTAATGTATTAAAGTTTATGCTTCAAGTTTAATTAATAATTTGCTTCAAGTTTAATATGCTTTAAGTTTAATTATTATAATAATTTGCTTCAAGTTTACATATGTAATATGCTTCAAGTTTAATTTAAGTTTTGTTTCGACATCTTATTTTAGCAACAAAAACAAAATATTTTCCAGAATGTTTCTAAAAATACTATTTATTTTTACCTATTCTTTTATTGCTTCCTTAGCAGCATCACCTTATGGCGGGGATAATAGCTATTATTATTCGACTGCCCAGCAAGGTAATAATTATTCCCCTTCCCCCTCAACTCCGTTCCTTTCAACGCCGGATATTATTGGTAAACAAAAAAATTTTTGAGAATTAAAAAAAATTTTTTTAAAGATAACGAGGTTGTAGAAGCTCCACTCATTCATTGCACAGACAGAGGCGTTGAATTTAGTATTAAAACTAAAAATACCTTTCGGTACTTTAATTGCCGTATTTTCTGTATTAGAGCTCCAGTCTGTATAAGTTACAGCTCCCTTTAGCCCCCTCTGTATTAAAGCCTTTTTGTCTGCCGTACCCATTTGACGGCTGTACTATTTTGTCGGCTGTCCCTTTTTGTCGTTTGTGCCGTTTTGTCGGCTGTGCCATTTTGTCGTTCGTACCCTTTTGTCGGCTGTGCCATTTTGTCGGTTGTACCCTTTTGTCGGTTGTACCCTTTTGTCGGTTGTACCCTTTTGTCGTTGAATACCTAATTATATAGGAATGTTGAAAGATAAGTCCCATAGGGCTTTATTACAGAGAATACGGTATATTCGGGCTCACTCCTCAACTATAATAATTCCTCTCACATTTAGAGGAAATATTTATGTCCAAGGGCAATTTGGTTTGACCGAATGCAGAAGAGAATTTTACAACAACGACGCCCCTCAAGCAGGCATTGAAGTTCGCCTAAATGATTGTGGAATGATTAGGGAAAGACGCCCTCATGGAATGAGCTATTCTATTATTTTAATTGTTAATTTCCATCCTCGATTTGTGACGAGGGTTGATAGGGCTTTCAAAATTTTGTGTTCTTATCAACACACTGAAAGACCGGTTGGTACTGATCTTGAAGTTGGGTGAGTTGTTTAATAATTAGACAGTCTGACCTCACTAAAAGATAAACCTAATCCAAGATAGAACTCAGTAAGATTTGGTTAACCACCTTTTTGTGGTTGTACTCTTTTATCAGTTGTACCCTTTTGTCGGGTGTTCCATTTTGTCGATTGTACCCGTGTACATTTTTATCGACCATACCCTTTTATCGGGTGTACCCTGTTGTCGGCTGTACCCTTTTGTCGTGTGCACTCTTGTCGTATACCTCGTTATGAGGCAATTAATTTTTCAGCCCTCAAGGGTTTATCTTAAAGTGAGGTCGGAATCTTAAAGTATCTAAAGAAAAATTCTCAAATCAATTTAAGCACTGTTCCAACCGAGCCTCTACTTTCTGACGCTATATTGGTCCCAGATTGTGAATATTCCATGCGTCTAGGCGATCCAAACGGACCTATAGCAACAAATACTGTTAGAGTTGGAGAACTTATATTTCATCGTTGGGAGTGCCAAGACAGCCGTAAATAAATTTTTTTAATTTTGGTGGAATCAGGGCTGTGCGCCATTATTTTGGCGTTCCGTTTTTGGCGTGTTTTTGGGAAATTTTGGCGTTATGCCATTTTGGCGTGTTTTGAGAATTTGAAAAATTAGCATTTGCGAGATTTGTCGTTTGAGATTGAAAAATTGGCGTTTTCAAAATTTTGGCGCACAGCCCTATTCCAATGAGTTAAAAAAATTTAAAGCTATCTACGGTATGTTAGTAAAGAATTGTAGAGTTTTTGACGGTGGAAACGAAAATGTTACTTTGATTGATGAGAGAGGTTGTCCTACGAAAACTGGCGTGATTCAGAGTCCTCCGGTTTATAGGTGAATTTAGAACGAATAAAAACAAATAACAAACAAATAAGCGTTATACCCCTACAAATTGACTACCAGCCGTGTTTTGATCGGCTATAACTTCTTGATACTTGATCCAATACGAATGAGTTTTTATATCTTTCGAAAGCCCTCGATAAGCGCTATCTTTTTGCTAACTGGATGGATCATGTCTGATCACTCATTAAAAAGTTATAGCCCGATAAGTCCAGTTATTTGGTATTTTTCCCATTTATTGGGTTATAACTTTTTATCGAGTGATCAGACCTGATCCATCCTATTAGAAAAAAGATACCGCTTATCGAGGGCTTTCGAATGATATGAAATTCATTTGTATAGGTTCAAGCATCAAAAAGTTATGGCCGATCGAAATCGGCTGGTAGCTAATTCGTGGGGGTATAACGGATAATTCTTTCCCTTATAGCGACGCTCTAAACATCGCCTACGCCCCAATTTTTGCTTTTCATTTTCCCGACCGAACTCAAATGAATTTTCGTTGCCAAATCCAATCTTGTAACAAAATGGATAATGAATGCAATGGATTAACTGTGAAATTTTGAATTTTTTGAAGGAATTTTTTTCAATTTTAGCCCCCAAATTGTCCAAATTCTGTGAATTATCCTCCTCCCCCCACTCCCTATCCAGCTTCTCAGTATCCCTATGGACAACAACAACAACTTCTAATACCTCAAAACCCTCCTCAAGGAGAGGCATACGCAAATTACTTGAATAATCCAACGATTGGTTCAACGCCTGCATATTCCCTTCCTACCTACATTGGAGCTGGGGTTTGTTTTTTCCCTCAAAAAATTTTCTGAAAATTTCCCAAAAATAGATCTCCCCAAACTGGCCCCCAAATGCTTTACCCCTTGGAAGTGTTCTTCAAGGAAATCCCTCACAAGTACTTCAAGGTATTGGACGCCCGTGGCCTGCAAATATGCGCCGTAGAGTGGAAAAGCATGAAGGGCAATCGCTTGAACACAAGATACTTTTGGCTACACAACAATTAATGAAGTATAGTATATTTTTATGCAGTCGGACTTTATATAAGATACTCCCAATACTAGATCCACCTATATTTAGGACACACCTCATTATATCTTTCTGGTAGGGTGAAGGGAACATTTTTGGTAGTGCGAAGAGACATAAACATGGGCTGGAAGGAACATGTTCCCTTCACACTACTTGTGGGCTGGAAGGAACATCTCATGGTGTTCCTTTCACACTACTTGTGGGCTGGAAGGAACATCTCAGGATGTTCTTTCCACATTACTTGTGGGCTGGAAGGAACATCTCATGGTGTTCCCTTCACACTACTTGTGGGCTGGAAGGAACATATCACACGCTTTTGCTATCATATCGCAGATGCCCTCTATTTAAGAAACACCTCATTATAAAGTGTTTCAGTCTAATGGAGTTTTCATTTTCAGCCCTAATAGGTCCGAACTTTGGAAGTTATTTAAAATATTTGCTTAAAATTAAGACAAAATAGCAGTGAAAGTTGGCCACCTAAATTGATGGTCCTCAACAAATTACAACAACAAAATTCTCCCCAGATTAATACAGAAAATGCCAGGAGAAGTGCTAGACGTTTCTTTAATCCTGTACCGGCTGAGGCTATTGAACAAGTAAATTTTCAAGACTTTGAGGCTCGAAAAAATTTAATTAAAAGGACGAATTGCGTTTGAGACAAAGACGAGCAGAGAAAAGACTCAAGATGTTGTAGCTGTTTCTACAGTAACAAATGATGGATTACAGGGAATGGATTGGAGCTTTGGTAGGGATTTTTGAATTTAATTGGGTCTAGTTTAAATACAACGACAAAAGGGTACATTTGACATAAGGGTACACCCGACAAAAGGGTACACCCGACATAATGGTACATCCGACATAAGGGTACAACTGACAAAATGGTACACCCGACAAAAGGGTTCAAAGGACAAAACTAAAAGAAAAATTTAGAGAATGGAAAGGAACGAATCCAACAACGCAGAACCATGCCAACATATACTATGAAAGCTGACAAAACCTTTAGTTTAGAAAAAAATAAAAATGAGAGTCTAAATTCCCCCAAAAACTCAACACAGCAACATCAACTCCCTTCCCAATTAGCTCAAGTAAAAATTAAATTTTAATTAAAAAATCCAAATTTCTCAAAGAATTACTGCTTAAATCGAAGCACTTTGGCTGCTCTAGTTGGAACTATAGGTCTTCTAAGCACGATTTTGCTTGCCATTAGTTGTTGTCTACTGTGGGATTTTTTGTCTAGCCGGTAAAATTTTTTAAAAATTTTTCTAAAAAATATTTTCCCCCTTAAAGTCAACGCTGCCGGAAAGGGTTGATAAATTGGAGGGATTCAAGTAATAAACTTGGAAATGGAAAAAATGGTAAAATTTTAAAAATGGTCATTCAGTTATAAATATTACAGTAATATATGGGGGTCCTTTTGCCCCCCCCCCCCCCCCCCCCCCCCGGGTCCAAATCCCCATGGGGCTCCCCTGCCCTTTTTTTGTTTAAGATGTATAAAATAGTCAATAAATAGAGCCATAGATATAGCTCGATATTGCTCGTGAAGCTGAGTTGAATGGCGCCAGAATCAGTCTGTGGGATCATATTTGAGTTTTAGGGGTTCAAAACTTGTTGAAAGAGGGGTTAAAAACGGACAAATTTTTAGAATGACTAATGGAGCTAGGGGGCTTTCTAGGATGAAATGGTAGCTGCAGGGAATTAAGGAATGGCGAAAAGGATCTGACCCTAAATTGGTGATCCTCAACAAATTATAAAAACGAAATTATGAAATCTCTTGAGAGGGGATAAGGATACTTAGCCGCGAGTCCGCTTAGTTTCCGTCTGATACCTCACTATGTCCCCTACTAAAAATTTTCCAATTTTCTCTGGTTTGTAGCTTATTCTCCGCACTTCGAATAGCGTCACCACTATCCAAAATGATCCACTCTTTCAAAAGATATAGGTCGGTGACTAAGTGGCCTCGCGCCAAAGTGTCACTAACCCTTGAGAGAATTCCCATCCTTTCTCCTGAAATCCCTACCCTAAATCTTCCAAATTTTTTAGGCTGTCTCAATTTCCTCTCCAAAAACAAAATTTCTGCTGTCCGCAATATCTCCCTCAAAAACCGCTGCCAACTTTCCCCATCATTTTCTTCTCCAATTTCAATTGATCCGTTGAAACCTGAAGGAGTGCTAGAACAACCAAAATTGTCTAGTAAAAAATTTTTTGAATTTTAAAATCTCAAAATTAATTTTTAAGGTGATCCGCGTGAGGCACTTGCTCAAATTCTTAATAGAAATCATAATAAATTAAACAATCAACAACCCTTGGGGAGCAAATAAAATTTAAAACATAAATAAGATAGTATTGTAGAAAATTTAGTAAATACATATACTCTATCTACCGTATATGCTCAAATAATTACTCTAGGTAATTATTGTTTCAACTAGGGTAGCAACCCGAACCCCGACCCCCGAGATTTTTGTGGCAAAAATCCAGATCCGAACCCTAAGACCCTGATCCCCGAGGGTGTTCGTGGTGATTCCCGGCAAACCCTGATCTGATCTGCCTGATCCACGGAAAACCTTGTCTGCTCCCCGGATCCTCGGTTTGTTTGTTCCGGTCTGCCTGAATTGTACCCGATCAATATACCATAAGATATAATACGATAAACTTTTATGGGGTAATTATTTTTTGACTGACTATATTTAAAATTGATTTTCTCGATGGTGATAAAAGATACCAAAACAAATCAAACGGTTTCTGATATAGCACATACTAGTGTATTTAATTTACCAAGATGAATTGTACCCGATCAATATACCATAAGATATAATACGATAAACTTTTATGGGGTAATTATTTTTTGACTGACTATATTTAAAATTGATTTTCTCGATGGTGATAAAAGATACCAAAACAAATCAAACGGTATCTGATACAGCACATACTAGTGTATTTAATTTACCAAGACGAATTGTACCCGATCAATATACCATAAGATATAATACGATAAACTTTTATGGGGTAATTATTTTTTGACTGACTATATTTAAAATTGATTTTCTCGATGGTGATAAAAGATACCAAAACAAATCAAACGGTATCTGATACAGCACATACTAGTGTATTTAATTTACCAAGACGAATTGTACCCGATCAATATACCATAAGATATAATACGATAAACTTTTATGGGGTAATTATTTTTTGACTGACTATATTTAAAATTGATTTTCTCGATGGTGATAAAAGATACCAAAACAAATCAAACGGTATCTGATACAGCACATACTAGTGTATTTAATTTACCAAGACGAATTGTACCCGATCAATATACCATAAGATATAATACGATAAACTTTTATGGGGTAATTATTTTTTGACTGACTATATTTAAAATTGATTTTCTCGATGGTGATAAAAGATACCAAAACAAATCAAACGGTATCTGATACAGCACATACTATTGTATTTAATTTACCAAGACGAATTGTACCCGATCAATATACCATAAGATATAATACGATAAACTTTTATGGGGTAATTATTTTTTGACTGACTATATTTAAAATTGATTTTCTCGATGGTGATAAAAGATACCAAAACAAATCAAACGGTATCTGATACAGCACATACTATTGTATTTAATTTACCAAGACGAATTGTACCCGATCAATATACCATAAGATATAATACGATAAACTTTTATGGGGTAATTATTTTTTGACTGACTATATTTAAAATTGATTTTCTCGATGGTGATAAAAGATACCAAAACAAATCAAACGGTATCTGATACAGCACATACTATTGTATTTAATTTACCAAGACGAATTGTACCCGATCAATATACCATAAGATATAATACGATAAACTTTTATGGGGTAATTATTTTTGACTGACTATATTTAAAATTGATTTTCTCGATGGTGATAAAAGATACCAAAACAAATCAAACGGTATCTGATACAGCACATACTATTGTATTTAATTTACCAAGACGAATTGTACCCGATCAATATACCATAAGATATAATACGATAAACTTTTATGGGGTAATTATTTTTTGACTGACTATATTTAAAATTGATTTTCTCGATGGTGATAAAAGATACCAAAACAAATCAAACGGTATCTGATACAGCACATACTATTGTATTTAATTTACCAAGACGAATTGTACCCGATCAATATACCATAAGATATAATACGATAAACTTTTATGGGGTAATTATTTTTTGACTGACTATATTTAAAATTGATTTTCTCGATGGTGATAAAAGATACCAAAACAAATCAAACGGTATCTGATACAGCACATACTATTGTATTTAATTTACCAAGACGAATTGTACCCGATCAATATACCATAAGATATAATACGATAAACTTTTATGGGGTAATTATTTTTTGACTGACTATATTTAAAATTGATTTTCTCGATGGTGATAAAAGATACCAAAACAAATCAAACGGTATCTGATACAGCACATACTAGTGTATTTAATTTACCAAGACGAATTGTACCCGATCAATATACCATAAGATATAATACGATAAACTTTTATGGGGTAATTATTTTTTGACTGACTATATTTAAAATTGATTTTCTCGATGGTGATAAAAGATACCAAAACAAATCAAACGGTATCTGATACAGCACATACTAGTGTATTTAATTTACCAAGACGAATTGTACCCGATCAATATACCATAAGATATAATACGATAAACTTTTATGGGGTAATTATTTTTTGACTGACTATATTTAAAATTGATTTTCTCGATGGTGATAAAAGATACCAAAACAAATCAAACGGTATCTGATACAGCACATACTATTGTATTTAATTTACCAAGACGAATTGTACCCGATCAATATACCATAAGATATAATACGATAAACTTTTATGGGGTAATTATTTTTTGACTGACTATATTTAAAATTGATTTTCTCGATGGTGATAAAAGATACCAAAACAAATCAAACGGTATCTGATACAGCACATACTATTGTATTTAATTTACCAAGACGAATTGTACCCGATCAATATACCATAAGATATAATACGATAAACTTTTATGGGGTAATTATTTTTTGACTGACTATATTTAAAATTGATTTTCTCGATGGTGATAAAAGATACCAAAACAAATCAAACGGTATCTGATACAGCACATACTATTGTATTTAATTTACCAAGACGAATTGTACCCGATCAATATACCATAAGATATAATACGATAAACTTTTATGGGGTAATTATTTTTTGACTGACTATATTTAAAATTGATTTTCTCGATGGTGATAAAAGATACCAAAACAAATCAAACGGTATCTGATACAGCACATACTATTGTATTTAATTTACCAAGACGAATTGTACCCGATCAATATACCATAAGATATAATACGATAAACTTTTATGGGGTAATTATTTTTTGACTGACTATATTTAAAATTGATTTTCTCGATGGTGATAAAAGATACCAAAACAAATCAAACGGTATCTGATACAGCACATACTATTGTATTTAATTTACCAAGACGAATTGTACCCGATCAATATACCATAAGATATAATACGATAAACTTTTATGGGGTAATTATTTTTTGACTGACTATATTTAAAATTGATTTTCTCGATGGTGATAAAAGATACCAAAACAAATCAAACGGTATCTGATACAGCACATACTATTGTATTTAATTTACCAAGACGAATTGTACCCGATCAATATACCATAAGATATAATACGATAAACTTTTATGGGGTAATTATTTTTTGACTGACTATATTTAAAATTGATTTTCTCGATGGTGATAAAAGATACCAAAACAAATCAAACGGTATCTGATACAGCACATACTATTGTATTTAATTTACCAAGACGAATTGTACCCGATCAATATACCATAAGATATAATACGATAAACTTTTATGGGGTAATTATTTTTTGACTGACTATATTTAAAATTGATTTTCTCGATGGTGATAAAAGATACCAAAACAAATCAAACGGTATCTGATACAGCACATACTATTGTATTTAATTTACCAAGACGAATTGTACCCGATCAATATACCATAAGATATAATACGATAAACTTTTATGGGGTAATTATTTTTTGACTGACTATATTTAAAATTGATTTTCTCGATGGTGATAAAAGATACCAAAACAAATCAAACGGTATCTGATACAGCACATACTATTGTATTTAATTTACCAAGACGAATTGTACCCGATCAATATACCATAAGATATAATACGATAAACTTTTATGGGGTAATTATTTTTTGACTGACTATATTTAAAATTGATTTTCTCGATGGTGATAAAAGATACCAAAACAAATCAAACGGTATCTGATACAGCACATACTATTGTATTTAATTTACCAAGACGAATTGTACCCGATCAATATACCATAAGATATAATACGATAAACTTTTATGGGGTAATTATTTTTTGACTGACTATATTTAAAATTGATTTTCTCGATGGTGATAAAAGATACCAAAACAAATCAAACGGTATCTGATACAGCACATACTATTGTATTTAATTTACCAAGACGAATTGTACCCGATCAATATACCATAAGATATAATACGATAAACTTTTATGGGGTAATTATTTTTTGACTGACTATATTTAAAATTGATTTTCTCGATGGTGATAAAAGATACCAAAACAAATCAAACGGTATCTGATACAGCACATACTATTGTATTTAATTTACCAAGACGAATTGTACCCGATCAATATACCATAAGATATAATACGATAAACTTTTATGGGGTAATTATTTTTTGACTGACTATATTTAAAATTGATTTTCTCGATGGTGATAAAAGATACCAAAACAAATCAAACGGTATCTGATACAGCACATACTATTGTATTTAATTTACCAAGACGAATTGTACCCGATCAATATACCATAAGATATAATACGATAAACTTTTATGGGGTAATTATTTTTTGACTGACTATATTTAAAATTGATTTTCTCGATGGTGATAAAAGATACCAAAACAAATCAAACGGTATCTGATACAGCACATACTAGTGTATTTAATTTACCAAGACGAATTGTACCCGATCAATATACCATAAGATATAATACGATAAACTTTTATGGGGTAATTATTTTTTGACTGACTATATTTAAAATTGATTTTCTCGATGGTGATAAAAGATACCAAAACAAATCAAACGGTATCTGATACAGCACATACTAGTGTATTTAATTTACCAAGACGAATTGTACACGATCAATATACCATAAGATATAATACGATAAACTTTTATGGGGTAATTATTTTTTGACTGACTATATTTAAAATTGATTTTCTCGATGGTGATAAAAGATACCAAAACAAATCAAACGGTATCTGATACAGCACATACTATTGTATTTAATTTACCAAGACGAATTGTACCCGATCAATATACCATAAGATATAATACGATAAACTTTTATGGGGTAATTATTTTTTGACTGACTATATTTAAAATTGATTTTCTCGATGGTGATAAAAGATACCAAAACAAATCAAACGGTATCTGATACAGCACATACTATTGTATTAAATTTACCAAGACGAATTGTACCCGATCAATATACCATAAGATATAATACGATAAACTTTTATGGGGTAATTATTTTTTGACTGACTATATTTAAAATTGATTTTCTCGATGGTGATAAAAGATACCAAAACAAATCAAACGGTATCTGATACAGCACATACTATTGTATTTAATTTACCAAGACGAATTGTACCCGATCAATATACCATAAGATATAATACGATAAACTTTTATGGGGTAATTATTTTTTGACTGACTATATTTAAAATTGATTTTCTCGATGGTGATAAAAGATACCAAAACAAATCAAACGGTATCTGATACAGCACATACTATTGTATTTAATTTACCAAGACGAATTGTACCCGATCAATATACCATAAGATATAATACGATAAACTTTTATGGGGTAATTATTTTTTGACTGACTATATTTAAAATTGATTTTCTCGATGGTGATAAAAGATACCAAAACAAATCAAACGGTATCTGATACAGCACATACTATTGTATTAAATTTACCAAGACGAATTGTACCCGATCAATATACCATAAGATATAATACGATAAACTTTTATGGGGTAATTATTTTTTGACTGACTATATTTAAAATTGATTTTCTCGATGGTGATAAAAGATACCAAAACAAATCAAACGGTATCTGATACAGCACATACTATTGTATTTAATTTACCAAGACGAATTGTATCCGATCAATATACCATAAGATATAATACGATAAACTTTTATGGGATAATTATTTTTTGACTGACTATATTTAAAATGGATTTTCTCGATGGTGATAAAAGATACCAAAACAAATCAAACGGTTTCTGATACAGCACATACTATTGTATTTAATTTACCAAGACGAATTGTATCCGATCAATATACCATAAGATATAATACGATAAACTTTTATGGGGTAATTATTTTTTGACTGACTATATTTAAAATTGATTTTCTCGATGGTGATAAAAGATACCAAAACAAATCAAACGGTTTCTGATACAGCACATACTATTGTATTTAATTTACCAAGACGAATTGTATCCGATCAATATACCATAAGATATAATACGATAAACTTTTATGGGGTAATTATTTTTTGACTGACTATATTTAAAATTGATTTTCTCGATGGTGATAAAAGATACCAAAACAAATCAAACGGTTTCTGATACAGCACATACTATTGTATTTAATTTACCAAGACGAATTGTATCCGATCAATATACCATAAGATATAATACGATAAACTTTTATGGGGTAATTATTTTTTGACTGACTATATTTAAAATTGATTTTCTCGATGGTGATAAAAGATACCAAAACAAATCAAACGGTTTCTGATACAGCACATACTATTGTATTTAATTTACCAAGACGAATTGTATCCGATCAATATACCATAAGATATAATACGATAAACTTTTATGGGATAATTATTTTTTGACTGACTATATTTAAAATGGATTTTCTCGATGGTGATAAAAGATACCAAAACAAATCAAACGGTTTCTGATACAGCACATACTATTGTATTTAATTTACCAAGACGAATTGTATCCGATCAATATACCATAAGATATAATACGATAAACTTTTATGGGGTAATTATTTTTTGACTGACTATATTTAAAATGGATTTTCTCGATGGTGATAAAAGATACCAAAACAAATCAAACGGTTTCTGATACAGCACATACTATTGTATTTAATTTACCAAGACGAATTGTATCCGATCAATATACCATAAGATATAATACGATAAACTTTTATGGGATAATTATTTTTTGACTGACTATATTTAAAATGGATTTTCTCGATGGTGATAAAAGATACCAAAACAAATCAAACGGTTTCTGATACAGCACATACTATTGTATTTAATTTACCAAGACGAATTGTATCCGATCAATATACCATAAGATATAATACGATAAACTTTTATGGGGTAATTATTTTTTGACTGACTATATTTAAAATTGATTTTCTCGATGGTGATAAAAGATACCAAAACAAATCAAACGGTATCTGATACAGCACATACTATTGTATTAAATTTACCAAGACGAATTGTACCCGATCAATATACCATAAGATATAATACGATAAACTTTTATGGGGTAATTATTTTTTGACTGACTATATTTAAAATTGATTTTCTCGATGGTGATAAAAGATACCAAAACAAATCAAACGGTATCTGATACAGCACATACTATTGTATTTAATTTACCAAGACGAATTGTATCCGATCAATATACCATAAGATATAATACGATAAACTTTTATGGGATAATTATTTTTTGACTGACTATATTTAAAATGGATTTTCTCGATGGTGATAAAAGATACCAAAACAAATCAAACGGTTTCTGATACAGCACATACTATTGTATTTAATTTACCAAGACGAATTGTATCCGATCAATATACCATAAGATATAATACGATAAACTTTTATGGGGTAATTATTTTTTGACTGACTATATTTAAAATTGATTTTCTCGATGGTGATAAAAGATACCAAAACAAATCAAACGGTTTCTGATACAGCACATACTATTGTATTTAATTTACCAAGACGAATTGTATCCGATCAATATACCATAAGATATAATACGATAAACTTTTATGGGGTAATTATTTTTTGACTGACTATATTTAAAATTGATTTTCTCGATGGTGATAAAAGATACCAAAACAAATCAAACGGTTTCTGATACAGCACATACTATTGTATTTAATTTACCAAGACGAATTGTATCCGATCAATATACCATAAGATATAATACGATAAACTTTTATGGGGTAATTATTTTTTGACTGACTATATTTAAAATTGATTTTCTCGATGGTGATAAAAGATACCAAAACAAATCAAACGGTTTCTGATACAGCACATACTATTGTATTTAATTTACCAAGACGAATTGTATCCGATCAATATACCATAAGATATAATACGATAAACTTTTATGGGATAATTATTTTTGACTGACTATATTTAAAATGGATTTTCTCGATGGTGATAAAAGATACCAAAACAAATCAAACGGTTTCTGATACAGCACATACTATTGTATTTAATTTACCAAGACGAATTGTATCCGATCAATATACCATAAGATATAATACGATAAACTTTTATGGGGTAATTATTTTTTGACTGACTATATTTAAAATGGATTTTCTCGATGGTGATAAAAGATACCAAAACAAATCAAACGGTTTCTGATACAGCACATACTATTGTATTTAATTTACCAAGACGAATTGTATCCGATCAATATACCATAAGATATAATACGATAAACTTTTATGGGATAATTATTTTTTGACTGACTATATTTAAAATGGATTTTCTCGATGGTGATAAAAGATACCAAAACAAATCAAACGGTTTCTGATACAGCACATACTATTGTATTTAATTTACCAAGACGAATTGTATCCGATCAATATACCATAAGATATAATACGATAAACTTTTATGGGATAATTATTTTTTGACTGACTATATTTAAAATGGATTTTCTCGATGGTGATAAAAGATACCAAAACAAATCAAACGGTTTCTGATACAGCACATACTATTGTATTTAATTTACCAAGACGAATTGTATCCGATCAATATACCATAAGATATAATACGATAAACTTTTATGGGGTAATTATTTTTTGACTGACTATATTTAAAATTGATTTTCTCGATGGTGATAAAAGATACCAAAACAAATCAAACGGTTTCTGATACAGCACATACTATTGTATTTAATTTACCAAGACGAATTGTATCCGATCAATATACCATAAGATATAATACGATAAACTTTTATGGGGTAATTATTTTTTGACTGACTATATTTAAAATTGATTTTCTCGATGGTGATAAAAGATACCAAAACAAATCAAACGGTTTCTGATACAGCACATACTATTGTATTTAATTTACCAAGACGAATTGTATCCGATCAATATACCATAAGATATAATACGATAAACTTTTATGGGATAATTATTTTTTGACTGACTATATTTGAAATGGATTTTCTCGATGGTGATAAAAGATACCAAAACAAATCAAACGGTTTCTGATACAGCACATACTATTGTATTTAATTTACCAAGACGAATTGTATCCGATCAATATACCATAAGATATAATACGATAAACTTTTATGGGGTAATTATTTTTTGACTGACTATATTTAAAATTGATTTTCTCGATGGTGATAAAAGATACCAAAACAAATCAAACGGTTTCTGATACAGCACATACTATTGTATTTAATTTACCAAGACGAATTGTATCCGATCAATATACCATAAGATATAATACGATAAACTTTTATGGGGTAATTATTTTTTGACTGACTATATTTAAAATTGATTTTCTCGATGGTGATAAAAGATACCAAAACAAATCAAACGGTTTCTGATACAGCACATACTATTGTATTTAATTTACCAAGACGAATTGTATCCGATCAATATACCATAAGATATAATACGATAAACTTTTATGGGGTAATTATTTTTTGACTGACTATATTTAAAATTGATTTTCTCGATGGTGATAAAAGATACCAAAACAAATCAAACGGTTTCTGATACAGCACATACTAGTGTATTTAATTTACCAAGACGAATTGTATCCGATCAATATACCATAAGATATAATACGATAAACTTTTATGGGGTAATTATTTTTTGACTGACTATATTTAAAATTGATTTTCTCGATGGTGATAAAAGATACCAAAACAAATCAAACGGTTTCTGATACAGCACATACTAATGTATTTAATTTACCAAGACGAATTGTACCCGATCAATATACCATAAGATATAATACGATAAACTTTTATGGGGTTTTTACGATAAACTTTTATGGGGTTTCTGATACAGCACATACTAGTGTATTTAATTTACCAAGACGAATTGTATCCGATCAATATACCATAAGATATAATACGATAAACTTTTATGGGGTAATTATTTTTTGACTGACTATATTTAAAATTGATTTTCTCGATGGTGATAAAAGATACCAAAACAAATCAAACGGTTTCTGATACAGCACATACTATTGTATTTAATTTACCAAGACGAATTGTATCCGATCAATATACCATAAGATATAATACGATAAACTTTTATGGGGTAATTATTTTTTGACTGACTATATTTAAAATTGATTTTCTCGATGGTGATAAAAGATACCAAAACAAATCAAACGGTTTCTGATACAGCACATACTAGTGTATTTAATTTACCAAGACGAATTGTATCCGATCAATATACCATAAGATATAATACGATAAACTTTTATGGGGTAATTATTTTTTGACTGACTATATTTAAAATTGATTTTCTCGATGGTGATAAAAGATACCAAAACAAATCAAACGGTTTCTGATACAGCACATACTATTGTATTTAATTTACCAAGACGAATTGTATCCGATCAATATACCATAAGATATAATACGATAAACTTTTATGGGGTAATTATTTTTTGACTGACTATATTTAAAATTGATTTTCTCGATGGTGATAAAAGATACCAAAACAAATCAAACGGTTTCTGATACAGCACATACTATTGTATTTAATTTACCAAGACGAATTGTATCCGATCAATATACCATAAGATATAATACGATAAACTTTTATGGGGTAATTATTTTTTGACTGACTATATTTAAAATTGATTTTCTCGATGGTGATAAAAGATACCAAAACAAATCAAACGGTTTCTGATACAGCACATACTAGTGTATTTAATTTACCAAGACGAATTGTATCCGATCAATATACCATAAGATATAATACGATAAACTTTTATGGGGTAATTATTTTTTGACTGACTATATTTAAAATTGATTTTCTCGATGGTGATAAAAGATACCAAAACAAATCAAACGGTTTCTGATACAGCACATACTAATGTATTTAATTTACCAAGACGAATTGTACCCGATCAATATACCATAAGATATAATACGATAAACTTTTATGGGGTTTTTACGATAAACTTTTATGGGGTTTCTGATACAGCACATACTAGTGTATTTAATTTACCAAGACGAATTGTATCCGATCAATATACCATAAGATATAATACGATAAACTTTTATGGGGTAATTATTTTTTGACTGACTATATTTAAAATTGATTTTCTCGATGGTGATAAAAGATACCAAAACAAATCAAACGGTTTCTGATACAGCACATACTATTGTATTTAATTTACCAAGACGAATTGTACCCGATCAATATACCATAAGATATAATACGATAAACTTTTATGGGGTAATTATTTTTTGACTGACTATATTTAAAATTGATTTTCTCGATGGTGATAAAAGATACCAAAACAAATCAAACGGTTTCTGATACAGCACATACTATTGTATTTAATTTACCAAGACGAATTGTATCCGATCAATATACCATAAGATATAATACGATAAACTTTTATGGGGTAATTATTTTTTGACTGACTATATTTAAAATTGATTTTCTCGATGGTGATAAAAGATACCAAAACAAATCAAACGGTTTCTGATACAGCACATACTATTGTATTTAATTTACCAAGACGAATTGTATCCGATCAATATACCATAAGATATAATACGATAAACTTTTATGGGATAATTATTTTTTGACTGACTATATTTAAAATGGATTTTCTCGATGGTGATAAAAGATACCAAAACAAATCAAACGGTTTCTGATACAGCACATACTAGTGTATTTAATT